>JAWWLR010000155.1:20616067-20630076 GCA_035041075.1 Acraspis erinacei | reverse complement strand
GAAAATCATCCACATTTATCTCACGAGAAAATAAATACCAATAATTTATCATAGTTGATTGAATGTCGAGTGAAAAATGTTCAATATTCGAGTAGAACGCGCAATATAATTTCGTTCAAGTATCTAATTAAAATGGTTTTTAAATTATCAAAATTTTTCAGATTTCCTTTAACATTAAAGGTTGAAATAATTAAAAAATTCTTAAAATATATGTTTTCCTTTAAACGATAGAATAGCAGTTACAACAAAGAACCTATCTCTTCAATTCACACCTCGAGTTTTGACACTTTTTTCAGAAGAATGAGAAACAACGTGTTTTGTTTTACAAATATGACTCTTTTCATAACAATCACGAGTAGTTTTCACATTCTTTACGTTCTTCCTCACGTGAATATTTACCAATGATTTGAAATATATCTTCTTCTTATTAGGAGATAAAATTTACTTTTTTTGAAAAAGTCCAATATAAATACAAATTATAATCCAAATATTTTTTAATGATTAGTTTAATTCCCTCTCGCGGTAGATAAAAATCGCCTCAATGTCACTTTGGGACCGTGCATAAACTACGTAGCCTTTTTAGGAAATTTTGAAACATGGTGTAAAAGTTGGACGATCTTACTATTTCTTATAAATTAACCAATTAATTTAACTTTCAACCAAGTAGTTGAATTTCCAAACAAAACAGATTCATTTTTAAGGAAACACTTAAATTTTTATCAACAAAAATTAAATTTTTACGAATTTTAATGAAAACAAATTTCATACAAAATTTTAAATTGTCAGGGCCAAAAGAGGAACATCCTACAATACCGTTGAATTTTCAACCAAATGATTTAATTATCAGCCGAAAAGATGAATTTTCGATTATATGTAAAAATGATCATAGAATTAGATTAGCTGAGACAAAACATGCTAAAAACTGTATTAACTACGAAATCAGAAAAGGGTGCCAACAATTGGGGTGTGCCGAGAATTGGTGCTCTTACCCTAAATAAATTTTTAACCAAACATTTGAATTTTTAAACTAATAAATATTTAATTTCAACCAAAAATGGAATAGATAAATATACTTAAAAATGAATTTTAAATATTAAAGAAGAGTTTTCCACAAAAAAGTTGAGTTTTCAAACAAATAGTGGCATTTTCTATCAAACTGTAAAATTTTGAATCAAAGACACATTTTCTACAAAATATTAAAATTTATAACCAAAGTTGAATTTCCAACCCAGTAGTTAAATTTTCATTCAAGCAAATTAAATTTAAAACCAAGAAACAAATTTTTAAAAAGTATTTTAATTCTCAAACAAAGAGATAAGTTTTCAACTAAAACTATGAATCTTTAACCAAAAAAATGAATTTTTTAGTAAGATAAGATGAATTTTTAACCAAGAAGATTCATTTTCTACCAACAAAGAAATATTTTTAACAAATTACATACATTTTCAACCAAATAAATTAAATTTTAAACTAAAAAGATCAATTTTCAACCAAAAATAGTGTCGTTAAATAATCAGTTAAGAAAGTCAGTTTTCAATTAAAAAAAAATTCTGGACGAATTTGAATCTTAAAGCCAAAAACATTAATTTTTTACAAAAAAGTATAATTTTCCACCCAAAAATGATTTTTTAAGAAACAAGAGAACTTTCCATAAAACAGTTGAATTTTCAACCCAATAGTTACGTTAAATTTTAATGTTAAGTTATTTCTTGAAAAGCGTGGTACAATTGTTTATCATTGACAAAAAACAAAACGTACAATTTTTGGTTTCAAAATGCATAAAAAAGACTTTTCAACAAAGTATTTCAATTTTCATCCAAGCAGTTTGATTTCCAACCAAAGCAGATTCATTTTCAACGAAGCAGTTGAATTTTAAACAAAAAAGTTGTTTTAGCCAACAAAGAAAAAAGTTGCATGCTAAATTTTTATTTTCTAGCAAAAAAAAGAATTTCATACAAAACAGCAGTATTTTCAACCAAATAATTCAATTATCAACCAAAAAGATTAATTTTCAGGGGAAAAAGTCTTATTTTATACTAAAAAAGGCCAATTCTTACCAAATTTCATAACATTTTAAACATATAATTGGACTTTTAACCTCCAAACATATGTCTGCCAATTTGTTGAATTCTTAAGCTAAAAAAATCAATTTTTAATCTAAAAGGAGTAGTTAATATATCAATGTGTAAAAACGAATTTTCTATAAAATATGTAGCTTTTTCCATCAAATTATTGAATTTTTAAAGCCAAAAATACGAGTTTTCTAAAAAATATTTGAACTTAGAATCAAAGTTGAATTGTCAAACAAATGGTTAAGTTTACAGTTAAAAAGATTAATTAAACCCAGAAATGAATGTTCAACATAGTAGTTTAACATTCAATTTAGGAAATGAATGATCAACGGTTCCTTTGTTACTCTTTTATCCTGCAGGTAGATTTATGAAAATTGTAACAATATCCAGTTAACTGTTTCGCCTTTATTTCTGGTTGTCGGAAACATATTTTGGTTCTATAAAAGAAGGGCTTGGTATTTGTGCGATCAATAACCTACTCAAAATAAAAAGTGTTCATAACAATGAATGTTGAAAAGCTTTAGATACCATTTTCCATTTACAAAACATCAGAGGGCTTATTTTATTGTTTACAAAACGCAAACATGAATGTCACCAAGCTATCGAATTTCTCATTTTAACAAAATTAAAAAGGCGTGCGTTGTTGTCCGAAGTAAAAAACATTTATGAATATACCTGTTTAATATTTTCGAGTAAACAATATGAAAAAATAAAAATCCATCTTCCTAACTATTAGTCCTGTACCTGCTACCGTAAAAATAATTCTACACCATTGAAGAGTACATTTAAACATGCTAACTTGAATAATTTCAAATTTAATAGCAAACTTTTAAGAACAATCAGTTTTAAAGAAAGCCTTCGAAGCCTAGCCATTCCAAATGAAAGAATGTAAAAGTTTAGAAGGCTTAGCTTTAGAAGGTTTAGAAGTAGTTCAAGTGAAACCATTTCCATTAGCATTGTAAACTATGTGTTGTATGTACACCACTTTCACTTGGAAAATCTATACACGGGTGAGTTAGAAAATTTCATAATGAAAATGAAAGAAATCATCAAATTAAATGATTCATTTCAATTTGACATTTTGTAAAATACCCCTAAACATTGAAAACCCGTAAGGGTTATCCTAAAAGAAGGACAACCCTGGGCGAACTGCCGTGTCTCTTGTAAGTGGTGCCGTGTTGTCCAGGAGGTGCGGTTCAAGGTCCACGACCCAAAGGCACACAGTAAAGGCGGTACACTGGAAAACACAATAAACGGAAGAGCCGACGAGGAAGCGCTACCAGCACCACAACATCTCATTCATCCAGGCAAAGATATCAGCAAACTTTATGGTATGCAACTACATCTATCTCTAATTCCCTTTTTTACACCAAGAATTGACTGAAATATTTGATCGATGGTTATCAATTTTCTTCAACTTTTTCTTAGATTTCTTATCAACCATCAATCAAAGAGGTAATTTTAAGTAAACAAGTAATTGAGGTACAAAGAATATGATCTAATGTTAGGGAAACGGGAAAAGGACCCGGAATAACCTCCCCCTAATGCATTGTTTGAACAGAGATCTTTTCTAAAAGTAGATTATTTTCTTTAAAATATTGAAAAGAAGTTTAAAGTAGATAAGTATGATCAGGGATGTCAGGTTCTTCTAAGGTGTATTACTTAAATCTATTTTGGATAAATGTTTACCCCCTTTTCCCCAAGTAACTCTGTTTTCCGATGTTTCCTTCTCCACAGCTTCAAAACCCAGGGAGACGATATTAGGTAAGGGGACGATAACAGGTACCTTTCTATAGATTTTTGTAGCTAGAATGCGGGATTATTTATTAAGATGAACTAGAGCAATATGGAGCGGGTATATTTTATGCAAGTAGATGTATAGATCCAAGTATTCCTACCTATTGAACATCGTTTCATCTGGCATTATATTTTCGCCATGTTACCTGCGCTAGACATATTCTGTACACCTATCTCAATTGCCGTCAGCCAAATTGCTCCTTCAAGCGTTTAATTACAATTTATACGGGATGTAATCGGAAAGCTGGCGCAGAACCATGAGAAGGAGAGACATACAAAGTTATATCACTCTGGCTTCCGCATCCGTTACCAATTACACTCCGTATATGACCGTATTTTAATAGACTTCAGCTGTAGCATGTTTCATATCCCTTTTCATTAAGCGAATCATGTATGTAGTTCCTTTTCTTCGTTTCCACTTTTAAATCATCATCGTTCTAAATCAATAATATATTCTACAGGTGTTACGCCTTCGGACATCGACAAATACTCCCGCATCGTATTTCCGGTATGCTTCGTGTGTTTCAATCTGATGTACTGGATTATATACTTGCACATCAGCGATGTTGTCGCTGACGATCTTGTGCTACTCGCAGAAGCTAAGTAAAAATCGAAAGACAAATTGCTCCAACGATTGCTTTCAACGAGAAAATCAGTTCAAGAGGAGAGTGAACAAATCAGAAAAAGCAGCAGCAAAATCAGAACGACAGTAACACGTTGTGACTCGCTCGATGCTCGGATACTGCCCTAGGTGCTTATATTGAATTCAAGTGAACTCGAAACACTGATTTTTACTTAGTGAGTGTGACCATCATTCGCGAACAAGACTGTCCGACATGTTCGTATCTGACCGAGGCAAGTCCTCATTCCCTCAGTTTCTCTTCCTCACAGTATTGCTAACCCTTTTATTTCTTTCGAATCAAACCAAAAATGTCTTCTTCCGACGCGAAAGGAACAATGCTGATTTTTTCCATCAGATCACTTACAGAGGTTAGTAATAACACCTATCGACTCAGCAATAATGGCAATTTAACGTTACGAAACGTAAACAGAAACGCTTTAGAAGTGATCGTTAAGCAAAATCGTTAACTCGTTAAGGAATACTCGTCAAATCAGGTTCGACAAGCGTAAAAGTCGACTTCTCAGCACTCGGGTAAGAAAATAGGAAATAAATAAATAAAAAAAACTGTTCCGCTAAAGAAGGAAGAGTGAATTTCTGTAAAGACAAACAACACGTCAATTTAGCCACAATAGCAGTTACTAAAAAAATCGAAATTAATTAAGCGACGGAAGAACGATGTTGATATACATATACATATAGAGTGGGCAAAAGCTGGTAGTGTATGCACGAAAAGTGAAGGAATTGTATGTTTCAAGAGACTCTAAACTCTGTCGTTGAATTTTAATAATGAACAAAAAACAGATTTAACGAGCCAAGTATTCTTGAGAGGTGCCAGAGTACTAAATTTATCTTATGTTACGAAACTGCATTTCCAAATAGGGACACTTAACGAAATAGGAAATACTGTGTTGCGCCAGATTGAATGACAGAGACTGATGCTAATTACTAAACTATATAAGTAGCGGTATATTAATATTAATATTAACGTGCGGGTAATTACAAAAGTCTAAGAACTCGCTAGGGTCACGTTATTTTCGATTCACAATTCCCCAATTTAGAAATGATCGCAACATCGCATTTGACTATCCCCAGAGAAAAAGTAAATAAGACAAGGTTATAATGGTATTTTATAACACTAACCATTTTTTTCGTGATTCATTTAATTAATTTATTAAAGCAAGGTGTTGAGAAAGAAGCTGAGGCAGCTTAGCAATGGGATGCACCCCATGCAAGATATCGACCAGACCCGCCCGACACGTAGTTTATTCTTGAAGTCACGTCAAACTTTTCAAGGAAATAAGGAAAGTGCTACATCTTATAATTGTGAAATTCCACCCTGTTCTTCAAGAAATAAAATATCAGGATGAAATTCGATTCAACAACATTGACATTACACGTCAACACGTACACAGATACCCAGTAGAATTCAACTCTATTTCGTGCTAATATTATTTCTCGTCCTCAATTCTCTTGTCTGGTCCTTGTGATAAAATTAGAAAGGGGTGTCCTTCATATCAAGACCAGCTGCAGAGTCTCAATTTCAAGCTTTACTTGTCTGATTTACTTTTCATAATTGTCAAAATGTCATCACTTATCTTGACCACTTCTTTATATGTTCTGATTGAATCATTAAGGTTGCTACAAACTACAAAAATTAGTGGACAATCATGAAACGTTTAATTTAAACATTGCGGTGCTGCTTTTGAGTTTTAAGTTTGGATTACGACCATTTTTATCAATCTACGAAGAATGTAGACTGTAGCGAATTCTTTGAAGGGCCTGTGTGTCGGACTGTCTGTACACCTACTTACCTAAACTACCTACCTAACCTACCTACTTGTCTGACTGATCGACTGTATGTCTGACCGAATGTCTGTCTGTTACTGGCTGTGAGTCAAAGTTTGAGCCAATAATCAATCGCTCGAGCCCAAACTACATACATGCACTAAACAAAGAAAACACAACCATTTTTTAGAACTCAAAAACGTGCATTATGTTCAAAGTGGTAGCCTTTATACATTATATCGTACCTTCGATCCTTAATTTTATATAAAAAGTGTAAAGATAAACCAAAGGCTGGCTGTCTTCTTCGCGAACTCTCGCTTCAAATCTTCTCCTCAACAGTGGAAAGAAAATTACTTTGACAAATAAGGTTTATCTCTTGGATTTTTCTGCCATGTCTTCATCATGAGTAAACTGATGACAGTCTATGATCCGTATGAAAAAACATACATTTGGAATTTATATATAAAAAACTACACATATTTATTTATTACACATAGATTGAAGCAAGGGAATATTTATTTTCGCGAAGAAGACAAGAAGCTGTGGCAAAACCGTTATTATTATACTCTGAATCTCTATATGGGTTTGACTAGCAAAAGGAGAATCTAGTGTTTTATCGTTGTGATATATATATATATATATATTATATGGTACTATTATATGTATATATGAACCTATGTTTAAATTTGTAAAATGCGTGAGCCACGCGAGTGTACGAGCGATCGCCGTGTCGATTGTTTTATTAAATATTTTTTTATTCTTGTACGTAAATTATATATTGCGTTAAAGTTAAAAATAGAAATTTTGGAACAGTTATGCGTAAGAATTCCTATATTTATAGATTCGAGGATACAATCCTGCGCACACATATTGTTCCCTGAAGACACCATGTAACCACTCCGTTGTAAAAGTAAAGGTGGAAATACTTCGCGCTGGTGCTCAAGAAAAGAAGAACTGTATAAATCGATATTGTCTTGGAATGAACCGATCGAATGTTCGTTGATTCGAAGTTCCTTTTGTTAATATTGTGTCTTACGCCTGTTTTAATTCGAAGATGTTACTCGTCTTACTCGTTTTTATACGCTCAAGAATATTTCATACAAGAGAGAAAGAATAGCACTTCTATGGCGGGGTATAATAATATTGATGTGCAATTATTGATTTATTATATTAAGTAATGCACACAATATGAAGTTAAAAATTAGAGTTTTATTGGAAGGTAGCATTTTATTATAGATAACGTTTCCTTGAAACTTAAGAGGATTTGTTGTACGACGATTTCCCGGCACAGTCGCGGCTCACGTAACGATCTATGTCCTCTGGTAGGATTTATGTTAATTAACGGGCACCTATTACGTATTATTAGATAAATATATCGTTAAAAATACATTGAAAACACTATTCATAAAAGGAGTGTCTCACGAGATCGACCTCGTCGCCCGATGAAGTTTATATATACATACCTAATCGGTCATCCTGTAAATACGAGTTTTATACAGAAAATGTATTGTATTCATTGAAATACTATGACTTAATAAATAACTTGTAGATGCGTACCTTCATTTGACAAGGAAAAAGGAAAGTACGTACCTACAAGCCCATATAAATATATATAGCTGATGCGTTCAAGGTACAGACAAATTCACCCCCACGGACTGCCTGGGCTTCATTCCTTATGAAGGCTGAGGCAGCAAAAATTTATAATTATTGAATACTGTTAAATATTGTTGACTATTTCAATACTCGCTTCATATCTTGGCATATCGAAAAGAAATTATTTAGATGCTAACTTTATCCAATTTATGAAAAATGTTGTTTTATTCATTTCTTAATCCAATTATCGATTAAAATAGAAATGATCCTAAGAGTCATGAAGTCAGAGATTGCTGAAAAGGTGAATTTGATGGAATCAACCCCAAGCAGTACAAAATCAGAAAAGCGCCTTTGAGAAATTTCTAACACTTTATAAAACGCCAATTCATAAACTTTGACTAAATCGACTTTTATAAAAACGTTTAGCTAATTTTATTATTCAATATTGGTTTTATTACGGACACCAGCAAGTTATTGTAAAGTTTTGATCAAGGTTTTGCTATACAGATTACTAAAATAAAATGTATAGTTGATGAATTGGTGAAAAAAGTCCTAAATGTGGGTATTATCAACATGCATTATTTTAATCAATGCTCAAGAACTACATTTTTCATACTTAAATTTGATGAAAACTCCCCGAATAGCCTTTTAAAACCTGAAAAGTTGTATTTAACATCTCCGAAGACACATTTCTGACTTTTCCCACATCTAGCCCGTGACCGTGAATTCGTGTATACTTCGCGTAAATTCATATACTGTAGATATAAAAAATGTGGAGCATACGACACGAGATTGTTTACGCGTATTTACGGGTAAATAGTCACTTTATTATTTAAAATTTTTATGAAGGAAGGGCGAGAAGTTGACGACGTTAAAACAACGGAAATAGTTACAAAAAAACCGTATGGACTTCCAGTGACCTGTAGATGCACGTTCACATAGTGAATGAGTTTATGCAACTTGCTAAAATCAATTTTGGGCCGTGCAAAAGATCGGATAGTCTCGGTAGCGAATAGACTTGACGCGTGTGAGACCAGTTCAAATCGCTATGATATCGAAAACTGCCAACCTCATATTAATATACCTATACAAATATACCTACGTTTTAGTCAATCGGAATGCTTGGAAAGATACGCGGAGATAAATGCGGCCTGTTTGATGAGAATGGTGTACCCAAAATTCTTTTTAGAATATAATAATGAAACACATTTGCCAATATCGGTGAGAATGTCATCAACTGCGACAACAAAATCAGCGCAAGAGAGTTTTCTTTGTATCATCTAATAGTTATAGGAATAATGCCTTAATATTTCAAAAAATTGTATATTATAATTTTTCGTCACATTGATTCTATTTTCATTTCAAACATTTGTGTGTGCCAAATTTAAAGAGGCAATTTTCCTTTGTTATTCAGAAGCCATTTAATTTTATTTCACTCAAGTATCAAATAAGTTCTTTCTCTTCTAAAAAAATTCTTGAACTCTGCTTCTGTTGTCGAAATGTGAGAAAAATTTAAAACTGACTCATGTGTCGTATCAACAATTTATACCTCCCCAAAAAAGCGCGAACCGACGAAGCGCTAACTGTATAAGCTCAACATCCAAGAAAGTAGTAAACGTAAGAAGAATGTTCTTTAACGTGCCGGCCGTGCGATGAATAGCAAGAGTCACTTTTTAGAGATCCTATCAACTAATAAACTTACGGAAGTGAGATTGGCAAGAATCGATAATAAGAGACCGATAAAAAAAAGTGACGCTACTTATCTGTAATCGGAAATAAAGGCATTCACACGTATACATATTCCCTATCGCTAAATATCCATTTAACCAACAAAAGCCACATTATTTAATAATGATCGAAATACTATATAAATCTAAGTACCGTATAAGTACGTCATTTCAGATCCTATTGGATGTGACGTCTCTATTGGATAATATTCACTCTCACGCATTCACAAACTCGGTACAGCCATTGAAGTCGGTTCGACAAAATTTATTGCTACGACACCGTTCAAGTTCGAAGAAAAATACCTCGAAGTGGCGAAAGGACTTTACAAAAAGTTACTAATTTTTTTTATATTCGCATTACTCTATAAAATTATTCTTGTTTATTTTTTTGTTAAATAAAATTTTGAATTTTGTAACCGAATGCACGCATAGTCTATCAATTGTGTTCGAATAACATCTTCCCTTAAAAGGTTTCAATCCAATTGAAATTATCAGAGCTTCCAAGTATTGTGTCGTTACTACTTTATGATAAAAAAATCTAAGCTTCGAACGCAATCAAAAATCGATTCTCGTGCAGACTCTTTATGACTTACCATTCTGACACATTGTGAAAGGGTGTAAATAATTGTTATAAATAGTGAATAATTATATAATGGAGATAAATCTAATACGCAACCCCTTCGTCGCTTCGGGGTGCAAATCCTTCCCAAGCCGCGCACCCTTTTATTAATAACGAAGCTGCAGTAAGACGATATAGACTACATGCGATTAAAGTTATCAACGGTTTCACGATTTATCCATAAAGGTTAAGAAGGTCTGATAAAGAGATGAGACAAGCACACTCGAGACAAATATTTAAAAAAAACAATATCAAGGGAAATGTGCAAAGGGACGTTTCAAAGAGTACCAAATTCTAAAATGTATTTAATATTGTAATAGCGTTTAGAGCGCGTAAAGATAAAAAAAAGTAACACCCTCATAGGTCGGGCACCATCTTCAACAATTACTAGACAACTATACATATATTATTGTAAAAAAATAACATCGTTAAGAGATAATAGCGATGAGCGAAAAAGTGGCGTTTATTTATACGTGAGGCGCTCACTGGGCGTGCGATTTGCTTAGAGGACTATTAAATATAAAAATATATATTATATATATATATTATATATTAACGTATAAAAGAAGACAGAGAATGATTTTTGGACAAGTGATGATGCGATTGAATGTGAAAAGAGGTGAGTGTCTGCGTGTGTGTGTGTGTTATTATTATTATACCTAAAAATAGCCTGGATGAATCTGAGGTCTGCGTTTTATGGAAGTTCCTGATCCTCGAGGAAAACTGACCGAGATTTTGTAGATTATGTGAGTGGACCTTCAGGATCTGCCAGTACCAGGTTATCCCGCGAGAAAATGTATACATATTAATATATCTATAAATAGGTAGATAGATAGATAAATGAGTAGTTATTACAGATAGATAGACAGACAAAATAGGCAAATGATTATCTTGAACGATCTTGCAATGTTCTCGTTCGTGATGTCAAAAATGTGTAAAAAAGAGAACAGACATTGTGCCGCACGCAAGGAACTACTTGCTATAATTAAAACTAATTTCAATTTAACGGAACACATTCCCTGAAATGTTTCAACTTTTTTTCTATTCGTCTTGGAAAGCATGGTTCGGCAGATCCCTAAAGGACACCTAAGTAAAACATGCGCTATATGAGATCGTTTTTGTAATATCCGAATAAAGTGCATAGTCAAAGATTTATATCTGAGTTGCAAAAAAGTGTTTGATTTATCCTTGGCGACACTATTATTTGCACAATTCATTATTTGAAAGTTGAATTAACTTAAACTGTTTCTCCCTTTTACTCTTATTATAGCCGTTTCATTGCAAAATGAAATAAAATTTAGAATTCATAGTGCATACTTAATATAGGGTGGCAGTAGAAAACTACATAACGAACAAAATGTGGATGTTCCAAGAAGGTGAAAAAACGTTTTTTTTAAATCGAAATCATCATTTAAGGATGAAACAAAAATCAACCCTACAAAAAAGGGTCAGTTCAGCCAGCATGGATGCCTTGAAGAACTGCATACAAGGAAATTTCTATGTATGGAGATCTCGTACATGGAAGAGTGATGGGAAATATGACGTCTTTTCCCCAATTCTCAATGATACTTTAAACAAACAAAAATTTTTCCTAGCCAAAAAAATATATCTCTATATACAAAAATAAAAAACAGGAAAGAAAAATGAGAGGGCTACCAACCAAATCCCCTTATATCCCTTTTTTATTTATTTCGTCTTTTTTGGTTTTATTATTATCAAATCAAAATAATATAACATTTATGAATAATATTCACCAACGTTTCGATACTCATACAGCATCCTTATAAAGGTAAGAAAAATTTGAGCAGGTGGGAACAGCAATGAAGCAACGATGCTCTCTCCTTGATACCCGAGAATCAAGACTCATTTTTATTTTTCTCATTTTTCTTTCCTCTTTTTTTTATATTTAGTCCACAGATTTTTTTACGATTATTTTTCTTTTTTTAAGGAGGATCTTTTTTTTAAATTACAATAGGAGTATTTTAAGGAGGTTGTTTAAATTTTGCCGTTGGATTCTTGATTTTATTTTCAGGAATTCTAAACATTAAGAATAGAATCGTACTTTAAAGATACATCAATGCTAGATTGAACCGTGAAAGTCTGGAATAGAAAATGTGATTGAGTTTCGAGAAAACAAAAGGGAAATTTTTTTCGATCGTGTCGCACTTTTTTTCAACTTTTGGAGGTGGTCAGAAATTCAATTTTCATTTTAGAAAAGAAAACTTATTTTGAGATACTACAGTATTAAAGAGACAAGAGAAAAGTTTCATTATAAGAACTCATCCAATTCAGAGAAAGTTCTGGACAATTTTTTTTCGCTCGAGGCATACGTTTCTTCAACTTTAAACGCTGATTTAAATGCGCCTCATTTAAATTTAATAAAGGAAAATTGAAATATATTTGCACTTGGTAAATTGTAAAAAAATGCAAAAAGTTTCAGAAAGTAGCAAAAACTCGCAAAAACTCGCAAAAAACGACAGAACAAAAAATATTTTAATTGAAAGATGTCAAGGCGTAACTGAAAAAAATTTAAAGTTTTCGCTTTGAATATACATAATAAACAAAACAAAATAAATCAATAACGTATAAAAGTTAATTAAATTTTATTACACTTTTATGTCTCTCGCGTCGCATTAATTTAGATACATAAATATGGCAGCATAAAAGAATTGCT
Organism: Acraspis erinacei; assembly: GCA_035041075.1. Taxonomy (NCBI): domain Eukaryota; kingdom Metazoa; phylum Arthropoda; class Insecta; order Hymenoptera; family Cynipidae; genus Acraspis; species Acraspis erinacei. Next base: position 20,617,187 of record JAWWLR010000155.1, on the reverse strand, counting down.
GAACTAATCCCGAGCTTCGAAATAAAATAAAAAGAACATCAAATTCTTGAGAAAAAAACCTCACTATTATGCGCTAAAATAATAATTTGTGGAAATTTGTATATATTTAGAGATGCACTTACAGATATTATTATAAATATTACAGATAGAAAATTTGAAAATAGCGTTGAATTCTTGGCAAAACGTACTGTAATTAACTACAATATTAATTCTTATATCCTAAGGACTTCTTTCAATAATATTCTGCAGGATTACAGAATCTAAAAAATTATTTCGTCAGCCCAGAGCCAAAAAACTACAAAAATACAAAATCTCACTAAAAACATCTAGATTGCGAAAAATTCTGGATCATACAAATTTATCTGCAATGCTAAAAGATAATATAATTTTTGTATTTATTTAATTGACAAAATTACATCAATTTTTAGAACACATTGTGAGGGGGAAAAATGAAATTTGCGACATTTTTTCTTTCTTTTAATAATAATAATAATAATAATAATTTTACTCATAAATTTAAATTTTTTAATTTTTTTGTTGAGCAATAAACATCTTAAGCCTGTGACAAAATTTAAATTTTAAATTTTATAATAATCTCGCCAATTTTTTATTTTCACTCTTTCAATACAGTCTAAAAAGTCCTTTATTTTCCTTAATTTAATACAATTTTAAATTTATATATCTTTTATAATTACTGGGCAAACTTTGATTAAAACTTTTATTTTATAAAATCGGTTCAATAAAACTGAATTACTAATTAATCCATTTTTCATAAAAAAGGGATAATTTTTGAAATATAATATCGACGAAACAAAATTTAAAGTAAAAAGGAAACCTTGAAAAAATGTATTGAAATTTGTGTACAAGTGCAACTAATAATGTAGACTCCAGATAAAAACACTAAAAAACACTAAAAATCTATTTTCCATAAAAGTGAAAATTCCTGTTAAAATAATTACTGAATCTAAATTTCATAATATTTAGTTCAGATAATCTACTGACGGACTTTTTTTCGGAAATGTTGCTCAAATCGCCAGCCCTATTATATATATTTCTTGTTTTCCTTTGTTTGTTTTAGACAATTGTCAAAATATGAAAAACCTGAATTGGAAAATTCCTG
>JAWWLR010000155.1:20534182-20549550 GCA_035041075.1 Acraspis erinacei | reverse complement strand
ACTGAGAAGGGACAACTTTTGTCGTCTTTCGGGGAAATCCAAATCCTCTCACTTTACTTTCGCATAGTAACAGCTGCTCTGCATACCTGAAACTAAAATTGCTCTCCATATTCCTTTCAAGTTCAAACACTTTGAGGTTGCTGTCTTGTCAAAAATCAAGGACTATGGAAGCAAGAACTTTTCTATGAAAGGGAGAATATTATTTTTTTTATGAAAAAAATTTAAAACTTGAGAAAAAATAATTGTTTGAGCAATAGTTTTTGGAATTGAATTTTTTCTCTTTCGCTTCTTACCAATTTCTAACAATTGGTTGAAGCTTATTTTTTCGGGGAAAACATTTTATGAGACTCTACTGTTTCTAATTTTGGAAATAGTAAATCTTTAAATATAATTGTTTGTTTAAAAATTAATTTCTTTCAAGAAATTATTTGAACGGTTTTAGAATTTTTCCCTCGAAAATATTAAATAAATATTAAATTGCAAAAAAATATGGTTAATATAAATGTTTTTTCGCGAGATGAATGTTTCTTTATTTAAAATTAATATTTTTTATTTCAAAGGATTTAATCAGTAATAGTATTTTTATTAAAATCAAAGAAAAACTTTTTTTTTCAGAAATCTGATTTTTGGCACTACTACCGTAAAACTAGGTGGGTTTCTTTTTTCTGTTATAGTTTTAAAATGAAATTGAGAAACCAATGTTTTTATTAAAAATGCCTTTTTAGGCTGTGTCTAGTCCCTAAAAATTGGGAAGTATACATTGCGATGAGAGGATTATTTTCGATGCAAACATTAAACATTGTAATAATTTTTTCTGCCATTTAACTTCCATTTTTTAAAATTATTATTTAGTGGCAACAAAAAACTGTTCTTTTTTATTTTTAGCAACAAAAATTCCGATGTCATATCGCGATCTTAAATTTTGATTTTCTCAGAACAGAATAATTTTTTTCACCGAACTGATTTTATTTATTTTTTTTTTTTTAATATCGCAATATCTAAATCAATATTGAAATTGGACTTTTTTCTGATAAATCTGTATATTCTTTATCAAAATCCGACAGAAATTAAAAACTGACAGAAGGTTGTCTGAAAATAAAAAATTATCTTTAATTATCAGTATTTGACAATTAAATTTTCTTCCATTTTCAACATTGAAATATTTAATTGTTCTTAATTGAAGAAAACTGAATATTCAATTGTTAAAAATTGAATTTTCAGCTGGTAAAAACGGAAGAAAATTAAATCTTCAAGAGTTGAAAATTGAAGAAAATTGAATTTTCAACTGTTAACAAATGCCAATAGAATTTTCAACAGTAGAAATTCAAATAGAATTGAAAATTGAATCATTAAATACTAAAATTTGAAGAAAAATGACAGTTATAAATTCTATTGTTGAAAATAGAGGAAATTTAAAAATAACAGAAAATTGAACATTGTATTTTTTAACATTAAAAAGTTCTGCAATTTATAACATTTGTAAATTTAAAAAAAATAATGTTCCAATGTAAGAAATTTATTTTCAGCTGTTCAATATGAAAAATATTCAGCTGCTGAAAATTTAAAAGAAAGCTAATCATTGAATTTTCAAGAGTTGCAAATTAAATAAAATTAAAAAATATATAATTAAACTTGAGTTTTTTTTACGAATTTTGAATATTTGAAGATTTAATTATTTTAAATTGAAGGACACTGAATATTCAATTGTTGAGAATTGAAGGTAACTAATAATTGAATTGTGAAAAGTTGAAAATTCTATTGCTTGAAATTGAAGAAATTTAAAAGAATAGAAAATTGGACATTGAGTTTATTCAACAGTTGAATTTTCTTTGGTTATCAACGTTTGAAAACTATTAAACATTGACAATCAAATTGTCAACAGTAGAAAATTGCACTGTTGAAAATTGAATTTTTCAACAGTTGAAATGAAATGTCTTAATTGTAAACAGTTGGAAAATGAATTGCCTTAATTTAGATATAAATGAATATTAAAATATTAAAAATTGAATTTTTAGCTGTTACAAAGTAAAGAAAAATGACTTTTTAATTGTTGAAAATTTTTTAAGATGATCATGAAATTATTAACAATAGAAACTTCAACTCTTGACAGTTGAACAATTAACTGTTAAAATTGAAAGAAAAGTTAGAATTGAATTTTCAAGAGTTCTAAATTCTTTTTTTTTTGAAAATTAAAGAACATTAAAAATAATAGAAAATTGAACATTGCATTTTTCCACAGTTGATCCAATACTTGAATTTTCAGCTGTTAAAATTTGAAGAAAATCTATAATAAAATTATCAACAGTAAAAACTGTAACGGTTGAAAATCGAAAACAATAGAAAATTGGATTATTATCTGTTGAAATTTGAAGGAACTTAATAATTGAATTTTTAATTGTTGAAAATTGAAGAAAACAAAAAAAACAGATAATTGAACGTTGAGTTTTTTGAATAGTTGAATTTTCAAATGTTATAAATTGAATTTTATGCTGTTGTTTTTCAACTGTTGAAGATTGAATTATTATCTGTTGACATTTGAAGAAACTTAATAATTGAATTTTGAATTGTTGAAAATTAAAGAAAGTAAAAAAAAAACAGATAATTGAACATTGAGTTTTTTGAATAGTTGAATTTTCTTCAATGCTCAACATTTGGAAATTTGATTGTCTTGAATTGAAGAAAACTAAATACTCAATTGTTAAAAATTGAATTTTAACTATGGAAACGAAAGAAAATTGAAATTCTAACTGTTGAAAATTGTATCATTGACAGCTAAAAACTGAAGAAAATTGATAATAACAAAATTTAACATTTTGTTTATTCAACAGTTGAGACCGAGTTTAACACTGAGTTTATTCAACAGTTACATTTTCTTTAATTTTCAACATTGAAAAGTTAATTGTTTTAAATTTAAGGATAATAAATATAGAATTGTTAAAATTTGAATTTTATTTTGCAGAAAATTGATGATCGAGTTTTAAAGAGCTGTAAATTCTATCGTTGAAAATGGCAGAAAATTAAAAATAACAGAACATTGAATATTGAGTTTTTTCAAAGTAGAATTTTCTTCAATTTCCATCACTGTCTTCAAAATGAGACCCTAATAAATTAAAATTTTAAGCCATAAAACAAAAATTGAAAAAAATAGTTTCTTTTTTTCGAAAATGGATCGCTCCTGACAAATAATGTTTGTCGGTAAATTAATATGGTTATCCAGTGGATTCTAAGTAAGGTATTTATGAGATACAACACTTCTTACAAAAATATTTGTTCTTTTTAAATATGTAAACATTAATGTCCATTTTTCGTTAAAAAATTACCTATTTCCCATTTTTTGAGCTCTGTGAAACTGATCTTCATCTTTAGGCTAAACAAAAATTCTATTATTCCTACCCTACAGGTAAATTAATAATTGTTACAAAACCACCCTCTTTCCCCTCCACACAAGTGTGTGACGTAATAAAGCACACTATCTAAAAGTTGGGTTATGTTGTGCAGAAGCATGGCCTGGCTGATACAATTGATAATATTCCTCAAATAATTTTCATTTGTTTCTTCCTAGTAATCTAAACATTTTCTTATTACTTAAACTTACGATTTTTCGATACGTAAAAACTAAATTTCCTGTGTTTTTTTTTTTAATACTTTATTATATTGATTGCTTAAATTCTACATAATTCTTGTAATTGTATTGGTTACATTTCTACATATCTGCGGACAATAAGGTAGGAATCTAAAAAATAAAATTTGATCTTTTTTTTTACAACGTATACTTTTACAGAAAACATGTTTCTTCTTTTTATTTTCTATAAATAAGAAATCGTGGGTTAATAGTCTCTGACATGCAAAATTAAAAAGTTAGAATTTGGTTAATTATTGGTTTTCAGTGTTATTTTTAATTGTATATTTTTTAAAATAATTTCCATAATTTCTAGCACTATTTTATGGATGCAGCAATTAAAATCTCTACATTATTTCATTTGAATTGCAAAAGGGGTGCTAAAAACTAAAATAAAAAACAGACAAATTTTATTTACATTTTGTAACAATGTATAATTTATTACACAAGTTCTACAGCTATTTTCTATATACAATAGTAACCATCTTACGGATATTTTTCTAACAAAAGGGCAATTATTCAATTTATTGTCAAACCGGTACTGGCACGGATAGCACGATCATGCCGTTGCGTGCTGATATTTCTTATCGACTATCGCAAAACGTATTTTTCTCGTTTGTCTCGTATCAAGTGCGATTACACGTATGTTACTCTACACTAGGTCAAAATCCACTAATATCCTTTTCAAAAACTGCACCAGCTAAAACTAAAAAATAAAAAAATAAAAATGAGAGGCATATCGAGTGTAGTCGGGGATTCCCGGGATGGTGCAACATCAGAAGACGGAAACGCAAATCAATCTCTTTTCTTAGATGGCTGACAAAACTGTTTTAAAAAAGGAGAAGAAGATAAGATTAGGGTTACCAGACGTCCTGATTTTTCGTACTCGAAGTGGAAAATCGGTGATTTTTATTCACCGGACCTAACTTTTGTTCTGAATTTTTGAAGAGACAAAAAAACAGGGTGGCCGTTGGACCCTGAAATGACAGCGAATTTATTTTTTTACTGGGAATTTTACAAATTTAAAAAACATCTGTCCTCGTTCGGTTTAACCATATTTTAAATATGGTTCAAAATTTAAGAATTTCCACATTTTAACGTAAAAAATTAAACTGTTTTAATTACAAATCCTAAGTCGTTAAGAAATGTAAATAATTTAAAACTGAATTGTTTAAAATAGAAAGCCTTGAATCGTTAAAATTTCAGAGTTTTTAAACTTTGAACGTTACGATGTTTATTGTTTTATTCAAAAAATAAATACTTTATAATTGAAATGTTTATTAAATTTTGATCTATAAATGACAATTGAACACTTATTATTTGTAGGACAATTTAAGTAATTTTTATAAATATTGAGAGGGTTTGAAAACATTTAAAATTAATGAAAAACTTGAAATTATTTCAAATGATTTAAACAAAATATAAATTTGTGTAAGTTTGAAACAACAAATTTAGAAGCGTTTTAAGAATTTTGAAATGCTTAAAAAGAATGAAAACCTTTTTTAAGCTTGCTAGGCAAATTCAAAATGATTATTCAGTTAGAAAATTATTTCAAAAGATATTCAGAAGTCATAATAAATTTTTTTCAATCATTTTGAATTTGGAAAAATTTTAAACTACATATAGAAAATTTTCAGTTTAAACAAATTTTAATTTTTCAAGTTTCAAAGTTTCTAGCTTAAAATTGGTTAAAACACTATAATTTTTCAAAAATTTAAATTTATTGATCTCCAATTTAGAGCTTTACAAATGATACCATGGATTTCGACTTCGAAATTTCGAAGTAGAATTTTTTAATTTTATTGAAATATTAAAACTAATATTGAAAAAGAAAGTAAAACATAGGGTTGCCTTAAGAAATTGGAAGTTCTGAAAAGTATTTACAATAAGTAACATATATAGTACAGAATTATTTAATTGGAAATGTTGCCTGAAAAAATATGTGTATCCTTTATAAACTTAGGGAATGAAGATATAATTTTATTATTTTTTTAAAAGTTTATGTCAACTAGCACATTTTTTGTTCAAAATTCAATGACCTTTTATAGTTAAAAATTCAATGACCTTTTATAGTTAAAAATTCAATGACATTTTATAGTTAAAAATTCATGTCTTTTTTTGGAAAATTGGTGTTTTTTTTTATCAATTAATTTTTCAACTGAAAACATAAGGGTTAAATTTTGGGTTCAAAATTTCTCTTTTTTAGTTGAAAATTCGTTCTTTTTTAATAGAAAATTATTCGTTATGGTTGTAAATTCACATTCCTTTGGGTAAAAAATTAAATGTATATGTTTTGAAAAATCATATTTGTGGTGGACCATTCATCATCTAGCTGAAAAATTCGTCTTTTTCGTTGATAATTTATTTCTTTAGTTCAAAATTGTAACTAATTTGTCGAAAAATTGTTTTTTTATGGTTAACAATTTTTTGTTTGTAAAAATTCAATTTTCTTAGTTGTATTTTGATGTATTTTTTTTTAATTCATCATTTTGGGAAAAGACCTTTTTCGGTTGAAGATTCATAATTATAATTAAAAATAAATTAATTTGGCTAAAAATCTAAATATTGTTAAGAAATCGTCTTTTGTGATCAAACATTCGAATTTTTGGTGAAAAAATCGTTTTTTTATGGTTAAAAATTATTTTTTTTGAAAATTTACCCTTTTTATTTGTAAATTCATGTCATCATACAAAACTCGTCTTTTTGAGAGAAAATTAATTTTCTTGGTTGAAATTTTTTTTTTTACAGATTACGCATTTTAGTTAAACTTTCATTTTTTTGGATAAAAATTTAACTATATTGTTCAAAATTTGTCTTGCGGTAGAACATTCATCTTCTTGGTAAACAATTCGTCTATTTGGTTGATAATTAACTTCTTTGATGGAAAATTTAATTATTTTTGGTTTGATTTGATCTTTCTTAGTATAAAAACTCAGCTATTTGGTTAAAAATTTATATTAGTTTGTTGAAAATTCGTCTTTTAGTTTAATTCAACTACTTTTTATTTCAAATGACAATATATTCTTGCTTAAAACATCAACTATTATATTGTTTCTTAAGAATTAATATTTTTTGGATGAAAATTTAACCGGTAATTTACAGTAAATTTACCTTTTGACCGGGAAATTTAACAATATTTTTGGAAGAAAAATCTATACAATAACTTGAAATATCATATCATAAATTTCATAAAACATAATTTGATTTTTATGTCTTCATTTTTAAGCGTACATTTTCAAATTAAAGAAATTTTAATTTCAAAAGATATTCATTTTTTAGCGGTTTAATAAAAAATTATTAGCTTTTGAAATTAAAATTTTGTTGACAAAGATTTTTTAAATAGTGTCAAATTAATAGATCCATATTTAAACGCTCTTATTAAATTTTTAATCCTATTCTAATATTGTTTCAGTTTAAAATATTTTGTTTTTAAACACACTCAATTTGACAAATTTTAATTAAGAAAAAGAACAATTTTTAAATATTTAGCAACATTTGGCTGTTTGTTTAAAATGGGCAATTATAAGTCAGATAAAATTTCAAAAAATGTAAACGCTTCTATTAAAATTGTTCTATTAAAAAAAATTTATTTGTAAGTGCAATTGTTGAATTTCGATGTATAAATAACAGTTAAACATTGAAATAAACGTTTAAATCCTAGCTAAATTTGACATTGAAACACATTTTTTTATTACTATATTTGAAGATGAGGATTTGAATGTTGGTTATCTAATTCTGTACTGTCTTTTTTCAATTATTCATTTAGTAAAAAAAATCGAGGAAGTTCAAGTAAGAAAAGATTCAAACTTAATTTAAAATTTGAAAAGGTTTCATCAAATTAAGAACAAAATATAGAATTTTCAAGATTAAAAAATAAAATTTTGAAGCTTTTTAAAATATTGGAAAGGTTCTAAGATAATGAACAATTTTTCTTAAAACTCAGGAAAATTAAAAATAATTTTTATTTTGAAAAATTGTGATGAATACTTAAAATTAAAAGTTTAATAATTTAGAAAAAATCGAGTAATTTTAAGAGATATTTAAAAGTTTTGAAACGATTAAAAATAATTGAAATCCGCAAGGATTTAAAAAATGTTTTAAAAATTCAGATTTTTTAAGATTTCTAACAAAAAATTAATAAACTTTTTACGCAGTTTGCAAGGGTTTAAATTAATAAAAAATTACTAAGATTCTTAGGAAAATTGAAAACGATTTTTCATTTTTTTAAATTATTTTTAAGAAAATATTTCCAAAATTGTCAAAAAATAATCTGGAACAGAGAATTTTAGAAAAGAATTTTAATTCTGATTTAGAAGAGGAGAATTGAAGAAAAAGCCCCTCTTTCAAGTCAGAATTCGTACAGATTTGAAAATTTTCTCGTTCCAAATCAGAATTTCATTGAATTTAAAAATAATTTTCTTTTGCAATTAAAAATTTACCAGAATTTGAAACTTCCCTCTGCCAAATTTGAGAAAAAGGAAGTTACTATGTATCTGAATTATAATAGAAATTATTGTAAATAAATATCATTCTGACTTGGAACAGGAATTTTCCTTAAAGAATTAAAATTTGTTACAGGGAATTTCCATAAAGAAATATAATTTATTTTTTAACATGATTTTCATGAAGAATTATAATTTCCACCTTGAAACAGGAAATTTTCTAAAAGAATCATAATAATTTTTCAACATAGAGATGCGTAAACGAATTTTTGGAATAAACATTTCTGAATTATAATGTAATAGTTTATGAATTATTATAAACAGGTAATTTCCGGAAATAAATCTGTTTTGGAGTAGAGAATTTCCATGAATAATTATAATTTAGACTTTGGGACAGGGAATTTCCCTAATTATAATTTAGACTTTAAGCAACTTCGTTCCTATAATTACGTAAGGCATACGAAAAATATATGAATATTCAGCCAAACAGTTGAATTGTCTACTAAAAATAGAAGAATTAAATTTTTAGTTCAAACAATGACTTTACAACTATAAACAAATGAATTTCCAACAAAATAGTTAAATTTTCAACACCAAAATATGGATTTCCGTCAAAAAAGTTAATTCCGAGAAAAATTGTTGAATTTTCAAGGAAAAATAACTAATTTTCTATCAAAAAAGTTTAATGTTCAACACAAAAAGACGGATTGTCAATGAAATAAATGAATTTCCAACTAAAAAATATAACTTTTCAAGCCCAAATTGTATAGTTACTTTTTCAGTTTAAAAAGTTATTTTCCATAAAGAACGATTTTTTTACAAAAATAATTGAATTTTCAACACAAAAAGACGAGCTTTTGAACAAAATAAATGAAAATTCAATTTAAAAAAAGTCAAGAAAATTCATAAATTTTCAACTAAAAACATCAGTTTTGAACAAATAATAGAAGTTAAATTTTTCATAGAATAAAAAAATGTTTAGCCGAAGCAATTTATTTTTAAACAAAGAAATTTATTTTTAACTAAAAAGATAAAGTTTCAACTTATGAGGTTACTTTTCTACTAGGAAAGATGAATTTTCAACAAAATGGTTAATTTTTTTACCTAAAACAGATACATTTTGAATATAAAATAGAATAGTTACATTTTAAGTTAGAAAAATAAAATTCCAATAAAAAAAGGATTTTTACACAAAACAGACTAATTTTTCAATCAAAGAAATTATTTTTTTTTACCGAAAAGAAGAATTTTCAATTAGAAATATTTTGTTCTTAAAAAAATACGAATTTTCAACAAAATAGTTCAATTTAAAAAAATTTTAAAAAATGGAATAGTTAAATTTGCAACCAAAGAAATTAGTTTTCAACCAAAAAGATAAATTTTCAACGAAGAAGATTAATTTTATAACAAAAAAGTATAATTTTTAACAAAATACATTCATTTTCAACAAAATATTCGAATTCAAGGAATTTCCTGCCTAATAGTTTAATTTTCAGCCAAAGAAATAATTAGTCACAAAGAAGAATAATATTCTATAATAAAAGACGAATTTTTAACAAATTGTAGGACTTTTCAGCTGAATTATTGAATTTCGAATTAAAGAAGATAAATTTTCACCTAATCATGGAATAGTTCTATTTTCATTCACAAAATTAATTTTTAACAAAGAAAAACAACAGTTAAATTTTAAAATAAAAAAATTGATTTTTAATAAAAAAATCTTAATTTTTTACCAGAAAAAAATGAAATTTCTACGATTAGAGGTGGAATTTTTGAAACAACAAAAAGGATTTTTCAACAAAAAAGTTGAACTTTTAAACCCAAAATATGAATTTGTATCAAAAAATTAATTCCCAGCCACACTGTTGAATTTCAAAGCAAACAGCAAGTTTTCTACAAAAAGTTGATTTTTCAAACATAAGAAGCCGAGGATTTTTAACTAGAAAAGTTTTTTAAAAAAGTTTTAAAAAATATAAGTAGTTCAGTTTTCAGTTAGAAAAATGAATTTCTGACAAATAAGAAAAGAACGAAATTTCAACTAAACAAGATAAATGTTTACTAAAAAAAATTATTAAATTTTCAGTCAGACAAATAAAATTGCAATAAAAATAGGGAATCGTCCATAAAATAAAAAAAGTTTAACCAAAGAATTAATTTTTAAGCAAAAGATGTAATGAGATTACTGTTCAACCAAAAACTACGACTTTTTAACAAGAGTTAAATTTTCACCTGAATCAGATAAATTTTCAACATAAAATAGAATAATTAAGATTTCAGTAAAAAATTAATTTTCAACTAGATAAAATATGCTGAAATTTTCAACCACAAAAAGATTAATTTTTAACAATGTAGTTAAATTTTCAGTTAAAAAAAACAAAGCATTTTGAACAATAAAAAAATAATGTACAAAATAGTCTAATTTTGAACAAAAACATGTTTTTCAACTAAGATAATGAATCCTCAAGAAAGAAAAAAAGAATTTTTGACCCAGTAGTTTCACATTCAAATAACTAGTTAAACTTTCAACTAAAATAATAAAATTAACTTCAACTTCCATTTATCGAAAATTCCCTGAGCTGCAAGCAAAACAAAAATTATCAAAGTAATTCCTTTTATTAAATAACACTTTTGTTTATAAACTTTTTAATGTTCATAATTGGCTTTATTTTTTTTTTATTTGACAATGCTTCCTCTACCAACAATTTCCAAAATTCTTGGTGAAGATACACGCTATCCTTCCGGTTTTCCCCGATTAGATGAATTTCGGAGAGGGGGGCCCCGAAATTGACCGTCGCTTGCAGTTCTCACAATACTGACAATCCTCGACATTGCTGAATTTTTACGAGTATAGTGCATACCAGTGCATACGAAGGTAAGTAACACGTGAACAATACGCGAAAATTTTTGGAACACAGTGAGGGCGTCAAACAATGGAATGATGCTGCAAAATTAAAAAAAAAACATCATACACGTGTGTTCCGACCGTTTGAAACTGTTGAAAATATTTCTTAGATACTTGTGCACCGAGACAATATTGTGCGGTAGTTGGTGGTAAGGGAAATAGTGAAAACTTATGAGTCATCCGGTCACCGATACGAGATTAAGACGAAAGTAATGCTTATGGGTGTAGAAAAAATGTTCTCCCAGCACCCAAGAGACGCTCGCGCTGGTTCCGATGCAATGCCGTTGCAATTTTACACACACTTTGTAACTGCCATGGAAAGATGGAAAGGAGTACAAAATACAGAGATAAGGAAACGACAAAAATTCAAAAATTGCGCGGTATTTGGTAATTCTACGCCGGTCCCAAAAGATGGCGCAAAAACCGCTTTAACCTGCATACCTGCGTGTGCCTTTCTGTGTCGGCCATTTTGTAGTTTCCTTGAGAATTTGTGTTGAGTTGAATCTTCTTCTCGGTAAGGCTTTAACGAAATTAACGATCGCCGCTTTTAGCATCGCTAAAAGAGACACGCTTGCGGGTGCTCTTGTCGGAGAAATTTTGATTTTCAATTTGGTTTTTGAGTTTGGGCGGATTAAGGGTGCGTATCCGTTCACCGTGCTCTGCCTGGCCCCACGATCTTTTCCAGTCTCGTGTACAAGCCAGTAACGAAGCTGCCGCTAGCACATCACTCGGGTTCGTGATCGGTCACCAGACGTCCGGTGAACTCGTTAACCTCGGTTGTAGGATTTCGGAGTCCTGTTAAAACGGTTGTCAGTCGTGTGAGGCTGCGTGCGCGATCGTTGCTGGCCCGGCCAATGTCTCACTCTATATTTGGCTAGTCGCATCCAACATATTGCATATCTTGCCCTTTCAAAATTCTCACTTTCCATTGCGCGACTATCGCCGACGAGCTCCGTCAATGGGACCTAGTGCAACCTGCAAGAACAAGCCCGAGTCCTTTCCTTGCTGAGGCAACTCCTAGCATGTGGTGTGCTCACTCCGATACAGAACCTCGCTCCTGACTTATCACGCTCTACCGCGAAATTTCACACGCCGCGCTGATAACCGGTCGTTTTCCGAAATTCCCGTCTGGCCCCCCAACAGTTCTTTCGGGATTTATTGTGAATCTATCTGCTAATCGGAGAAATATTTCGACACTCCGTTTTTCCGTTTGTGTAACGAACCCCCATACGAGAGGGATGGACGGGGAGAGATCAACCCCTTGAATTTACCACTGATCTGCGTCTGGTATCATCTCTTGCTTCCGAGTACTGTATTCCTTCTTGTGCATGCTCTAATATATTACGCTCCTCGACATTCCTAGATTGCATCAGCAAAGTGCTCCATTTCAACAATATTGTTAAGTGACATTCACATCAAACCTACCAACTCCACATAACCACAAAATTTTCCTCTTGGTTCGTATAGTCATTTCAACGAGGTATCAGTTCTAATTAGTACCCTGTTACATGGTTCATCTCTGACCTAGAAAGTATCTCCTTAGGAAAATTTATTGTTTGATGCACAATTTGTAAAAGTCACTTTCATCACATCAAACACTTGTTAACAGTTTTTAAAATATTTGCTTCAATCGTAATCGAAACTGATATTTATTCAAAAGATTGTGTATCCAAGTCCCTTACGAATTCTTGTGTTTACCATGTAAATGACATTCTTTTTTTTTGTTCACTGTTTACATTTATTCTGTTAGAAAAAGTGTTTATCCGTGAAGTGATGTAGGGCTACTAAGTAATTCTACACTGTACAAAGTACCATGTAAAATTTCCTTCCGTCTTTGAATGTTTTGCCTATTAGTCACTTCAATTTTAACGATTTCGTGTGAATTTATCTTAATTTGTACAGGAATTTTACGAAAATCCTGATAATTTTATAAGAAAAACTGCAAATTTACACTTTAAATTGCTGGTATTTTATGTCCAATAATGGAATTTCACATCGCATTTTTTACAGTGTATGTTTGTCAAGAATACTCCCGGGAAGAAAGCTTGCATTAAAAAGTATTCAGAATTTTCAAAGCTGATCAGAGCTGCCAAACATAACCTCATATAAATTAAAAACTGTCGTAAAATGCCTTAATACAATTATATCAATTAAAAAAACATAAAATCATGATAAAAAATTTTTTTATTTAGGTTTTACCACAGGTTTTTTACTTATTTATTATTCGAAAATCAAGAAATAAAATTAGCAAAATGTGCTCAATTAAAATGGATGAATTAATCCTCAACAAAGAAATGGTCTATTAACAAAGTAGTTCCACTCTTAACTAATTAATTGAATTCACAACAACAAAAACATAAAATTTTCACCAAAAAATGAAAGTTATGTTTTCAGAAAATAAAAATTTTAACCAAAGAACAACGAATTTTCATTTCACAAAATTAATTTTCAATCTAACAGTTGCATTTTTTTACCGAAAGAAATACAATTTCCAATAATAAGAGATACATTTTTGAACCAATGAAAAGGACTTCTCAACCAAAAAATTGAACTTTCAAACCAAAAATACGAGTTTTTATTTGTTTTAAATCATTGTATGAACACTGTTCAATGTTAAAGCGAAAAACTAATCTTCTACAAAAAGTTAGATTTTGAACCCAAAAATACGAGTTTTTAAGCAAATAAATGAGTTTTCTACTTAAAAAATATTTATCTTCAACCAAAGTTATAATATTCAAACAACATTTTTTTCACAAAACAGTTAAATTTTTAGGTAGCAAAAATTAATTTTCAATCAAATATTTATATTTTTTACTTAAAAAGAGGACACTTCTATGAAAATCGATGCATTTTCGAACGAACAAACAGGATTTTTAACAAAACAGTTTGTCTTTCAAATCCAAAAGTTAAAAAGTTAAATTTTTCACCCATAAAAACTAGTTTTCTAAAAAAATGTATACTTAAAAATCATTAGTTTTTCCAGAAAAAATAGTTTAGTTACATTTTCAGTTTAAAACAATTGATTTTTAACAACAAAAAAAAACGATTTTTCTAGCATTATAATTGAATTTTCTACCCAAAAAAAAGGAATTTTTGAACCAAATAACTATTTGCAACAAAAGTTATAAATGTTCAACAAATATAAGTTAAAACTGTCGTTAAATGTCTTACTCTAATTACATCAATTACAAAAATATAAAATCATGATACGAATTTTGACAAAAATTGGTTATCGCCACAGCTTTTTACGTCTTATTATTATTCAAAAAACAATAAATGAAAGTAGCGAAAGTTGCTCAATTAAAAGAGATTAAAATTTTTCTATTTAATAATTACTTTCTCGTATTAAAGTACTCAGCAAAATATTCATGCTGCTGGGTACTGAAAGGAATTAATTTAAAAAAATCATTTTTACTGGTATGGGGTTCCAAATGAATTAAATATTTGTCGACATTTTCGAATACTTTTTAATGCAATAATAATTTAAGACTTGTCCAAAAACTTACAATTTCAGGGTTGCTACAGAACCTGGAAAAGTCCTGGAATTTGGAAAAAAAAGCCTGGCAATTTTTATTGACATTTATTTTGGAATTTTATAATTATTTTAGTACTTTTCTTATTATTTTACAACTTCAGATTGATAGAAATTGATGAGAATTACTATTTCATATTAATATTTTTTTTTGCTAATATTAAAAAACTTTTTTCAGACCGGCGAAAATTACCCACACGCCTATTTTTTGATATGTTGCTAAAGTACCTCGTTTCTATAATATTAACATGGATTTTTTGTTCATAGCACACGAGATAATAAAATTCTGGATCTACTCATGGCAAGGCTCTTGTATTTTGCTAAATTCGAAAACATCCAGATTTCACTTTTTTTGCAATATCTTTTTATAAAATTAAAATTTTGCCTCCAGCGTTTTCTTATTACACTCGGAATTTGATTACCTTCCGTGCTATTAAGCGGCAAAAATGCTGATGTTAATATTATAATAATTAAAGCACTTTAGCAAAAGCTCATAAAGCAATCATGTAGACAATTTCCGCCGCTAGTGTACAATAATCATTCTCGAAATTGGTTTCAAAACCAGTAAAATGTTTTAAAATTAAATTGCTTTCAACGTTTGGATTCTAATTTTTCTGGAAGTTAACCTGGAAAAGTTTCTGTAACAACCCTGAATCTTCTGTTGTAGCATATGAAAAATAATTAGGGATCGAGATGGGAATGTGGTTTCGCGTTTAACCCTAGATTAGAAAATGTGAGTCGAGAACCCTTGTTCTCCAAGCACTCCTCATGCAAGTCTCAGAGTGGAGATTATTGACTGCCAAGGCAGAAAAGGAGCCAGCCACGTGGGTTGGAAGATACTAAAGAGTTGTTTTGTTTTTCGCAGGGTACGTG
>JAWWLR010000155.1:20436839-20447247 GCA_035041075.1 Acraspis erinacei | reverse complement strand
TTTGTATTTCATTAAAATATTATAAAATCATCTTAATCCGCTTAAAATGTCATAGTATCGGATGTTATTCCTTGAAATATTTGGAAATTTCATCAAATCTTTGAACACCTCTCAATTCTTCAGAATATATATTTTTTAATTTTATTAAAATATTCTAAAATCTGTTGCAATCCCGTAAACTTTCAAAAATCTGATGATATCTAGTGATAAAAATTCTATTAAATTTCACTAAATTATCCTTTAATATTAATCATATCCTTGGAAATCTGATAAAATCAATTGTAATTCCTTAACAATCCTTGGAAATGTTATGAAGTTCCGTTAAATCTTTTCAAATGTCCTAATAAAATTGTTTTAAAATCTCTAAACTTTTAAAAATGTTTGAAAATATCTTAACATGCTTGAAAATCTCTTCAAATCCCGCAAATTTAAATTAAAACTACTGATATTCTTTGAAATTCCTTGATATTTTTTGTAATCTCTTGAAAATTCTTTGAAATCGTATGAAACCTTAAAATGTACCTATTCTTTAGATTATTCCAAAACTTCTAAATACTTTAGAGTATTTGGAAATCTTTGGTAATTCTTTGGAATCCTTTAAATTGTCCTAATCTTTTTTTAATTCTTTAAAATCTTTCGAATTTATTAAAATCTTTGGAAATACACCTTGACATTTTTCAAAATCTCTTAAAATCCCGTAAAGTTTAATTAAATCTCATGATATTTCTGCCGATTCCTTGAATTTTTTTAATCTCTCGGAATTACCTTGTAATCCTTTAAAATCCTTTGAAATATTTGGAAATCTTCAAAGTCTTCTGAAATTTCTTTGAATATTTTCAAAACTTCAAGGTGTTTCTAAATTTTCAATATTTTAATCTTTCACTTGTTTTTAATTTTCGTAAATACCTAGAAATGTGCGAAACTCTGAAATTCTTTGAAATGCCTGAATTCTTCTGAAAAGATTCTCTGAAACTTTATTAAAATATTGTAAAATCGATGTAAATCTTGTGAAATTACATCAAATCTGATGATATTCCTGAAATATTGACAGTTTTATGAAATTCTTCTTGATACTTATTTAAAATAACTTATAAAGAGACTTTAAAATCCATAAAAATCTGCTGAAATTTCTTGAAAATCTTTTCAAATGATTGGAAATATTCTTAAATTCCTTGAAATCTTTTCTAATGACGTAACATTATTTTATTCTTTAAAACGTTTCCGATTTTGCGAAATCGTTGGAAATACCTTACAATATTTGAAAATCTCTTCAAATCCAGTGAAGTGTTAATTAAATCTGATGATATTCCCGGAAATTTTTAAAACATCTTTTAATGTCTGGAAACTTCCTTGTAATCCTTTAAAATACCTTAAAAATCCTCAATCCTTTGAAATTTTTTGAAATCCTAAAATCGTTCAAATATTTTGAAAATTTCTTCCATTCTTTAAAATTCATCAATTCTTTTGAATACATTCTTTGAAACTTCATTAAAATATTGTAAAATCCCTCGAAATCATGTAAAATGTCATAAAATCTTATGATATTCCTTTAATTATTTTAAGTTCTATGAAATCCTTTAAGATCCTGGAAAATAATTTAAATGCATTATTGCGAGACTTTAAAATCCTTGCAAATGACTAAAAAATTTTCGAAATCTGATAAAATCCGTTGTAATTCCTTAAAAATCTGCTGAAGTATTTGAAAAACTTCTGAAATTACTTAGAATCTTTTCAGGAGCCCTAAAATTTTGTTAATACTTTAAAATTACAAAAAAAAATTAATCCATGGAAATGCAATGAAATGTTTTAAAATATTTTAAAATTCCATTAAGTTACATTAAGTCTGAATGTATTCCATGATATTCCTTGAAATTTTTAAATCTCTTTCAAATTCATTGAAATCTTTTTAAATGCCCAAAATATTCCTGCTCCTTTGAAATCTTTTGAAATCCTAAAGTCTTAAAAATCCTTTAAAATCTCTTCAACTTTTTAAAATCTATAGAAATTCCTTGGAATTTTTTAAGTTCTTTGAAAACCATTGAGATCCTGAAAAAATTATTAAAAACCCTTATTGCGAGCTTTTGAAATCCTTTTAAATTACTGAAATTCTCGGAAATCAAATCTGATCAAATCTGATGAAATTCCTTGACATTTTTGTAATCCTTTGCAATCTTTGAAAATCCTAAAATCCTTTGAAATCGATTCAAAAGGTCTTCAAATCTAAAATCTTCTATTCTTCTGAATACATTCTCAGAAGTTTCATTAGAATTTTATAAAGTCCCGCAAAATTTCAAAAAATCGATTGACATTCCTTGAAATGTTTTAAGTTGCAAGCAATCCTTTGAGATCCTGGAAAATTAATAAAAATACGTTATAGCGAGCCTTTAACATTTTTTTAAATTACTGAAATTCTCGGAAATATGCTAAAATCCGTGGAAATTCCTTAAAAATTCTTTGAAATATTTGGAAATCTTCTGAAATTCGTAGGAATCTTTTCAAATGTCTGAAATTAAAATGATTTTTTTTAAATCCTTTGAAATACCTCAAAATATTTCAAAATCCATTCAATCCCTTGGAGTTTAATTAAATCTTATATTCCTGGAAATTTTATTAACCTCTTGAAACTTCCTTGGAATCCTTTAAAATACCCTAAAATATTCCCAATCCTTTGAAATCTTTTGAAATTCTAAAATCTCTCAAATCCTTTGAAATCTATTGAAAATTTCATCAAATCATTCAAGTCAATCTATTCTTTCGAATACAATCTTTAAAATTTCATGAAAATGTTATAAAGTCCCGCAAAATTTCAAAAAATCGATTGACATTCCTTGAAATGTTTTCATTTCCATGAAATCCTTTGAGATCCTGGAAAATTAATTTTTTATTAATCTCTTGAAATTTCCTTGGAATCCTTTAAAATACCATTAAATATTTGACAATACGCTGAAATCCCTTGGAATCTTTTCAAATTTTTTAACCAAACCCAGTAAACTTAAAAACTGCTTAATAATATTGTGAGTAGCGGTAATTTAAAAAGTTGTGAAAAAACTTTGTTTGTGTGGATATTTTTTTACAGCATGGTGGAAAAAAAGAAAATACTAATCTAATTATATCAATATAAAGTCTTTAGAACATTATTACAATCTTTTATTGTAAAATTACTAAACTTGAACGCTTGTATACTATAATTTTGGAGACGTGAATTTCTTATAGGGATGATTTCTCAAAAATATTACTTAACATTATCAATTAATCCATTCCCCCTCCATGAAACAGGTCGTACCCCCCGCCCCCTCCAGGTGTTACCTTATTTATGGATGGCTTATTAACGAAAATAAAAAAAGTCGTTGTTTGTTAAATTAAATGTTTTTCAGAATGGCAATGGTGTAACTAATGGTAACTCGGACAATGCTCGTCTAAGAAGTGGAGCTGCAAGTCGTAGTCTAAGTAGTGATGAAGATATGCTGGTCGTTAATCAACAATCATCTTCGCATAAGGCAGGAAATAACGCTTATCTAGACCGAAGCCTCCGTCTCGATGATGCGTCGTCCCACTGTGAGTAATATCTTCAAATTAATCTTCGCGAATCTCATTAAGGAATGTCAATTAATTACTTAAGGATAATTTTTTAAATTTGAAACCCCCTCCCCCGATCCCTATAGTAAGGATTCATAATGATTCGTAATTTATGAATTTTCTGCACCATCAAATTTAGATATCCAAATTTCTAAATGTTTCTGAACATTTTTGATAGAGGAGAAACATTTAATTATAAATTATTTTTTAATAGGAAATAATTATGTTTCTAATATTACGCTACCAAACTATAATTTGACAACTTTCTTACATTTTTAAAGAGATAAGAAAAATTAAATTATGGGCAAAAATTTATTTGGAAGAATTCGAAAAAAAGTTGGAAGCTTTTTAATAATTATAAAAGATTTAATTTTGTGAAAGATTACTGAAGAAAATTTGTAATGGCTTAGCTTTTGTTTTAAAAGAATAATTTTAAGTTTTGAAGATTTTAAAATATATGGAAAAAGAATATGGAAGGCATTGAGACAATTTTCCTAATTTTTCAGGATGTAAAAATTTTGTAGATAAACTTATTTTCGCAGGATGTCAAGAGAATAAAAAAAAGTTCAAGGGTAAATTTTAAATCATTGTTTCGTAATGAAATATAAGAGAAAATTGAAAAAAGATCACAAAACATTTTTACTTATTTCTTAAAATGTTTGTAAAGTGAGTAAAAGATTTTGAAGTAAAATTGTTCAATTTTACCATATCATCAAATTTTAGAAAAATGAAGGAACATAATTCTTTTTAAACCTTCTTGTGTAATTTTCTTTGCACACTTTTTTAATAGAATTTCGTAAGTATTCACGAAAATGAAAAATATTTACTTAGGTTCCTAGGAATAAGTAAAATAATTTTTTATTTCGAAACATTGACTTTAAGAGATTATTTAAACACTTTTAAAAACATTACAAAAGATTTTTAAAATTGTCAAAGAAGAATTTGAAACATTTTACAGGCAAATTTTTTATAATTTTGTAGATTTCCTAAAATTTCGAGAACAAAAATGTAGAATATTTTAAAGCCAAATGTTTCAATTCGGTAAGATTGAGGAATTAAATTTTTTATTTTAAATTTAATAAATCCAAGAAATATTTAGTAGAATTGAAGAGATTTAAGAAGCTTTTTAAACTTTAGAAGATTTTTATAAATGTAAACTTTTAAATATTTCAAAAATAAACTTTAGGAGCTTTAAAAGAATATCGAAGGGTTTCAAGAGAATAAACCAATTTTCTTAAAATGCTTGAGAAAATTTAGAAGATTATAATGCAATTTTTTTACATTTTGAATGATTTTTCACAATTTTAAGAAAAATTCGAGTCAGTTAAAAATATTTTCAGGATTTTTGACGTTTTAACAGATAAGAAATATTCAAAAACTTCGAAACATTTTGAAAAATTTATCAAATATTTCTTGATTTTTTCCAAACTTCTAAAAGTCCTTAAAATCTTTTAAAAAGACTCGAATTTTTCGTAATATTTGGTAAAAGCATATAAAACAAAAAATGTCCTTAAAATCTTCCAGAATCTCTTCTGATACATATGATGTATTCAAAAATATATTTTTAATTTTCTTAAGAATCTTATGATAATTATATTTATATAAATTTAAAAACAAACTGACAATACTTATTTTCTTGATCTCAATTCTCAGAATTTAATTTCAACTCGAATTAAAGTGTTCAATAACTTTGAAAAAATTTAAAATACTAATTTAAGGCATAAAAATGAATTTTAAACAGTCTAATTTAACGAAAAAAGACGAATTTTCAACAAAATAGTTGAATCCTCAATCAAAACATATTAATTTTTAACCAAGCAGTTGTATTCTTAAAGAAAAAGGGTTAACTTCCCATCAAGAAGACTAATTTTCTACAAGAAAAAAAGATTAATTTCCAACAAAATACATTAATTTTCAACACGGAAAAGATCCATTTTCAATTTAAAATATCAATTTTCCACTAAAAATGTGATACCTAAATTTCCAGTTAAAGAAATTAATTCTCTCTCCAAAAAACTATATTTAAGCAAAATAGTTGAATTTTCAACCAAAAAGTTGATTTTTTAACCGAAGAGATTAATTTTCTCCTAAAAAACATGAATTTTCATCAAAATACATGAATTTTAAACAAAAAAAGATCAATTTTCAAATTAAAATATCGATTTTTAACCAAAAATTTAATATTTAAATTTTCTATTAACAAAAATTAATTCTTAAACAAAAAACAATTCATTTTAAGCAAAAGAGTTAAATTTACAACCAAAAGGCTTAATTCTCAATTAAAATGATGAATCTTTAACACCGAAAAAAGAATTTTAAAGAAAACAGCTCAAAATTCAACCAAATAGTTGAGTTTTCAACCAAGAATTAAATTTTTTAACAAAGAAGATTAATTTTTTAACAACAAAAAACGAATTATGAACAAAATACATGATATTTCGACCAAATAGTTAAATTTTTAACTGAAAAAAAAAATTGCAACCAAAAATGTGATAGTTAAAAAAAAATGTCTACCAAAAATTAAAACGAATGTTTGAATCTAATATTTGGAACATTGAAACTCTTTAATCAAAAATATATCAGTTGCTTAATATTTAGAAATATTTGATTTTTCATGTAAAATCAGTAATTATAGATCAAATATTCCAAACTAAACAAAATAAACTAAACTTTGAACGCTACAATTTTAATTGTTCTACTAAAAAATATTAATTTACAAGTAAAATTGTTGAATTTTCATTTATAATAAATATTGAACACCTAATATTATTCAAAGAAAAAATTCTAGTAAGTCCGACTGTTCGTACAGAAATTTCGGTGCAAATAGCCTAAGCCTAATTAAAAAAAGTGGGTTATTGCAGATTTAGAAGAAAAAAATTAGAAGATTTTTAAGAAAGGCTGCAAAAGAATAAAAAACATATTCTTAAGATTCGTAGGAAAATTGAAAATGACCTTTTATTTTGAAAAATTAATTTGAAGATAATATTGAAGAAGATCTCAAAAATTGTCAAAAATGAATCTGGAAGATTCAAGGAAATAGTTCTTATTTTGCAGGATTAAAAAAAAGGAAGAAATCGAACTATTTCAAAATATGTTTGAAAGCTCTAAAATCAAGATTTTTTAAAGGATTCTTAAACTATTTTAAATTAAAATTTTCTATAATTTCTATAATTTCTATGATTTGGCGGAATAAAAAAATAATAATTTGAAAAAATGAAAAACAGCATGTAGATGTTTCAAGATTTTGATATAAAATTTTGAAGCTTTTCAAGGATTTTTAAACTATTTTAATTAAAAGTAATTTAACTTTTAATTTGAACGGGGAGTTTTTAAATTTTTTACAAATTTATATTTGGAACTGAAATTTATTCAGAGTAATAATAATAATAATTCTGATTTGGTACCAGGAATTTAAAAATTTTAACAAATTCCAAGCTGGAACTGGGAATTTTTCTAAAGAATAAATTCTAATTCTGAGTTGAAGCAGGGAATTTTCGAATTCTAACCAATTCTGAGTTGAAATTGGTATTTATCCGAAAGAATTATAATTTGTCTTGGAACAGGGAATTTTAAAATTCAAATAAATTCCGAGCTGGAACAGGTAATTTTTCTAAAGAATAAATTATAATTCTAAGTTGAAACCGGATATATTATAAAAAAAATTAAAATTATGAATTGGAACAGGGAATTTTACAGACAAATTCTAATTCTTAGTTGAAACGGAGAATTTTGGAAAAGTATTAAAATTCCGGATTTGAACAAGGAATTCCAGGAGAATAACAATTCTGAATGTAAAATTGAATTTTTTAAACAAAATTATAAATCTGAGCTGACACGAGTTATTTTCGAAAAAATTAAAATTATGAATTGGTACAGGGCATTTTACAAAAAACCTCTAATCCTTAGTTGAAATGGAAAATTTTCGAAAATAATTAAAATTCTTGGTTTGAACAGGGAATTTTTCGAAAAGAATTTAAATTCGGATTTACACTGATAATTTTCAATTTCTAAACAAATTCTGAGCTGGAATTAGAATTTTTAATGAAAAAAGTGGTATAATTTTAAAAATTCTTAAATTCATTGATTGATTTTTCAATGTAGGGTATTGAAAATAATAACATGGATTTATATTTTTGGAAATGAATCCGAATCTTTGAACTCTACAATTTATAAACAATTTATTTGGCAGTTTGACTGCATTTAATTTGAAATTGTTCAATTAAAAAGTGTTAGCAGCTTCCATTTTGTATGTGTAAATTATTGAGCATTTGAATAAAAAATTGTTAAACGAAACAACTTTTAAACTTCAATTTTCAAAGTTGAAAATTTAAGAGTTTCACTTTGAGTACTTTCATTTACAGTTCAGTTTTTAGTCTTCGATTTTTTAAATATCATTTACCGTGAAAAATATTTACGAACCGGGGGAAAAAAACCGGAAAATGACCGGGAATTTTTTTCTCTGTAAGTCGTTAACCGGCTGTGCTCAGGAGTTTTCGTTTTCGGCAGTTTTCCACTGCTCTGACCAAATTTTCAAGTGAATTTCATCGCTTCTAATAAAAATGCGACTGCTTACGCCTTGCGTATTTAATGGACACCACCTTTCTAACCGCAGTCTTCAGTATTTATATTTTCTTTGATGAATTCTTAACTAGCAGTTGGCTTTTTTTTCTCCGACCAGTTTCAGCCGAGTCTGATGACATTCCTGGAATTGGACAGTATGACGACTTCCACACAATCGACTGGCAAAGAGATATTGCCAGGGATCGGATGCGGCATCGTTATATCCTGAAAAAGAAGCACGACTCCATCTGGGACTTGATCAAGGGCGCCCATGACGCTTGGTCAGGATGGCTCTGTGTCCTATTCGTGGGCCTATTCACAGGAGTCGCGGCTGGTGTCATCGACATTGGCGCCTCCTGGATGACAGATCTTAAATTTGGAATTTGTCCGCAAGCTTTTTGGCTCAACAAGGAACAATGCTGCTGGAGTTATAATGAGACAACTTTCGATGGAGAAAATTGCTCACAGGTAAGGAGTCGTACTTAAATTACATAACGGATTATTATAGGAACTTTCCAAGAACCCACTCCCCCACCGCCTCCTCCTCACCCCCATGTAATCAACCGTAACAAAATATTTCTACGTAATTTATCATTTCCGGAAATAATAGGAGATGAGACTGGGAACTAATGGAAATTTTTGGTGTTTAAGATAATACAATGCTTTCGAGGGTGAAAACTACATTTTCAAAAATTCTATGATTTTTCCTTGATCAATTTTTTTTTTATTTTCCCTGACCATTAATATTTTTAACATAGGATATTTTGTAGCCGGATTTAAACAATATTTCAGGTAGAAATTTAAAAATTTCGAATTTATTGATTTATTAAAAAAAGGACTTTGCTACCATAAAAGATAACTTTTTAATTAAAGCAGTTGAACTTTCAACACAGTAATTAAATTTTGAACAAAATAATTGAATTTTCAACGAAAAATGATCAATTCTCAACAAAAAGTTGTAATAGTTGATGTTTAAATAAAAAGAGATGAAATTTGATTTAAAAAAACAACTAATTTTACAACGACAAAGACGAATTTTCAACAAATAAAGATTTTTCAGTCATAAAGGAAAAAAAATCATCTTAATTGTTGAACTTTTAAGCGGAAAGACGAATTTTCTGTACAAAAATTGAATTTTCAAACAAAAATTGCAAATTTCCCACAAAAAATTAATTTTCTAAACAATATTTACATTTGCAACCAAAAGATAAATCTCCATTAGAAAAATCTAATTTTCAAAAAGTTTTTCAACTTTTACCCAAGCAGTTAAATTTTGAATTATAATCTTTCAGCCAAAGAGATGCATTTTCTACTAAGGATATGAATTTTAATCAAAATTATTTCTTAAAAAAGTGGTTCAATTAAAATTTAAAAATAAAATAGTTGATTACTCAAGCAAAGGAGATTAATTTTTAATCAAACAGTTGCATTTATATTCAAGAAATATGAAATTTCTAATGAAAATCTGAAATTTTAAATAAAAAAAGAACGTTTAAATTATTATTAAAAAAACATTGCCATTTGACTTTTTAGCATCAAAATATTAGTTTTGAACAAAGATCACATTTTCTACGAAGATACTTGAATTTTTAAACCAAAAAGACGAATTTTCGACCAAAAAGCATGGCTTTTCAACAAAATTATCGAATTTTTAAGATGCATGTTTACATTAAAAAGACAAATATTCATAAAAATAATTGCATTTTCATCCAAAAAAGATTTAAATGATCTTTTCAAGACCAAAATATGAATTCTTGACCAAAAGTAAATTTTCTAAGAAAAAGTTGAAGTTTTAACCGAAAAGGATGACTTTTTAACAAAATTGTTGACTTTTTGACCAAACGGTTGCATTTTTATCCAAGAAAGATGCAATTTCTACGAAAATATATTGATTTTTTAATAAAAAAAGCTTTAAATTATCATTCAAAAATGATTTTAGTTTGACTTTAAATTTGATTTTTTAAGTCAAAAAGACGAATTTTCGACCAAAAAGCATGACTTTTTAACAAAATTATTGAATTTTTAATCAAACGTTACAATTTTATCCAAAAAGATAAATTTTTTAAATAAAAAGACAATTTTTTAACCAAAAAAGGATTTTAGTTGACTTTTAAACATCAAAATTTGAGTTTCAAGTATCAAGTAAAATTTCTAGGAAGATATTTGAATTTTTAACCCAAAAAGACGAATTTTCGACCAAAAAGCATGACTTTTCAACCAAATTATCCAATTTTTAATCAAACAGTTACAATTTTATCCAAAAGGATGAAAT
>JAWWLR010000155.1:20412911-20423447 GCA_035041075.1 Acraspis erinacei | reverse complement strand
AACTAACTAACTAACTAGTTGTAATTTAATCTTTTTTATTAAAAATACAACTATTTTGTTGAAAATTCAGTATTTTGTTAATAATTCGGTCTTTTTGGTGGCAAACTAATCTTTTTGGTTGAAAATCGAACTATTTGGTTACAAATTCTTCTGTTTATTTTTTAATTTCTCTCTTGGTATACATTTTATATATTTTTTTGTTAAAAATGCAACTCTTTTGTGGAAAATTGATCTTTTTGGTTGTAATATCAACTATTTGGTTAAAAATGCATTGATTCGGTTGAAAATTCGTCTTTCTGGATGGAAAATTTATTTTCTTGTTTGAAAGTTGATGTTTTTGGTTTGAAATGCATATACTTTTTTTAAATTCATCTGTTTTGATAGAATTGATATATTTCTTGGTTAAAAATGTAACTGTTTTGTTTGAAGTATCAACTATTACATTTTTCGTCGAGAATTTATTTATTTTTTTTTGAAAGTTCAGCTACATGGTCGAAAGTTAAAGTACTTTGTTAAAAAATAATTTTTTTATTGTTTAAAATTAATCTCTTAATTATTTGAAAAATTAACTAATTTAGGAAAATTCTCTTTTTGTTGTTTGAGAATTAATGGCTTTAACTATTTCATTTTTGGTTGAAAAATTACCTTTTTTGGTAAAAAATTCAACTTGAGAATTCATGCGTTTTGTCGAATATTCCTGTTTTTCAGTAGAAAACTGATCTGCTCCATAGAAAACGCATCTATTTCGTTGAAATTTCAATATTTTTACTTAAAAGGTGTGAATTCTGAAATATAAAAATTTATATTATTTTAATTTAATATTTTCTGGTTTTCTAGTTCCAATTTTTCAATAAAAGGAATTACAGTTTGTCTGAGCATTACCTGTGAATCTTATAAATGCAAGCTGATAAATTAAATTGCAGGCCTCCTTTTTATCTTAAATTAGTCACTTTTCCCAAATTTTTCAAGTTTATTATTCTGTGCCAGCCCTGCTGATCTACAATATTGATTCATAAAATCCAGCGCCACAAGTCTGTATCGACTTATTTTTGATTTCAGGTCAGTTATTATTTTCCTTTGAAAACACTATGGCGATCGTTTTTCTGTGCCCTAATCGCTGCCTTCGTCTTGCGGTCGATCAATCCCTTTGGGAATGAACATTCCGTTTTGTTCTACGTGGAATACAACAAACCCTGGATTTTCTTTGAGCTCATTCCTTTCGTGATGCTTGGAATTATAGGGGTAAGTTTTAAAATTAAATTAAAACCAAGCCTGAGATTGACAAAGAATATTTTTTTTTATTAATTAATATTATTATTTTCAAAAATAATTTAATTAACACGAAAAAATATTATAGGAAAATCAGTACAGAAAGCGTTTATAGGACAATTAGGGTTAAAATAATAAATAAATATTAAAATTTATTTATATAAATAATACCTCGAAAACCTGGAAATTTTCTTGAATTTCTCACGAGAACCTTGAATTTGAATGTTTGTTTTTGCTTTTAAAATATTTTTCGAGCAGTTGACCACTTGTTTTTTGATTATACAGCAGATTGCAAAAGATTACAAAATAATTCTAAAGATTTACAAATATTTCAAAACATTTAAAAGCCTTCATAATATTTAAAAGGATTTTGAACATTTCAAAAAGAATTCAAGAATTTCAAAGACTTAAAAAGGATTCAGCAGGTTTCACAAAGATTTTAAATCTTTTAAAAGATTTCAAGATTTCACATATTTTATGAAGTGCCAGAGTGCGCCAGATGTCAAATATTTTAAAACATTTCAAATTTTTAAAATGATTTCAAAGGGTTTTAGAATGTTTCAAAATATTTCACAAACATTTCAAATATTTTAATGATTTTAAATGAATGCAAAATATTTCAGGAAGATTTCACAAATGTATAACAGAAATTCATAAGGATTTTAGAAGATATCAAGAATTTCAGAATGGGTATATTGCAATAGAATTCAAAATATTTAAATGATTTCAAACGAACACAAAAGATTTCATAAACAAAGATTACAGAAAGATTTCACAAATATTTAAAAGATTTTACCAAAATTTTCAAAGATTTCAAATATTTTAATGATTTCCAATTAATACAAAAGATTTCACAAATATTTTAATGGTTTCAGACAAATGTCATGAAGATTTGAAATCAAAAGATTTCAAAAAAGTTACAATACACTAGATTTCAATGATTTCAAAACATTTTAATGATTTTAAACGATATCAATTTTTTTAGAAGATTTCAAAAGAGTTTACTAAGATTTCACAAAGATTTCAAACATTTCACAAAGATTTCAAACATTTCACAAATATTTTAAAACATTTCACAAGGATTTCAAAGTTTTTACCAAAATTTTAAAATATTTCACGAAGATTTTTTTTATGATTCTGCTTTCTATAGAAATTGTGGGCCAATAAAAAAATGAAAATGTTTCATCTGTTACGTGTATAACAAACGTTTTTTTTTTTAAATTATTTATTGTAAAAAAGGAGAACTGGACAAACTTTATTTCTTGACCTTGAAAACCTGGAAAAGAACTTTCAATTTGTCCCTTAAATCTTGTGAAACTTTTCGAAATCTTTGGAAATTATACAAAATTCTTTGACATCCCTTGAGAATTTTGAAATCCCTTTAAATAAAATTTATTTTTATTCCATCCACTTCTCTATAATTAGTTAAAATCTTTGGAAATCGTAAAAATGCATTAAAATATGTATAAATCATTTGAAATTTCTCGAATATAAAATAAAATTGAAGTTATACATTAAAGTTCTAAAATAAATCGTTAAAATCGCTCGACATATTTGATATCCTTAAAGATTAAAAAAAATCATGTTTAGATCTTGAGAAATTCCATCAAATACATTAAAATCGCTGGAGCTGCTAAAAATCCCTCGAAATTTGGTTTTAATTCTTCTTATTTTCCAAATTTCTCTGAAAATCCATCGCAATTTTTTATATCTCTTGAATTCCTTTATAATCTCTTAAATCCCTGGAAATATTTTATTTGGAAATCTTACAAATTTTTGAAATCCCTTGGAATACTTTAAAATCCCGGGAAATTTTTGCTTTTAAAATCAAAACATACACTAAAATAATGAGAAATTATTTAAAATCCATTTAATTTAAATATTTTAACTAGAAATCTTTCAATTCATAGGAGATTCAATCAAATAAATCAATTCAAGTGAAGTTTCTCGAAATCCCTTGAAATTTAATTTAATTTAATTTCCAAATTTCCATAGAAATCCCATGGGATTTTCTAGATCACTTGAAATCCTTTTGAATCCTTGGAAATCTTTTCTCTGAAAATCGTAAAAATTCATTTCAAAAAGTGGAAATAACTTGAGAGCCCTAAAAAACGTTCAAAGCCTTAGAAATCTTTCAAATCCCTTGAAATCTCTGAAAATTTCACCAAATTCTTTAAAATCATTTCAAACTTTTGAAATCCTTTGGAACGCCTTAAAATATCTGGAAATATTTCCTTTGAAAATCATAAAAATCCATTTAAAATATCTTTTAAAAAAGTTTAAATTTCTGTAAATCTTTGAAATCTTTGGAGATTCAATGAAATGAATCAAATTTTTTGGAATCCCTTAAAATCCGTGGAAATCTCTCCTCTGGAAATCGTAAATATTAATTTTAAAAGTAGAAATCATTTGAAAGGCCTTGATTATTTAAATTAAGTTCAAATTATTCATAACAGTTCCCTAAAAAAAACCTTCAAACTCTTGGAAATCTTTCAAATCCCTTGAAATCTCTGGCGATTCAGTAAAATACTTTAAATATTTAAAAAATCCTTGGAATCATTAAAAGTCCTAGAAAATTTTAAAATCCTTTGCAATCCCTTAAAATTCCTGGACACCTTTACTTTAAAAATCATAATAAATATAGATTCATTAAGGATATATAAAAAAACATTCAAATCGTGTGAAATTCCTTTTAATACCTTAAAATATTTGGAATTGGAAGAAATACCTTAAAATTTAATTTAATTTAATTAATTTTCCAATGTTCTCCAGAATGCCCTTAAAATCGAGATTAAAGTCTTTGGGAATTCCACAAAATACTTTGGAATCCCTTGAAATTATTTGGAATCTGTTGAAATATTTTTAAATAATTAAAATCTTTAAAAATCCCGTAAATCTTTATAAATAATTGGAGATCCTATAAAATTCCTTAAATCTTACGAAATCCTTTAAAAATTTGAAGCCTTGTTTTTTGCAATAAGTAAATTAATAACTTTTTTGTAATTTTTCTCAACGAATAAAAAAAGATTTCAAAAAAATGATTTAAGAAAAATTTCACAATTATTTCAAAGATTTCATCAGACTTTCGCAAAGGTTTCGAACATTTAGTAAAGATTGCAAGGATTTTAAGGATTTGAAAAAGAAGTGTACATTAGATTTCAAAGATTAAAACAGAAAAATTTCACTAATATATCAAAGATTTCATACAAATTTCACAAAGATTTTAAATCAATACGAAAGATTTGACAAACACTTCCAAGATTTTAAACTATTTCAAGAGGTTTCAACAACTTTGAGAGGATTTCAATAATTTTAAAAAAAGCGCAAAAGATGTCAGAAACAAAGATTGAAGAAAGCTTTCACAAATATTTTATAAAAACTTCAAAAGATTTCGAAAAGTTTCACGAAAATTACAAGGATTTTAAGGATTTCAAGGATTTCAAATTGTTTATAAAAATTTAAAAAGATTCCAAAAGATTTTACAGAAATTTCAAGACGTTCTGCTTTCTTTAGAAATTGTTGGCCAATAAAAAAATGAAATGTTTCATCTTTTACACGTATAACAAACGGTTATTTAATTATTTGTTGTAAGAAAAGGAGACCTGGAAACCCTGAAAAAACCCTTTGATTTCGTTCCTAAGAATCGCTGGACTAAAAAAATTATATGATACTCATTATAGGAAAATATTGATTGGCCTATACTGAATTTCCCATAATATTTCTTCGTTCGGAACGGGTTACGAACGGTTACGAGCGGCATATTCGCAAAAACTTTCTCCTGAAGATTATCATTTTATTTATAAATTTTATTATTTGGTTGAAAATTTACCAATTTTCTAAAAAAAAAAACATGCCTTCCGGCTGCAAATTCAACTGTTTTGTAAAAAATCATATTTTTGGGTTAAACAGTCAACTCTTTTCGTAGAACATTAACCTTTTGTTTAAAATTTATATTTTATTGCTGATAAGTCAACTGAAATCTTTTTTGGCTGAAAAATTATCTTTTTTTAGAAAAATGAATTGTTTGGTTTAAAATTTTAAAATTTTGTTAAAAAGCCATACTTTTTGGTTCGAAATTCGAGTATTTGGTAGAAAATTAACTTATTGTTTACAATTCTTATTTTGGTGTTCGAAAGTGAACTGAAATTTTCTTTGAATGAAAATTTAACCGTCTTTGCGAGTTTTTTTATTCATCTGTTTTATAAGAAATTTTCTCTGTAGTAAATAAAATTCAAGCTTTCGTTTGAAAATTTAACTCTTTCCATTTTTTATCTTATTTTTAAATTCATCTGTTTTAGCAGAAATTATATGTTTCTTAGATAAAAATGCCACTGTTTGGTTGAAAATTCAACAGCTTTGTTGAAAAGTCATACTTTTTGGTTAAAAATTCTGCTGGTCTGTTGAAAATTGAACTATTTCGCAGAAAATTTACTTTTTGTTTAAATTTAATATTTTGGAATTAAAAAACAAATGAGATCCTTGCTGGATGAAAATTCCAATATATTTTTAATTCAAAAAATTTTTTTTATTAAAAATTCATCTGTTTTAGTACAAATTTCATCTTTCATGGATAAAAATGCAACTTTTTGGTAGACAAGTCAACTATTTTGTGAAAAATTCATGCTCTTTTTTATTGTCTTTTTAGATTGAAAATTCAATTTGTTTCGTAGAAATTTATTTTTTGTTTAAAAATTCATATTTTGATCGTGAAAAGTCAACTAAAATCTTTTTAAACAAAAAAACTACCATTTTTTTCTTCAAAATTGATCTTTTTTACTTAATATAAAAAATCATCTGTTTTAGTAGAAATTTAATTTTTGTATTAAAAATTCCATTTTCTAGTTAAAAATTCTTCTTCTTTTCTTGAGTATTCAACTATTTTGTTTGAAAGATTTGGTGGAATCAGTTTTGTTAAGAAAACATTTTTTTTGTTGAAGATTTATATTTTTATTTTGAAATTCATCTCTTTGATTGAAATTTGAACTCTTAAATGGAAAAGCCTATTTTTAAGATTGATCTTTTTGAGTTGAAGGTTCTACTTTTTTGATAAAAAAATCATTTTCTTGGTCATATTTTTTGTTAGAAAATTCAATTATTTTAGAAGAAAATCGTCTTTTGACTTGAAGTTTCCAAAATTTTGATAAACTGTTATTTTTTTCTTGAGTGAAAATTCTTTATTTCTTGAAAATTCGCTTTTTTTGGTTTAAAATTATTTTTTTTTAAATAAACGTCATCATATTTTGATTGAAATATAAAGTATGATACTTTTCTGTTCAAAATTTATCTTTTTAGTTTGAAAATTCAACTATTACATTAGAAATTTAATTATTTTTTTGCAAAGTCATCTTTTGTAGTTCGAAAATACTTTATGTGTTTAAAATAAATTAATAAAGCTGAACTTTGTACCTGAACTAACTATTTTATTCTACCAGCAATAACCAGTAAAAGATTTCTGGAAACTAAAAATTACGTTCAACAGTTTTCAAATTCTAGAAAAACACTAAAAAAAATATTTATTACAATCTCAGGCCTGATGAAAGCTCCATCTACCGGAGATTTAAATTGGAATTAATTAATGGTGATTCCAGGGTGTGATTGGATCGCTCTTTATCAGAGCAAATCTCTACTGGTGCCAGTACCGCAAAACATCAAAACTGGGCCAGTACCCGGTTACTGAAGTTTTGGCTGTGACTGTCATTACTGCAGTCATCGCTTATCCAAATCCTTACACAAGGATGAGTACGAGTCAGCTGATTTACTTGCTCTTCAGGCAGTGTGGTGTCTCCAATGCCGATATATTATGGTTAGTTTCCAATTTTATCTCGTGGTGGCCATAGGTCAGGAAAAACCCGGAAATCAGGGAAAAATCAGGGATTTTGAAGAAGAAAAAAATATTTTTCTCAACCTATTCCTGATTTTTTTTTAATTCTTTCGAAAACTTTTAGTTTATTTCTAAAGATTCCATGAAAGTTTGAGTAGATTTTAATATTTTAAAGGGGTTCCAAAGGAATTGAAAAATTTTAAGGTATTTTTAAAAATGTTTGAAGAATTATCAAGAACTTAAAAAAAATTCTAAGGAATTTTTAAGTGCTTTACAAAGTTTTAAAGGATTTCGAAAGATCTCAAAGGATTCGAAATCTTTTTTGATCTTCTTAAAGTATTTTCAAAGTTTCCAAGGAATTTTGAAAAGAATTTTAAAGGTATTTTTTAACTTTTCCAAGGTATTTTCAGGAGATAAGAATTTTCGATTTTAGTAATTTAATGGGATTTAAATGATTTTGAATTATTTCAGAGTATTTTAAGAGATTGCATGTAATTTTTAAGACATTTAAATAATTTCGAGAGATTCTGAAAGATTTCAAAGAATTGGAAATACTTAAAGGATATTTAAAAAAAAATTCCAAGGAATTTTCAAGAGCTTTAAAAAATCTTGAAGCATTTGCAATATTTATTTAAAATAATTACAAGGATTTTTTAATAGATCTCAATAATTTGAATGGATTTCAAAGGAGTTTAAAGATTTTAGGGTATTTTTTTTTTTAATTTCCAGGTATTATCAAGAAAATAAAAAAACTTCTAAGGGTATTTTAAAACATTTCAAGGAATTTACAAGAGCTTTACCTGATTTTACAGGATTTCGATAGATCTCAAAGGATTCGAAATATTTTTTTATATTCTTAAAGTATTTTCAAAATTTCCAAGGAATTTGAAAAGATTCCAAAGAATTTTCAATTTATTTCAGTAGTTTAATGGGATTTCAAATTTTTTACAATATTTTAGAGTATTTAAAAAGATTTCAACTTATTTTTAAGGTACTTAACCAAGTATAACAAAGGTTTTTTAAATTAATTTAAAGTATTCGAAAATTTGAGTATTTGAAATATTACAAGGAATTTTTAATAGATCTCTATAATTTGAATGGATTTCAAAGGAGTCTAAAGATTTTAGGGTATTTTTTTTAATTTCCAGGAATTATCAAGAACATAAAAAATATTCTAAGGGTATTTTTAAAAATTTCAAGGATTTCGAA
Organism: Acraspis erinacei; assembly: GCA_035041075.1. Taxonomy (NCBI): domain Eukaryota; kingdom Metazoa; phylum Arthropoda; class Insecta; order Hymenoptera; family Cynipidae; genus Acraspis; species Acraspis erinacei. Next base: position 20,415,148 of record JAWWLR010000155.1, on the reverse strand, counting down.
AGATCTCAAAGGATTCGAAATCTTTTTTGATATTCTTAAAGTATTTTCAAAGATTCGAAGGAATTTGAAAATATTTCAAAGAATTTGAAAGGTTTTAAGGTACTTTTTAAAGAATCGAAGCTATTTTTATTTGATTTGAATAATTTGAAGGAATTTAAATGGATTTTAAATATTTTAGGATATTTCAAAAGAATCCAAGGCATTTTGAAGATATTAAAAAATAAATAAATATAATCTATGAGGATCTTAATAATTTTAAGGAATTTTAAAAGCTCTTTTTAAGGTGATCGAATCTATTTCAAATCAGGCAGGTTCTGCACTTAAAGTTGTGGAATTTCTCGGGGACAAAATATGTTCTTTTCTATTAGAGGAAATTAGCGTTATTTAAAAAAAAACCCACATTTTTTCTTTAAACTTTTATAACTTTTGACCTTATTCAGATATTTCAGATTTCTTTCCAAAAAGTCGATTTTCTCAAAAATCCCACACTTATATTTTTGGCCAATTTTTGGTTGAAATTGTACTATCATGAGGAAAATACCTTGTGAATTTTATGCGGGCTAAATAATTTTTGTGGCCAGGAGATTTTTTTTTATAAAATTGAATTCTCGCATTTTTCTTGCAAAAAACAATAAATACGAAAAAAATGTAAGAAAATATTTTGCACAGTTAAAAGAGTTCTACAAAAAGTTCCCCAATAAAGACATTTTAGAATTTCAATTGTTCATTTATATATAAAATTTGGAAAATAGTTTCAAGGACTAGAAACATATGGGCAATTTCTTCGAAAGAGGGGAAAACTTCACCTTTTCTACTTTTACCAATATTTTTTACAAATTTTTTTTTTAATAAATAAGACAGTTTATAAATTTTATGCGGGCTAAACCATTCTTGAGATCAAGAGAATTTTTTCCTGATGTAAATTGAATTTTGTGTTTTTCTCGGAAACGGTGCAAGATATTTTGTTAATTTTCTCGTGGAAATCGAAAGAAGTCGATAAAATCTACCAGAATCTGGAAAAGAAATCTAAACTATCTGAATCAGATCAACAGGTATGTAAGTTTAAAGAAAAAATTTGTGTTTTTTTGAAAAACAAAGCCAAAATTTCAAATGCGCATAACTCCGTAAAAAAATTGTTTTTTCAAAAATCGCAAAAATACGTATCACCTTATTCCCCCTAAAAAACAACATATTTCGTCTCCGAGAGATTCTGCAACTTCAAGTGTAGAATCTGCCTGATTTGAAGTGGATTCGATCAGATATTTAATAGATTTTCTAGAATCTCCGAAAATATCATCTGATTTTATAGAATGAATATGCTGATGAGCATATTCTCGAAAGCTTTTGCTCAACCTAAATTCGTGGACATTTAAGAACTCTGTCCATCCCTTTTCGAATCAGTTATGAAATTGAATTCTTTGATTCGACAGCGACTACAACCGCAATTTCACGGCCGTGAATTCGGCAATTGAGATTGCAGCAGCCGACACAGGAGTTTATAAGGCCGTATGGCTTCTCTTCATCGCCCTGATCCTGAAGTTTGTCCTGACAATTTTTACTTTCGGTATGAAAGTACCCTGCGGTCTCTTCATTCCCTCCCTCTGCTTCGGGGCCATCATCGGTCGCATTGTCGGCATTGGCATGGAGCAGCTCGCCTACAACTATCCACATATTTGGATGTTCAGCGAGGAGTGCTCGACTGGAGTGAATTGCATCACGCCAGGATTGTACGCAATGGTGGGCGCCGCGGCTTGTCTAGGAGGTGTCACGAGAATGACCGTTTCACTGGTCGTTGTCATGTTTGAGTTGACGGGAGGTGTCAGGTACATCGTTCCGCTGATGGCAGCTGCCATGGCAAGCAAATGGGTTGGGGATGCTCTCGGCAAACAGGGAATTTATGACGCGCACATTGGCCTCAATGGCTATCCATTCTTGGATAGCAAAGATGAATTCCAGCACACGACTCTGGCTGCTGATGTCATGCAACCCAAGTACGTATTTTCAAAAATTAAGTGAAAAAAAGAGAAAAGAATTCTTTTTGAAGACAAGAAATCAAAAAGAGGAAAGAATAATGAGAAGGCAACCAACCCAATCTCCTGCCTTATTATCAAGTTACAATAAAAAAAAAACATTTGTACAAAAAATAATTGAGCAGGCATGAACAGCAACGGAACCACGATGCTCTCTCCCTGACATTATCGGATATCAGGGAGAGAGCATCATGGTTTCGTTGCTGT
>JAWWLR010000155.1:20378097-20390965 GCA_035041075.1 Acraspis erinacei | reverse complement strand
ATAATAACAATAATAAAAAAGTTGACTTTTCAAGTATACGGGTATTTAAGAAATTCTTCGATTCAATCAAAAATACCTAGAAAACTGAAAGAAAATATTCAAATAAGTGATTGAAAATGGTTTCGTAAGAAATGGCGGCCATTCGACACTTTATTCGCACTAAATTTGAACAATTTATGGACAAGGAGATTTTTTTAGTTGAGTTCATAAAAGTTAATAAATAATTTGTTAGTTTAAAAGCAATTTTCATAAACAAATATCCATATCAGGTAATTTTGATGCAATAAACAACGTTTTTTCTATGGAATCGATCACATATTACAAGGAAATAAAACCTAAGTATAATATTTGGCCACCAAATAAAAATTAATCATTGTTTAAACTACCTTAACCCTCTGATGACACCCCTGGGTCCGTAGGTACCCAGAGGTAGTATGAAAGTGAAAATTGTGGAAAAGTTAGTAAGGGACAAGCGCGGCTAGGGGTCAGTAAATTAGGAGAAAAATAGGGCCTACGTGACAGGGTTAGCAACTCAGTCAGTAGTCTACAGCTGTTCGAGTGGCATTTGAAGCGCTTTGTGGGTGTATATTCATAAACTTTAGATTTGAAAAATAAGTCTAATTTTTTTTATGAAAAAAGAACTGATAACACTCCCTTAGAGTTCGAAGTATACAGTTTACGAATCACTATGATTTTTTAATTTCAAACCATTTTAAGGAGATACTCGAAAAAACGCAATTTTTGCCATTTTCGATCATTTTTGTAAATTTGTCTTGTTTAAAATTGTACTATCTTTTACCTAATTAAAATATCAATACCAAAAGCATACAGCTGTGTACCCGGCATTCTAAAGATTTTATTTCATTCCTGAAAAGTTGAAAAATATTTATTCTATACGGGTTTCATCTCTGAAATATGTTCTGGGTACCTACATACCCAGGTGCACTATGAACGGGACGCCAGAAAATGTGCGCCATCAGAGGGTTAATTAACCAAACCACTATTTGGCTGTTTAACAGCAAGTTTGTTAGCAATTATTTTTTGCTATGAATCGATAACACTTGATAATTTTTTAACTGTGCTTAATTAACAAATGGAGTTTTTGGCTATTTTTCAGCATATAAACTAATTTTATTAACAATTTAATTAATGTAGCCATATATGGTATATAATATAAGATTTTTACAAATATTTCACAGGTGGGGATGTGATTATGGAATCAAACTAATTTTATGAAAAACACACACCATTGCTTGCAGAATAGCTAGACTAGCTAGAGCAATGCTTCTAGAAAATATCTAAAAGTACTAACTCTGATAATTTTATTAGTACTGAATTCGATTATTTTATCGTATTAGGTTATCTTCAAAATAAACCGATCAATTCCGTTAACCGAAAAAAAGTCAACTAGTAATTAAGTTTATTTAATGAATCATCAATTTTTATCAACTTAAGACAAGTAATTTTAATTATATTCCACAAGGAAATCAAAATTCGATTAAAAATGCATTAGCCGAAAAAAATGGTTTGCTACATTTTTAATAAAAATAAAAATAGAGGATCGTTATCGAATTATTAAAAAAAGTTAAAAAATGTTTTATTAACAGTTAATGACATACAAAAAAAACAATTTTAAATCCTGAAAAATAGCGAAATAATGCATTTGTTAATTATGTTTGATTAAACAATGATCAAATGTTATCGATTCATAGAAAAAATCATTGCCAAATAACTGGCTGTTAATTCCGTGAAAAAGGCGGTATTTTATTTATAAATACATAAGTTGTATAAATTGGTTTAAACAATGGTTTTTTACAATAATAAAGTGTTTACTGTCATCAAAATGTTCTTTAAAATTTATAATTTAGCTATTTAGAATTAATTGCATCGAAAAAATCAAGTGTTCACCTGAAGAAATAGCCAAATAGTGCATTTTTTAATTAAGGTAGTTTAAACAAATTAACTTTTATTTGGTGACAAAATAGGATACTTAGGTTTTATTTCCAAGTAATATGTGATCGATTTCATAGAAAAAACTTGATTTATTCCATCAAAAATACCAGATGGGGATATTTGTTCATAAAAATTGCGTTTAAAATAACAAATTATTTATTAACTATTATTAATTCAACTAAAAAACTATTTTTGTCCATAAATTGATCATATTTAGTGCGAATCAAGTGATAGATCGACGCCAATCCCCACGAAACCATTTTCATTCATTAATTTGATTATAAAAAATTCAACCAAAATGGAATCGTTAAATTTTTAGTTAAAAGAATTACTTCTCAACAAAAAAGCGAATTTTCAAACAGTTGAATTTAACTAAAAAATAAAATAACAATAAAATAAATTCTCAAAGAAAATGTACTAGTTAAATTTTCAGGAAAAAAATCAATTTAAATATAAGTAACGAATTTCCAACGAATAAGCTAAATTTTAAAATGAATATTTACATTTTAACTGAATAGCTGAATTTTTAACTAAAGAGATGAATTTTCATCCTTGAAAATAGCTGATTTATTATTGGCTCAACCAAATAGCTGAATTATTAACCTACAAGGATGAATTTTCAACCAGCAATAAGATTTATTTTCTATTAAAAGAGGAATTTTCAACAAAGAACACGAATTTTTAAACAAATAGAGTAATATTTAACTAAAAAAGATTAATATTAATAAAAATGTAATCGATAAATTTTCAGTTTAAAGAATTAATTTTTAACAAAAAAGCGAATTTTCGATTATTTTAATTTAATTTAGATGAATTATCAACTTGTAATGAATAAATTTTTAATAAAAAATGTAATAGTTACATTTTCGTATAAAAAATAAAGTTAAAAAAGCAAAGAATTTCCGAGAAATAAGTTAAATTTCGAAATAAATATTTTAATCTTTAACTAAATAGTTGAATTTTCAACTACAACGATGATGAATTTTCAACAACAAAAATTGATTTTTTACAAAGCAGTTCGACTTTAAACCAAGTAGTTGATTTTTAAAAAAACATGAATTCTCAACGAAAGATGTAATAGTTAAAATTGTAACCAAAAAAGATTTTAATTTTAAATCAGAAACTGTTTAACTCAACCAAAACAGACAAATTGTCAACAAAATAGTTTTATCTTCAATCAGAGCAAAATAATTTTTAACCAAGGAGTTGCATTTTTAACTAAAAAGGATAATTTTTTAACCAAGCAGATTAAGTTTATACCAAAACAGACGATTGTTAAAAAAATACAGGAATTTTCAACAAAAGAAATAAATTTTCAACCAGAAAAGATAAATTTTCTATTTAAAATATCAATTTTCAACGAAAAATGGAATATTTACATTTTCAGATAAGAGAATTGATCCTCAACCGAAAAAACATCCTGTTTTTCAGAAAAATAGTTAAAGTAAAAAAAAATACTTTTTGGTTCAAAATACCGTACGGCTCATAAATATTGACCGAGTGAGACAGCAAAAAATTAAAAGAAAGCTGATAAGATTACAAAGAAAACTGCCGACATGAAACATGCCGAGCATGATTTTTAATTAATTAAATTTTTTATAAATAAACTAATATAACGAAAAAATGTATAAATATGAAAGTTTTTATAATCTCCCACTTTTTTTAGATTTACATTAGATAAAGATACTCCATCATGGTAAAATAAACAAAAAAATGTTTATAAACAAATTGCTTGTTAAAATTTTTTTTCTTATTTGGATGTAAATAATATTATAATGACGAAAATTTGGCATAAGATTATTCTTAATAATATTAAAAACATATTAATTATTCAGGCATTCCTTCACAGAAAAATCAGACTTCTTCGATGTCAGTTTTTTAAATTGGAAACTTCATGATAATTTCTGCAAAATCGATAATTTTTGATAACTTTTATGATTTTTAAAAATAAGTTAATTAAAAAAAATTCATTATTCGGGCATTTGTCGACAGAAAATTATATATATTCTTTCAATGTCAGTCCTTTGTATTGGAAACTTCATAACTATTTTAGCAACATTCATAATTAGTTGATAAATTTGATGTTTTTTAATATTTTTTATAAATAAATGCATTATTCGGACATCTGTCGACGAAAAAAATTTTTTTTTTCGTGTCAGTCCTTTTAATGGGGCAGTTGATGATAATGATGAATTTTAAAACAAAAATTTAATAAACAAATGCATTAATGGAGTCCATAGATGTCTGATTAATGCGTTTAAAAAAATGAAGTTTGATAACAAACATCATAAAACTCATTAACTAATTATAAAGGTTGCTGAAATTATCATAAAATTTTTAATCAAAAGGACTGTTACCGAAAAAATAATTTTTCCGTCAGTAGATGCTCGACAAATGCATTTATTTATGAAAAATGTTTAAGAAAAAATCAAATTTATCAAATAATTATTAATGTTGATAAAATTATAATGAAGTTCCTAATTAAAAGAACTGGCGTTGAAAAAAGCAATTTTTCCTTCGACCAATATCTGAATAATGCATTTGTTTAAGAAAATCATAAAATTTATTAAAAAGTTATAAAATTTGCTGAAATTATCATGAGATTCCTAGTTTAAAAAACTGACATTGAAGAAAACGATTGTGTCTTTCGAAATGTTACAGAATAAGGAATTTGTTTATAATATTAACAATAATAATCTCTAGAGAAATTTTCTTCATTATTATTATGCCTGCAGGGCCGAAGAACTGGAAAAGGGGCACAAGGAAAACCCTTACTGTTGTGACTGTGGAATTGGAGAACGGAGAAAGAGACACGGAGAGAAAGCTTATGATTGTGTCTGTTAGTTTAGGGATCTTAAAAAGGGACACGAGAAGGAAAACACTTATGCTTATATCTGAAGAGTTGGAAAATGGACACGGCGAGGAGAAGGGCACATATGATTATATCTGATGCTTTCAAGAGCCAGAAATGGGGAACGATTGATAGAAGGGGAACACTTATGATTATGTCGGATGATTTGAAGAGCTAGAAAGGGGGCATGTGGAGGAGGAGCGCATTTTTGATTGTGTTTAAGGATTTAAGCAAGTGGAAAAGGGACACGAGGAGGACAGGACTTATGATCATGTCTTAGAGTTTGAAGATTGGAAAAGGGGCATTCGCAAAGGAGAACTTTCATTACTATGTCTGAGGGTTTGAGAACTTTTATTAATATGCCTGAGGGTTTGAAGAGCTGGAAACGGGGCATTTTAAAAGGAGAACTTTTATTATTATGTCTGAGGATTTGAACAACTGAAAATGGGGAATTAGAAGGAAAGGACTTATGAGCATGTCTGAGGGTTTCAAGAGCTGGAAAAGGGGCATTCGGTAGGAGAACTTTTATTATTATGTCTGAGGGTTTGAAGACCTGGAAAGGGGGCATGTGAAGGCGGAGAACATTTTATGATTATGTCTGAGAATTTGAACAACTGGAGAGGGTGCATGATGAAGACAGGACTTATGATCATGTCTTAGAGTTTAATGAGGAGACAATTAATGATATCATCCGAAGATTTGTACAACTGGAAAAGGGGCAAATCCGCAAGGAAAAGAATACTTATGATTATACCGGCGGCTTTGAAGAGCTGGAAAAGGAGCTTTATAAAGAGATGAATATTTATGATTATTTTTCGAGGATGTAAAAGGAGTAGAACACTTATGGCTGCGTCTGAGGATTTGCAGAGATGGTAAAGGGGCATGAGGAGGATGATGAGGGGAGGAAAAAAACACTTTAACCCTGTTTGGACGATCGAATACAACACTTGTGAATATGTCTAAGGGTTTGAAGAGCTGGAAAAAGGGCATCAGTAAGAGGAGAGAGTAGATGAACACTATTATCCTGCTTGAACGATTGATTGCAACGCTTCTTTTTTATGTTAATGTCTGTGGTTTGGGCAGCCAGAAAAGGGACACACTGAAGATGAGGAAGATCAGAACACTTGTAAATTATGTCTGAGGATATGAATAGCTATAAAAAGGACATGAGAAGGATGCGAACACTTAGGATTATGTCTGAGGATTTGCAGAGCTGGAAAAGGGGAATGACTAGGAGCAGAAGAACACTTTTACTCGGCTTGAAGGATTGAATGCAATGCCTCGTTTTCATTATTATGTCTAAAGGTTTAGTGAGCTGTAAAAGGGGCACCGAATCAATTTGCAGACCTAATATTTCATTTCACCCTCTCACTCTGTGTTGGGCTTTAAGTAGAAATGATTACAGAAACAGAGCAATTGAGTCATCAGTGTTCGAATTGGAAATTCACCGCCCCCAAAATGCAGATTTGTGTTTCAGCAGCATTGCTCTGAAAATAATGGCAAGTGTGCCATCAGAGTTGGACGCAAAGTACACACTTAGCCGCATGACGTGTGGCGAAATACCCACGTATACGTCATCCATACAACAATCAGTGTGGTATCACCTCATTACCTTGACGTACCCAGCAAGATTTCGCCGCCCTGTCATAACGCGACACCGGTCCCTCTGCTCTACACTTAACATATGTTAAACAATAATTACTCTGGAATTTGTCGGATAATAATGCCGGCAATTCTCAGCATCGCACCTATTTACATCTTAAGACAGTATTAGAATACTTTCTGCACTTGTCGGATTGTAGTTTGACGAAATGTATTTCGTCATTTAATTTCAAGCTGGATTCTATTGTACCTCAGAAAAGTGTTTTACCCCTTAGTGACCCTTCTTCATAATTAGTCTTCATAATAATTGAAGATTTTCGATCAATTTGAACCTTAGTTGAAGAACACTGAGTGAGTTGATTTTTACAGTTAATTTTAAGTATTAAAATTCACGCGAAAATCTATAAAGTGTATTCCCACAGGATAATAGGATAATATTTTTTGCTGGGCCGTTACTGATTTCCTGAACCTAAACCTCTGTTCAAGTATACACCCACGCGCACGAAATTCAAGCAAAAGGAAGAACACCGCACATGACCACCCACGTGCTTGTCAGACTACAAAAATCAGCTGAAGACTTTCGTACCTAGCACAGAGGACTATCCTTTGTTGAATATCATCAGCTTAATCAGATATCGCTACTAGTATGAGTTCATAAGGTGAACTTTATTAGGTCTCGCAGACTAGTACCTATATATCTCCTATTGTACCCTATATTCAGTTAAGGTCCCTAAACAGGGTGGCCACTAGACCGGGAAACCGGGAAATGACCTGAAATTTAATTTAAAACCCGGGAATTTACTTCTGATCGTAGCAAAATTCAAGTTTTCATTATTTTAAGAATTTTTTCAATTAAATAAACGTGATTTCTACTTTTTTTAGAGTTTGTTGATTAAGTCACTGGTTTACTTATTATACTATTTTATGGTTTATGTATTTTAGATTTTTCAGATTATCTCAGTTTACTCTATTCGAATTATAATTTATTGTTGTTCAAGAATTGATGATAGCCCGAACATACTCAAACAATTATTCTCTCAATTAAAAAAAATGATTCGTCACGTCTTAATTGCTTACTCCTCATGGATCCAGGAAATTTGAAAGTTCCCTCTTCTAAATTTTAGATCAAAAAAGTACTTCAAGCAATTTTTACACTAGAAGTAGTATTTCAAAGAAGAAATATTTCTGAATTATAATAGAAATTTTTTTACATTATTCGTTGCGAATTAATCGCCTTTTAGTTAAAAATTCAACTGCTTGGTGAAAAGTTAACTCTTTTGTTAAAAAATTGAACTTCAAGTTCATCTCTGGTTGAAATTGTAACTACTTTGTTGAAGATCAATTCATATTTTTTGTTGAAAATGCAACTATTTGGTTAACAATTCACATATTGCCTCTCAAAATTAAACTATTTGAAAAATTATGAATTTTGTGTAATATTCGTCTTTTTGATAAGAAATTAATCTTAATGGTTGCCAATTCACATTTTGCATAAAATTTAAGTATTCCAGTTGAAGATTCATATAATTTCAGCTGAAAATGCATCAGTTTGATTAAAAATTAATGTCTTCAACTAAAAATTTAACTGTTCCATTTTTAGTTGAAAATTTATCTTTCCTAGTTCAAAATTCAACATTTTGGATGAAAATTTGTCTTTTTTAATTGAAAATTCACGTATTTGGTTAAGAAATGGATTTTTTGTTAAAAAAAATCTTTTTATTTGAAATTAATATTCTTGTTTTCAAATTTTTTTCGGTTAAAACTCAAGCATTCCAGTAAAATAATTATTACTTCAATTGAAAATTCGTCTTTTAGGTTGGAAATAAAATGATTTGGTTTAAAGTTAAACTTTTTTGATAACAATTAATTTCTTTGGTTGAAAAATGAGCAGTTTGATTGAAAACTTGTTTTTGCTTTGGATGTTTTTTGGCAGATTTTTTAAAACTGAAAATGAAACTATTATTCTAGTTGAATATTTCATAATTATACTTAAAGATTAATATCTTTGGTTGAACATTCATTTTTATTTAACACTAATTAGTCAATCGGGGTGAAGTTCACCCCAAAATTTTTTGAAACACCTCGCAGTCTCCCTGGTTACGTTGAATTCGTCGATTAAAAAAAATGTTAACAATTAATTCCGGCTGCAAAACTAAAAGATCATCTTCTTCAATCCTTAATCATTACTTAGCAATTTTTTTAGATTTGGGGGAATCATGAATGGGGTCAATTTCACCCAGTGTGACCATTATGCGATTCTGCTGAAGTGCGACTAATTATGGGTAACTAAAAATTCAACTATTTCGTTAAAAAATCCTGTATTTTTTTACAAATTTGTATTTTTTGGTAGAAAATTAATCTTCTTGCTTAAAAATTCATCTTATCAGATGAAAATTCAAGTGCTGCAGTGAAATTTTGATCATTTTAGTTCCAAATTCATCTTTTTGGTTTAAGATTTAACTATTCCAGTAGAAGATTTATAATTTTACTTGAAAATTCATCACTTTGGTTGAAAATAGAACTGATTTATTTAAAATCCGTTTTTCTGTTGAAATTCGATTTTTTCAACTGAAAGTTTAACTTTTTTAAATTTTAAACAGAGTTATTGAAACAGAGCCTCCAAAAATATTCTATGAAAGTTTAACTATTCAAATTTTTGTAAAAAATTGATATTTCCTAGTGGAAAAATGAATCATTTTTTCAAAATGAATTAATTTTGAAATTTTTCGCTCTGTTCTGTTAAGGGATGTTTAGGATGAACATCATGAATTAAAACAACTTTCGCGTTTTGCTGCCATTATGAATATATGTGTATTATTTTTAGTTCATCGGGTAAATTGAAAAACTGGACCGGGAAAAATCGGGAAATGGCCGGGAATGTATGTGCAACCCATACTTTAACTTTTAATAATGTAATTTTTCTTTCAATAAATTAACTCATGGGTTAATAATGATTGAATTCAGGTCGATATCTATTAATGAAGTGCCTCGAATTTGTTTGAAATATTTCAGGGTATTTGTAAAAATACCGAAATGTTTTTAATAGATTCCTATAATTTGAAGAAAATTTAAAGATTTTATGGTATTTTTAAATGTTTAAAGGTATTTGCAAGAGCTTATAATTTGAAATATTTGAGTGAAACCTGAACGGATCCTAAAACTCTCAATGTATTTTATTACATTTTGTTCGGTTTCAGGAAATATCTTTATGAAATTCCACGAGATTTTATAATATTTTAGTGGACTTCAAAAAAATTATTTACGAGAAATAAGGAATGTTTTGAGATCTCAAAGTATTAGAAATATTTTATAGAACTCTATCAGCTTTGAACATATATTTTAAAAGACTTTACAGGATTGTATCCGATGTCTGGGATTTTATAATACTTTAGTGAATTTCAAAGAATTTATTAACGAGGAGCGACGATTTTGTAGGATTTCAAAGATTTGAAGAGATTTTAAAGATTTTAATGTATTATTTTTAATTCCTTAGCATTTTTAAGTGCTCTAAAAAACTTGCAAGGTATTTCAATAGACTCTCAAATATTTGAAATATTTTAGGGTATTTGAAAAGATTACAAAGAAACATTGTATTGATTTCAGCTGATTTCAGTAATTTAATTGGATTTCAAAAGCTTTGCAAATTTTCAGGGTCTAAATAATTTTAAAGGAGATTAAAAAAATGTGAATGTAGTTATAAAGAATTTTCTAGAATTTTGGAAGAAATGGAAGGATTTTACAGGACATATGAGGTTTCAAGATATTTAAAAAGATTTTAAAGCGATTTATAAGATTTCCTAAGGATTTAAATGATTTTAAGGGATTTTTAAAGCTCCCATGGTATTTTAATACATTTTTCAGAATTTCTGGAAATATCAAAATTTCGTAAAACTTCACAGGATATTATAATATTGTAATGGATTTCATAGAATATATTAGAAGTAGTGGGGGATTTAAACAATTTCAAGGGATTTTCAAGGGCTTATAAATTTTAAGACCCTTCAATATTTCAATGAACTTCAAAGAATTTTTCAGAATACATGAGGAATTTAGTAGAGTTTCGAAGTTTTAAAGAGATTATATATTTTTTGCAATTCATTTGGAATTTGCCCTGAACTCTTATTAGTTTATCCTAAATCCTTTGAAATTCTTTTGAATTCTTCTAAATTCACTCAATTCTACCCAATTCAATTATTTTTTCCATATTTTTTAATTGTTTTCAATTCAATTCATTGCTTTTTCAATTCAGCTTGATTTTTGATGAATTTTATCTAATTCTTTTCTATTGTTTGAATTTCTCTAAATTTACTCAAAATGTATTGTAAGCTGTCGATTTTTGTTTGATTATTAAAATTGTTCCAATTCATTTGAAATCTTTTGAATTTACCTTGAACGGTTTTGTAGTCATTATAGTTACTTTTTCAGATTTGAGGAGATTTGAAATTAGTGTGGAATTCGCCCTGAATTCTTTTAAATTCTTTGAAATTTTCTTGCATTTTTTTAATTTTCTAATTTTCTAAACTTTATTTCAAAGTTATTAAATTCAATAAAGTTTTTTTCATATTTTCAAATTGTTTTAAATTCATTTGATTATTTTAAATCGCCTTACGAATTTATGAGTTTCCTCGAATTCTTCTGTTTTATCGTAAATTCCTCTAAATTCATTCCAGTTTTATGAAAATGAATAAATATTTTAACATTTTTTCCAATTCATTTAAATTCTTTTGAGTGTAACTTGAATGTTTCTGAAATCTTCTGAATCTATCCTGAATTTTTACTCTTTGATATTGATATTTTATTTTGATTATATCAACTGTAAATATAAAAAAATCATTTTTTAACGGATCTGTCCTTTAAATATTAGAAAGTGATTAATAATTGATTTGACAACAATATTCTAAATCCGTTCAAAATTTAAGAATTTCAATATTTTAACGCTAAAATTAAACGGCTTCAATTCGAAAGTTTTAATCATGAAAAAAGTGAAAAAATCTGATTTAAACTTAATAAACTATTTTAAACTCAAAAATAACTTCATAATAGTATATTCCTAATTAAAGGCTTTTATTAAATAAAAAATATTGTTTCAGTATAAAATATTCAATTTTTAACCAACTCAATTTGAAATTTTTTAATTAAGAAAAAAAATAATTATTTAAGAGTTAGCAATATTTGACTGTTCATTTGAGACGAGTAAATTGAAATTAGATATTTAAAAGTAAAAAATTTGAAACTGAATTATTTGACATAGAAAATCTGCGTAATTGTTAAAATTTCGAAGAGCTTTTAAGCTTTCCACATTACAATTTTAATTGTTGTATTTAAAAAATGTGTAATTTCTAAGTGAAAATTTTTTATTTTTATGTGTAAATAACAATTGAACATTTATTATTTGCAAAACAAATTTGAGTAATTGTAAGAAATATTTAGAAATGTTGAAATAATTCAATATTAATTTAAAGCATCTGGAAGATTTAAAGGAAATTCTTCAAAATTTTCAAGATATACTAAAAATTGCAAAAAAAATTCGATGAATATCTTTGAAAATCTTTTTTAACATTCTCTTAAAATGATTTTTTAAGACGAAAAATAATTTAAAATTTTTTTAGGAATCTTAAGAAAATGTATTTATTCTTTTGTCATCTTTCACCATTTTTAAAAAAGCTTCTGAATTTGTTTTATGAAGTCTGTAAAAATCTACATTTTGTTTTAAATCAGGCTGTAGCTATTATCACCGAAATTTCGGTACGTATAGCCGAATTTTGTGGGTACTCACACTTCCTTTAAATTATTTGAAATCATTTCAAATTTTTAATTACAGTAGAATCGCGGTTGTATCCGCTGTCCGAGAACGTAAACATTCACTTATATCCTCCCGGAAGGGGATCCTACCAATGCTGCTCAGCAAAGGGGAAATGGCCGCCCGGTGCTCTCATTGGCTTGTTTGCCACGTGGTACTGCGAGGTGGTGGATGCCGAGCGGATATAAATGAGAGTTATGTAGGGATATAAGCGCGAGAGGATATAAGTGAGATAGGATATAACTGCGGTTTCAGGGTAATTTTGAATCTTTTCAAAAATTCTAAATGTTTAAAATTAAATAAAAAGTGTTCAATTGTTATTTATACATCAAAATTTAAATAATGTTTTTCTTTAAATTTGCAAGATTTTCTAAAAATTGTAAGAAAAATTCAATTTATTCTTAAAAATATTTAGGAGTTCTAAGAAAATTTCAAAAATAATTTTAAATTTGAAAAATGGTTCAACGAATTCTAGTTCTCAAGATTTGTAGATAAAATTTTGAAGCTTTCCAAGGCATTTTAATCATTTGAAATAAAAATGACTTAATCACTTCTAATATAAGAAGTGTTCAGACAAGAAAATTTTAATTTTTAAAGTTTCTAGCTTGAAATTCCTTAAAATAACATAATTTTCAAAATTTTACAATTCATTGATTGATTCC
>JAWWLR010000155.1:20354095-20366656 GCA_035041075.1 Acraspis erinacei | reverse complement strand
GATGGGTCATATGTATTGAGATTCTCGGTGATGTTTTTACAGACTATTTACATATGAACGCGATACTACCGTGTCGAATTAGCTCATTAATTCTTTCCAGATGCATAATCAAAACAAAGTTCCGTTAAAAAAAATCTTGAGGTCAAATTCTTCCTTGGAATGCGGTTTTCGGTTGCATTTCATTAAAATAAAGTTTCACTTGCATAATAAATTAGTAATGTTATTGTAACCGCAAAATAGACACTTATGTTGACACATTTCATTGAGAAGAGTAATTGGATATCCAGCACAGATGTTCTTTCCGTAACTTCTGCAAATTCTTGTGGCTTTCCTTAAGAATCTGTGATATTCCTTTAATATTTAAAAAAAAATTTTTTATTTAGAGAAATATTGTTGAAATATGTTATTAATTAAATTATATTATATATTATATATACTTTTTAATTGAAAAAGGGAAAAAACAGACCATCAAGAATTTGTATGAAATGAAAAGAAAAACTGATCAAATTCTTGATTTTTCATCAAGGCTCGCATGTATGCATATGAACTGCAATTGATCAATCCTACTATCTTTACACGTCTTCCTTTTGAATCTCATTTCTTCAGAAATATTCATCACAAAAAAAAACCTGCTACCTGAAATCTCTCTATAGTTAATCAATTCAATCTTGATTGATCTACTACTTGATTCATCGCATTGATCAAAAGGAAAAAAATAAATCGATAAATCGAGTTATCCTTAATAAACCGGGTATTTCCTGCTCGATACCAAATGTTACTTGATAAGTGCAGGTGACAGTGAACTAAACAGGAGCATAAGGGTCTTAAAATATTGACAGCCTACCCACGTCCTTGTTCAGTTAGAAACGTTAATTAAGAGATTCATGGTCAATTGAGAAGTTAAAAAAAATCAGTCTGTAATTTCGCAACAACTATAAATTCAGTATTAAAAAAATATATAAACAAAAAACGAAGGGTGTTAGGCGTAGACTTATAAATATTATTTGTACAATGCATTTATCATATTGTAGAGACCAATTTGACTATTTGGATTCAGAAGTCGTGACGTGTTGTAAATTAATCTAAACACCTAAGTGTGTAATATTTCTTTAGTTTGAGTACTACAATGGGTAATTAGGTATGAAACAATTATGATTTATGATGCAGGCGTACAATAAATAAAATATTTTTAAGTAAACTCCCACGCAGCAAAAGCTATTTTGATTATCTTGGGACATTCAATCAATACGTTCAGATTGGAAGTAACTTTTGCAGGTCACACAAATAATACACAAGAAAAAGTAAAATGCTAATAACAGATTATATTAAAATAACACAAAACTTGTTACTCGTATTAAAATTAATAACGATCTCCAAGTGGAAGTAGCAAGTTTGTAATATAAAATAAAGTAATTAAAACATTGACAGTAGCTAGTTTATTTCACGGCTTTGTGTATGTAAACATCGACAATTTTCAATTAACTTTTTAATTATCACTGAGAAATTCACTTCTTTTTTAAAGTCAATAACTTTAGCATTAAATTCTTAGTTGAAAATAAACATGTAATGTAAATCAATACTTGAGTAAAGTATTTTCAATGTATCATCAATAAAATTATGTTCCAAAAAAGGAGGAAAAGTTTGGTTTGGTCCCAAGAAAAATTGGTTTCTTTTAGCAAACAGAAACCAAGACACATTTTTTAAATGTAACCATATCCGAGATTTTTGTTGGTTTAATAAAATATTTGAAGATTTTCTTCGGGCAATAGAAAAGGTTTCTTCTATAGGACCCAAATTGCTTTGTTGTCGGAACCAAAAACAATTTTTTGCAATCTTGTTAATTAGTCAGTACATTCTTCTTGTTTTTCTTTATAAAGACAATGATTTTTGTTCGATAATTTTTAGTTATCTGAAAGTGATAATTTATATATTATTGTTGTAAATATATAATTATATTCGAAATACTTCTTAACAGTTATAGTGTTGCTTGTTGTATTCTGGAATTACGAATGCTATAAATATACGAACTGCCTGTAAGGAATGTAAGAGTGATGTCAATTATATACAGAATGTAGTTGACAAATTATACATGTCGAAGAAACAATGTGCGTATATAAGAGCTTGATCTAGGAATAACGTAATACGAGAAACTGATATCGTGAATAAATAATGGAAAATGACATTATAACGCATTTAAATAAACTTATTTTCACAGAAAAATTATACTTAGCACATCGCATCACAATTAATCTGCCACTAAAAGAAATATTTATAAAGTATCATCATTGTGAGGACTGCAGTAAAAACTTTAAATTCGAATTTCGATACGTGAATTAAAGCATATTGATACAACTTAAATTAAACCTCAAGACATTTTTTGTCTGAAAAGAAGAGACTTCTTTTTAATATTTTTTTTTCTCTAAAGGAAGGAATATCGCATATGTTCTTATCAAACACGTTCACTTTTATTAATATAAAATCTCTTTTCTTGTTTTACCAGGAAAAAAGATGTGACAGTTGGCACAAAAATAAATAATGACCCAGGAAATTATGAATATTAAAAAGCTACGATATGCACAAACAATCAAAGTGAGGGAGCAGATACAAGAAGTTAATAACAACTATCTTACGAAATCATTGATTTTATTATATTACCTTCCATTTGTAGAGTCCATAAATTATCGGTGATAAATCTCTTTTTTCGTCTTTTTTTTCAGTTTCCATATATAATATCACTCGACAATATTCATCCGGAAACACAAAACTTAATTTTTCAAAGGTCTTATGTTAATAGTCACACTATAACTTTTGATTTAAAGTTTACAGAATTTTCTGTAAAAGGAATTGCAAAATTTACTGGGCAACCGTAGGTCAGGGAAAACATGAAAATCAGGGAAAAGTTAAGGAATTGGGAAAGTCTGTAATTTTGAAGAAAATCTCTGAAAAATAAGGGAATTTCTAAAAGAATGATAATTTGGAAATTTTTATTTGAAATTGTTTTCTTCTTAAGGAAGATTCGATTTAAAAAAATGTTACATATTAAGATTCTGGTCTTTGGATATTAATTTTCAGAGAAAATAAAAAATTTGTCAGGAAAAAATAGCGGAATTTCGAAAAATAAGTTTTACGGCCACCCTGATGTAATATTCGCGTTAGGAATTTATTAGCCTTGTATCTCTACTTTTATTACTTAGGCAATTATATTTTTAGTCTTGTTTGTTTAAGAATTCGTCATTTTGTTTAAAAATTAATCTTTTTTGGACAAATATGCAACTGCTTGGTTGAAAATTAATCTTCTTTTGTTAAGGATTTAACTATTTAAATGAAAATTCTTTTTTTTTTTGTTTAAATTAAGCTGTTTTTTATTTAAAAACAAATATTTTTTCTTTCAACTCTAGAATTACATTACTGGTTGAACATTCATCTCTTTGGTTGAAAAGTCAATTTTTTTGTTCAAAATTAATTTGTTTTCACTGAAAATTTAAATATTCCTGTTCTTAATTCATTACTTCAGTTAAAAATTTAACCATTTTTTTATAATTACTTTTATATTAAATTAATTATTTAAACTGGAACTGGAACTTTTCAATTTTTTGTTAAAGGTGTAACTCTTTGGTTGAAAATTAAATTTTTTGTTGAAAATTCATATTTTTGCGTCGAAAATTTAACTGTTTTACAGAAAATTCATTTTTTGTCTTACAGGTCCAACAATTTGGATATAGTTTTTTATTTTCCTTTACTGAAAATTTATTATTTTTTGGAAATTTGTTTTTTTGTTGGAAAGTTCACCATTTTAGTTTAAAATTCATTTCTTCGGTTGAAAATTGGACTATTTTATTGAAACTTTTAATTGAATTGTTTTTTCACTAAACATATAACTATTTAATTTTTGGCCGAAAATTTGTCTTTTTTATTTAACAATTCACCTATTTGTTTGAAAATTTATACATTTTGTTAGAAATTCGTCTTTTTTTATAGAAAATTTATTCTCTTGTTGAAAATTCAGCCTGAAAATTCAACTGTTTTCTAAATAACAAGCCATTTAGGATTAAAAATTGAAATATTTTATTGAAAATGAAACTGTTTTTGGTTAAAGTGTATACTTTTTTATTATAAATTTGATATTTGGTTTAAAATTCGTCTTTTTAGGGTGAAACGTAAACTATTTGATCAAAGGATTAACTTTTTTGTTGGGAATTAACATTCCTGTTGGAAAATGAATTTTTTTTATTAAACATGTAACTATTTGTTTAAAAATTAATCTTTTTTGGTTGAAGAATTATTTGTTTGTTTAAAAAGCTATCATTTTTGTTTGCAAATTCAACTGATTTGTTGAAAATTTGTATTTTAGAAAGAAAAATTAATTATTTGTTTGAAAATTGAACTTTCATCTGAAGACTTCGTCTTCTTCTGTTTAAAAATTGAACTATTTTTTTTTAAATGCAACTGTTTTTATTTGAAGTTCAATTTTGTGTGCAATTCAACTATTGGGTTGAAATATTATCTTTATAAACAGTGAATTCAAGTATTTGATTAAAAATGTAACTATTATGATTAAAATACGACAGTCTCTTAAAAAAATCAATTTTCTGGTTGAAAATGCAACTATTTTGTTGAGAATTCGTCCTTTTGGATTCAAAATTCATTTTCTATGGTTTTTCGGTTACTCTGATATTGGTCACATTTTCCCATGCTTGCTTAATTTCTTCATTGACCCCTCGATTGAATCAAATATAATTTGTGAAATATGTTTATCCAATCATTTCTGAACGCCCGCCCATGAATCACTTTATCTACTTATTCCGACGGACGCAGAAAGTTCAAATGATCATTAATCCGTCTTGTTCGTATTGTATTGCGCATGAACTCAATCGTATTTGATTGACAGAAAGTGAAATGCTGATTTGAGAAGCTTTTCCTACTTGAAACCAAGTTAGCTAATCCAAGATTTCCACGCTCATAATGCCTATTTTTATTATTTTTCCACTCTTTTTTATGGCGCTAATTTATAAAGCAAAAATTTAGATTTCTTAACAAATTGTATTCATCTGAATGATTAGTTTTCCTAAGAGAACAATCCATCAATTTTTCTCTAGTGTATTATTTTCAGTAGAGAACGGGTTTTCTCTAATATAAATACAATATAAACACACGAAAATGACTTTTAGAAAAACCATATTTTTTTGTTTTGGTCACCGCAGACGTTTATTTATTATCAGCTGTAAAAAGAATTTAGAATAAAAAAGATAAATGAAAAAAATTATTTTTCACTAAAATAACAAAATTATGAAGATAATAATTTTTATGAAATATGCAGTTTGGTAAGGTTTAAAACCAAACCATTTAACAATCATCACTTAATTAAATATACCTTATTAGTAAAAAAATTAAAAATTTTCGTATAGAATTAAATCATTTTGTTTAAAATGAACTTTTTAATTGAAAATTCATAATCTTGAATCTTCTCTTTATTTACTGAATAAGTCTTTTTTTTAATTAAACAATTTTGTAGAGAATTCATCTTTTGTGGTAGAAATTTAATTTCTTTGGTTCAAAGTGCAACTGATTCGTTGAAAATTAACCCGTTTTGGTTGAAGATTCAATTATTTAATTGAAAATTGGTATTTTTTCAAAATTAATTCAATTGTTTTTAATTTAAAATGAAAATATTTTTTGGTAGAAATGTCTTTTTTGTATTATATTTAAGAAGGCAACTCTTCAGCTGTGAATTAATCTGTTCTGGATGAATTTGAAACTATTTTATTGACAGTTCGTCTTTTTGGACGAAGTCAACGGTTTTAATTAAAAATAAAAATCATATTTGGTTGAAATATAATCTATCACATTTTTAAAATAATCATTAATCTTCTTTGGTTGAAAAATCAACTATTTGATTAACGCTTAAACTATTTTTTGTTTGAAATCGGTGTTTCCTTGCATGGGCTTTAGGTTCCAGTAATCAAAAACTCTTTTTTTTAATTACTGATTAAAAAACCAACTTTTTGATTACTGGACCCTAAGGCTCATGTAAATAAAGACCAACTTATTTAATACCAGAGGATCAATATAATTCCCCATTATGAATATAATGTAAATATTTTTTTGGAAATTCGTCTTTTTGGATTAAAAATTTAAAAATTCGATTAAACAATTAAGTATTTTCTTAAAAAGTCTTGTTGGTTAAAAAATGAAATATTTGATTTTAAATTAAACTAATTTGTTAAAAATTAATTTTTGTATTGCTTGAAGATTCATTATTTGAATTGAGAATTCGTTTCTTTGTTTGAAAAATGCACTTCATTTGTTGAAAAATCATCTTTTTAAGTAAAAAATTTAACTTATTTGGAAACAATCGACTATTTGGGCGAAAACAAAATATATAAACAAAAATCCATATTTTGGGGTTATAAATGTAATTATTTTGTTGAAAATTCGGCTTTTTGGATTGAAAAATTAACAATTTTGGGTTGTAAATTAACTATTTTGTCAAGAAGTCTTCTTTTTATTAAAAACTCATCTACTTATTTAAAAGTTGAACTACTTTGTTAAAAATTGATTCATTGATTCATCATTTTAGTTAAAAGTTAACCCTTTTGGTTTAAAATTAATCCTTTCGTTTGAAAATTGAATTATTTGTTCAAAAATACATGTATTTTGTTGAAATTCAAATATTTTAGTATATAATTCTACTATTTAATCAAAAATTAATTCTTTTGGATTAAAAATGTATAACTATTTGGTTAAGAAGCCGTCTTTTTATTAAAAATGCAACTATCTGTTTAAACATTCATCATTTTAGTTAAAAATGGATCATTTTGACTAAAATTCAATTATTTATTTAAAAAATTCATGCATTTTGTTGAAGATGCACTTGAAATATTAGAAAGTGAAGTATTTCATTTTAAATTTAATATTCATATGTACGTTAATAAATACTTTAATAAATCTAAAAAAATCAGAAAATAAATCGTTCAGAAAATATTTGAAATTGATATCATCAAAAAGAATATCTTTTAAAGTGTCTTATTTTATAATCCCTGGAATTTGTGTTTAAATTTCTTTAAAAACCAATCGAAACCGTGTTAATAAGATTAAATTATCTAAACAAAAATGTATACTTATTAATAAATTGTATTCATGATGATGTGTTTTCTTCAAAGAAAAATTAGTTTTTTTTCTATTAGGATGACAAGTGAGTATTAATTACGTTGTTAAAAGCAAATTTTTAATGAAATGAGAAAATTTTTATCAAACGACCCAGCAATTTAACATTATTATAAAAACTATTACCTAGAAATGTAAGGCATACAGAAATATGCCTATAGAAATGATTAATTTTTCTCAGAATGCATATATCTATGATTCAATTTTCCATGACAAATGCAAGATCATTAGATTAAAATGCAATTTATATGAGATAGGAACGTCATATTAGAATAATGAGCATTATATATAAAAATATAAAATATCGTTCGTTGCGAAAAATTATCAAGGGAAGCCAATGACGTAATTTTTTAAGTGTCTCAATTAACTATTTACTACTATTTTGCATTGAGAATCGCCTTGAGTCACCACTGGCTACAAGTAAAACTTTTTTGTTTAAACAACACTATGCATAAAAATAATTACTGTTTTTTTCTACAATCAATAACATTTGTATGTGAAAGTAGATAAACATATCAATTTCCCACTCACATTCGTAAATATTTGTAGGGGATAATTTTACTAAAAGGAAGCCAAATTTACTGTCGCAAAAGTCTATTATTAGATATTCTTTTTTCCTTAGTGTATCATATTACGCATAAAATATTGATTTTTTTCAGAGGAAATATATCCTTCCCCTAGAAGTGTTCCTGCAATTAAAAACCCCTGTCAAATTGCGACCTGTAGTTTCACGATAGATTGCAGGAATAGCATGTCCCATCTTTCCCTCCTTTCACCCCTTAAACATGAAAAATTCCCCAAAAAACCTGAATTCCAGAATGTTTACCCAATTTTTCCCCTTTTCCGACTTATCACAAGATTTCGATTCATTTTTTAAGAATTATAAAAATAAATTTTGGGTATTAGGAAACAAGACGCTTCGAACGAGATTCCTTCTGATAATACCAATTTAAAATATTTTCTAAACGATATATTTTCAAATTTTTTAGATTTATTAATGTATTTATTAATGTAGATACTAATATTAAATCGAAATTGAAACTCGTAAATTTCTAATATTTCAAGTAAAAGTATTGCATTTTTACAAAATACATGAATTTTCAAATAAAAAAGAGAAGACATTGAAATTTGTAACGAACAAAAAAATTTTGATCACAAGAGTTCAACTTTTAATCAAGTAGTTGAACTGTCAACTAAATAGTACATTTCTATCTAAAAAAATAAATTTTCATAAAAATGGAATATTTAAATTTAGTGAAAAAATTAATGTTTAAGAAAAATTCCATCAAAATAGTTAAATTATTAATGAAAGAAATGAATTTTCAAGTATTTGAATATTTAACTAAAAAATTTCAAAAAAGTTTAATGGCTATAAGTTTAGATTGAAAAAAGTAATGTTTAACCCAAAAAATAATATTTTCAACAAAACTGTTAAATTTTCAAAGCAAAACTAAATTGTCAACTAAAATAATGCACCTTTAACAAAAAATTGAATTTTTAACGAAGCAGTTGAACATTTAACTAAGTAATTGAATTTTCAACCGAAAAATAAGATTTTTTAACAGAATAGTTGATTTTTCAAGCTAATTGTTGAATGTTCTAGCTAGGAAGCCACATTTGATCAAAACCTGCAATAGTTGATATTTTTTACTTTAAAAAAATTCATTTTAAATAAAGAAGCCACCACAGAAAAAAGTTCTAATAAAATTGTTGACTTTTCAAGTCAAAAAGGATGAATTTTCTATAAAACAGTGGAATTTCCAATCTAAAAATGTAAATTTTCAACCGCATGTTTGTATTTTCAATTAGTTCAACTTTTAACAGAGTAGTTAAACTTTCAACTAAAATAATAATCCTTCAACCAGAGAAATTAATTTATAACAAATTAGTTGAAGTTTTGATCAGTTATTTGAATTTTCAACCCAAAAACACGAATTCTTAACAGCGAGTAGTTAATTTGTAAACCAAATTGTTACATTCTCAAGCCAAAAAGACGAATTTGGAACAAAATAGTTGAATTCTCAACCCGAAAAAACCGGATTTTGGAAAAAAAACAAATTAATTTTCAAAAAGCAGTTGCATTTTTAACAACAACAAAAATAAATAAAAATGTGTACGAGAAGAAATGAATTTTTAACAAAATACATGCATTTTTAAACAAATAATTGAAATTTCAACCAAAACAGCTGTTTGAGCAAAAAAAAAGTTCAATCCAATTGTTGAATTGTTAAGCCAAAAAGACGAATCTTTTATAAAGCTGTTGAATTTGCAACCTGAAAATATTTGAACAAAATTTTGTTATAAAGTAATTCAAAATTCAGTAAGGAATTTGAATGTTTAAGCAAAAAAGATTTGCAGATTAAATTTAAATCAATTGAACTTGAATTCATCCAAAAATACAAATGTTCAATAAAATATTAGAATCCTTAAGCAAAACAGATTCATTTTTAACCAAAAAATTGAACTTTTAACCACCAGAGGTGAATTATGAACAAAATGGTTTAACTTTTAACCAGAAAAGACTTTTCAGTCAAAAAAGAAAGAAGTATTGACCAGATAAACAAAATTATTTTTTATTCATTTTTAATATTTTTTAAATGTATAATAAAATATAGAAAATGGCGTATCAGAGAAAAGTATGTTAGTTGTGGTTGTAAACAAAACATTTAGAAATTAAAAATAGTATGGAAAAAGGTAGTGTATACTTATTAGTATAATAGTAAATTGTTTAAACAATGTTTTCAACTTTAATTCGTTATTA
Source organism: Acraspis erinacei (assembly GCA_035041075.1). NCBI lineage: Eukaryota > Metazoa > Arthropoda > Insecta > Hymenoptera > Cynipidae > Acraspis > Acraspis erinacei. Next base: position 20,356,731 of record JAWWLR010000155.1, on the reverse strand, counting down.
CTTCACTTAAAATGAAAAGTCGACAAAAGTTACTTATAACTTATAAGATACTTATAACCAATAATAAGATAAAATAAAATTCTTATATATTTTTGACAATTATTTAAATATTACCTCACTCTAATTGAAAATTGGACAAAAGATTGAAAATTTGCTTAAAGTCGTGACTTTCTATGTCTATTCCAAGAGAAAATAACTAAAAACAATAATAAATTATTTACAAAATTTATTTGAACATCTAATTATCATTATGCAGTAGCATTTTATGTATCAGAAACAATTTGCATTTTAAAAAATGCAATAAAATCATAATTAGCGCCAAAAACTCGCGAAACTCATTTTTTCACTTTATGGTTTTTTTGGGACTCTATCATACAGAATTATGCTGGTGAGATATTAAAAAGTAATTATTAATTCGTATTTTATGGGTAATTGTGAGAAAAATTTTGGGTTTCAACTCGATTTACCTAATATTGATGATTCTGAATAAAATCTTTAAAACCATTTTTTTCTAATGGGATATGAATAAAAATTATTTTTAAAAAATTCAGTCTATTTTCGGACCACCCTAGTATTGATTTTATTTTATAGAGCAGCGAAGTGTACTAAATGAAAGTTTATTTTAGTAAAGAATTATCTTTTTTATGAAAACTTAATATTTCTTTCACGTGAATATAACAGTGGATCGGTAAACATTCTTTCATTACATAAAATACTGCATAAATCTAGTTAAGAGTCAGTAAGTCATTAATTAAAAGCCATTATAATCGTATTAAACGCATTCTGAGGGCAGTATCGTATGATAGGTATAACATTGTGACACGTGTATCGCAATAAGGGAAAGGAAATGCTCGATTATAGTATCCGGACAGAAATTAAAGGGTGACCAATGTCCACCGGACGAATCGTTTCCACGGTTCAGCTATTTTCGTAGGGTGCCTGACCCTTTGCTTACCTATACTATGTATAATTATATACCCTATAGGTATAGGTAATTGCGGGAAAAGAGGGGTGACTTCTCCATCCTCACTGGGAAACTTATCCTTCCTCTTGACCCTCTTGAAAAAAGGTTGTGTTCGATGAAGTATGCTTTCTAACCGTCTACGAAATCTCACGACGTGCTAGAATCAATATCTGAATTATTTTAAATATTTCCTTTAATGAATTTTTTGTTACGGGAATGTCGAGATACTTGCGGGGAAAATGCTGAAGGCGGTCCATCTTGGGTCGCTCCGTGTCTTTAAGGTACATGAGACTTTTGCCGAACCGTATTTTTCCACGATACACAGTATATCAACTTCGGGTCAAAATTATCTACTTTTTTGGATTCAAAAATAATTTTTAGACAAATTTTTTCATATATATCTAGAGTGACAGTTGCTATACATTTTATTAAAATTAGTAGGTTAGTCATGACCGAAGAAATATTTTTAAAAGAAGAAATGATTTAGAAAATTTCGGAATTTCAGGGTGGGAGGAGAATTATAATTTTTCTATATTGGGGCTGCAAGTCTCTAAGGCTCTAAGAATTAATTTTTTCTTTCTAAAAGTATTTTTTTAGATTTACCTAGTTATGTCTGCCACTTTTGAAAGATTTACAACATCCTAGAAGCAGTAGAAAATGCTTTAGAAGACGTTGAATTTTTCTCCAAAATAGGAGAATTTTCAAGAAAGAATGGAATAGTTAAATTTCAGTAAAAAAATGATTTTCATAACAACAAGAAAGAATTTTCAACAAAATATTGAAAATTTCAACTAAACAGATGAATTTCCAAGTAATGTGATGAATCATGAATCAAAAAATGAATTTTGAACAAAGGAGTTTAACTTTAAACTAAGTCGCTAAATTTGCAACTAAAAAATAACTTTTTAAACAAGAAGATTAATTTCTTAACAAAAAATTAATATTTGCAACAACAAAAAGGAATTTAAAAAAAGTTGAATTTTCAATCAAAGAGATGAATTTTCAGCCAGGAGATTAAGTTTCTGCTAACATTTTTTAAATTTATTTAACAAAATTCATGAATTTTCGACTAAAGAAAAGAAATATTTAATCTAATAGTTGAATCTTCCACTAAAAAATATAAGTTCTTAACAAAAAATGGAGTAGTTAAATTTTCAGTTGAAAAATTCCTTTGCAACATGAAAATAAGTTCAAATGAAATTTTTCAATTTTGTACCAAATTTTGCAATTTTCAACTAAAGAAGATAAAGTTTCAATCGAATAGTTTAATTTCAAAATAATAAAGATGAATTTTTCAAAGATTTATTTTCAACTAAAATTATGAAGCTTCAAGAAAAAAAATGAATTTTTAACCAACCAAAACAGTTTAATTCTTAATAAAAAATTTCATGTTGATATTTTAAAAGAACTAAATAATTTTAAATCAAAAACAGTTCAATTCAACCAACAAAGACAAATTTTTAACAAAATGGTTCAATTTTAAACAACGGAAATGAATTCTCGACTAAGGTGATTATTTTTTACCAAAACAATACTAATTTCTAACAGCAAAAAAAATAATTTTTACGAAAAAGTTTAATTCTTAACGAAAAATGTAAAATTTCATATCTCTATAAAAAGATTTTAATTTGAAATAAAAACAGTTGAATTTAACCACAAAAAATTTTTCAAC
>JAWWLR010000155.1:20330201-20345202 GCA_035041075.1 Acraspis erinacei | reverse complement strand
TGAGAATTCGATTGATTTTTACTTCTATCAATATTTCAAGAAAAGATGATCTTATGTTTAATTTTCGCACGTCTGGTCGACATTGGTGATTCAAGATTCGTTTCAACACTATATAGAGAAAAAGATAAGCCTGATAAGAAATCACGGTCACCTTTATCAATTTTTTTATTTAGTTAATTTTATCTCACTCATGTTGCACATATCATTTCGTCTTTACAAAATCCTTCGCCCAGAATTTCATATCTCAACGACGAAATATTTAATATTGTAGTAGTAAATAAGTTTAGAATAATTTCAATTATTTATGTCACAAGACTTTCTTAAAAAGCTTTATTTCTAGACTTTTCTGAAGAAAGTGCACAAGTCCTTTTGAGAGAGTGTAATGCCTTTCACTCTTTGACCCTAAAAGAGTAAATCCTATTGTTCCATAGAATTCTCATAAAGTGTATGATACGAAATTTACGACAGGCCTCGGACTCTTGGAAAAAATTCAAATTAGTGACAATAGCGTAGCATAAATTATGAAAAACAGTGGGACAATAGGGTCATTCAATTTTTTAAATATTACGTCCTAACTATTTTTGTATGGCTTCGAAATTGATATAGAAATCGTTCATAATCTCTTTAAGTTTTTAAAAATAATCATTGATATCCTGGATAACTTTTTAAAATCGTTTGAAGTTTTCTGAAATCCTTAAAAATTCTTTGAAACCCCTTAAAAATTCCTGAACTTTGTTGAATTCATATGAATCTTTTAAAATATCATAAACTCTTTAAAATCCTTTAAATCTTGTAAACTCCCGTTTCACTCCCGTTTGTGAAGCCGTGTCAAAAACTTTGAATTCTTTGATATTTTATGCAATGTTCTAAAACCTGTCGAAATAACTAAATCTATAAAAACACTTTTAATTCTGTTAACATTCTCTGAAATCCGTGGTGAACTCTCCAATTTATCGAAATCCCTTGAAATCTTTTGATATTCCTTATAATCTAATGGAATTTTTAAATTTATGTTAAAATGGTAAAATTCAATAAAGAAATCCCATAAAATGTTATTTCATTCACTCCCCAAACTTCTCTAGCAATTCTTTGGAATTTACTAAAATCCCTTGAAATCCTTTGATATCTATGATACCATTTTATAATCCCCTAGAAATTTAGAAATCTTGAAATATCTTTTTATTCTGTAAAATAACGTAAAATCTTTCAAATCCTTCAAAATCTATTGAAATACGCATTAGCGGAAAATTTGAGAAAATAGTAGCTTTAGTGTCACTTTTTTCGTAAAGTAGTAGCAAAATAGTTGCATCATTAAAGAACAGAGTCAAAAAGTCGTAACCCTAAAACCATCGATTGTACCAAATTTACAGGAGAGGTTTTCAAAATTGGTCAGTATTTTCATAAAGATGTTTATTGATAATAAGAAAAACATTTTTTTAACTATTTAATGAAAAAATAAATAGGAAAATGATGTAAGATTTATACTATTGGGAATGCAAAAGTTTCGGTGTAATAAATTGTTGAATTTTACGATAGAACTTTCATACTTTACTTGATAAATTTTACCTATTTAGAGACTTTTTTCTGAATAAAATTAAAATTACTCGAAGAGATTTATTAAACTATCTTTTGGTGCCATTAAATCATTTTTGTCAAAAATGTGAGATAGCACCCTATGGTTTTGGGGTCACAAAGTGTCAATAGTGGCATGAATCCAAATCCTGTTATAGTCATACGAGAGTGGATGATAAATCAATTTAATCCTATCCCTACAAATCTTTTGATATTTGCTCAGCATGTACATGTCCTTCTCGATAGTTACGATCAGGTGGATGTCATTTATTCTCATTTAGCAAAAGCATTTGATAAAGTTTATCGTCATATTCTTAATAATAAAATTTACACACACAAAATTAAAATCTTATCCTGGTGCTGTTTATTAAATTTGAATTATATTTTCATTGTCTTACTTTTTTACTGCTTCATCTATGCTGATATTAAGTAATATTATCCTGTTTCTAGCGTAAATTTCTTTAAAATTAAACAAATGTTGTGATGACAACTTGCTTCCTCCTGTCAAGTTTAGGGTGGTATCATTCACAAAGAATAATGAATCTGTGATATAATACCAAATTGATGGAGAAGATACATTAAGTGTTGATACGACATATTGACAAAATTGTTGCTTTTTCTAATAAAACTTTAGGATTTTTTATCCGCACGGACAGAAAATGTAAAACAAGAGCGCCATTATTATTACTATTTTAATTGATTGTTAGAGCTAAGCTTGAATTTGCATCTTCTATTTGGGTACTTATACAGAGAAATATTCTAAAATGATCGAAAGTTAAAAGTATTTTTTAAATTTCTATTATAAAGGGAACATGAATTGTATCCATATCGTGGTGCAGATGATGCATCTATTCGAAATCGTTTTGGGGTATGGTCCTGGACAGGTGTTCGTTCTCGGATGTGTTTTCATTTAAAATTTCATGCGGTCTATATGATTATCCAATGTTGATATAAATGTTACCCTTCAATGTTCTGAGTTATTCAACTTGATAGTTAGCCTTTCTACATTTAAAATTAATTAGTCGTCTTTAGTGTTCTGAAGAGTTTAAGTGCTCGGAGAAATTCTCACGAGCATCGTAATGTGCTCGATCTTTATGTGCCTTGAAAATTTAATGAACAATTATAAGCATTCTGAATTATGATTTAAAGTATTGTATTTTATATCTTTATTAATAATAATTACAATTTTTAAATTTTCCGAGAAAATTTATCGCTTCAAATTGGAAAGAGTGCTTAATTTAAATGGTAAAAGAAGCCAAAGTAATTGAAAAAATATTATTCGCATTAAATAGTGGCTTATCCAGGGTTGCAAAAATATCAATATCTACAATATAAAACCAACCATACATCTAGAAGATTAATAATATTAATGCAAAACAAATTTTGATTCTTAATAAATCTTAAACACTTTCTAGTTTGAGTTTTCGAATCAAAAAGAGAAATTTTGATTTTGATTTAAAGTTTTAAGCAAAAATGGAATAGTTACAACTTCAGAAAAAAATTAATTTTCAACTAAAAAGAAAAGAATTTTTAACGAAAAGTTTTTTTCAATCAAAAAATGAATTCTTAACAAAAAAAGAATAGTTAGATTTTCTTCAAAACAGAACATTTTTCAGTGAAAAAGATTACACTTCTATAAAAAAAGGCAAAGTTTCCATAAAAAATAGATTACTTAAAGTGACTTTTCAAATAAAATGATAAATCTTCAATTAAAAAAAATTAATTTTGAACCAAATACATGAATTTTCAACTAAAAAGATAAATTTTCTATCAAAAATAAAATACTTAAAATTTCACTTAGTAAAATAAATTTTTAACCAAAAAAGAAACGAACGCCTCAGAAATTAATTTTTAACCAAAAGATGAAGTTTCAACTAATGAGAGTACTCTTCTACTAAATGAAATACCGATTATTAACGAATACCTGAATTTACACCTAAAACGGATTTTCTAACGAAAAATAGAATAGTTAAATTTTCAGTAAAAAACTTAATTTTCAATAAAATCAATGTAAGTTTTTAACAAAGTAGTATAATTTTCAACAATGAAGATTAAATTTCTATCAAAAAAATTAATTTTCGACAAAACATGGAACAATTGCATTTTCAGTTAAAAAAAAGAAGAATAAGAAAAAAACACATTTTTAACCAAAACGATCAATTTTCAACCAATAAGATGAATTTTTGACAAATTGCATGGATTTTTCAACAAGTATTTAAATTTTTAAAGTAATTTTGACCTAAAAGAAGAATTGGTTACCAAGAAGCTTAAATATTCTCCCACAAATTCGAATTTTCAATCAAATACAGGAATTTCAAAACCAAATAATTGAATCTTAGCTTAAGAAGATAAATTTTGAACTAAAAATGTACGAGTTAAATTTTTAATTAAAGCAATTAATCTTCAACAAAATAATTAAACAAAGTAGTTGCACTTCCAGCTAAGTTTTTTAATTTTCAACCAAAAGTGATGAATTATCAACGAAAAACGTGATATTTAATATTTCAACCAAAAGTTAATACTTCGTTCATAAAGTTAACTTCAACTTTAGTTTTTTGAAAATTAACTAACTCTATCAAGTTTTCCTTGACATTCCCTGGACTTTCTGGAATGACCTGATGTGTAGCAACTTTTTAATTTAAAAAAGTATATTTTTATTTCACTCTAAAATGTTTTTGTAAAAATATAATTAACAATTATGATATATATTTATTTTGAACAATAAATGCTTTAAATTCTCTTAGGTGCTTTTTAAATGCTCTGTTCGAGCTTAAATGCTGAGCATATGCTCGAGAGGATTTGCTCAACATAAATTCTTGAGCATTTACTAGTCGTCTTAAAATTTTCTTCACTTTACTTTCCGAATTTTGTAAAAGTAACTCAAGATTATTTCTTACACTCTAATTCTCAAGATTTAAAAAAATTTGCAACTTATGATTAAAACATTGTAGGTGACTATGGCTAGATGTACAATGATCGCATGGTAATTATTTAATATTAAGATTACATGTAACACACTGAACCTGGAGGTATCAATTGTATATGCATCATAATGCAATAGGCTTTTGTTTCTTTATATTTGTATAGATTTTCTTATCAACTGAATTGAGCCGCAGCAATTTCGATACCTCGGGATTTACTCTGAACTGGTCTAATCGACTATTGGGCTGATGTTCTTTTCAAATAAATAAATAAAGTCTTTCCTGTAAGGATTCTTCGGTGAACAAGCCGCATGGGCTAGATACAATCTTGTGAGGACTACCCTACGGCCTACAATCCTTATCCTTTGGTTCTCTGGACAGAGATACCCATGCCCGCTCGTAATGATCACGTTGGTTGGCACAAATAACACCATGTCCTCTTTTTTCTCTGACTGACAAATGCTACAAGATTTGGTCCAAACGTTTAGAACCTTTCGCCATAATCTCGGCCCATTAATCCTTTAAAGCTCGATCTGCGAAGCATAATTTAGACGTCTGGATGTCTGATCGGGTCGGATAGTAGGTCGAAGGAACTAAGGAAGGATCTGATCAGCAGCCATGGGCATCTTAAGGCAAAGACTAGTTACTAGAGACACCTAATCCTAATCTGCCTACACGCATGAACGTATATGGGTAACTCTTGTCCTGCAATGTGTTGTTGGCACATCAGCCAAGCAAGCGACCTGCGAAACCATCGCCGGTTTAGCCCGAGTAAGCCAAACCAATGTTACGGACAATTTACTCTTGAAATTAGTTACAAAACGCTCTCGACCTATCTACCCATCAGCCACTTCCTCTTCCTCCACGGTAAATAGACGGACGACCATTAAATGCCGAGAGTGGAGAAGAGTTATTGTTCACGGACTACCATAATGGATTTTGTGCTAGTATAAACGCGGCCTCTGGTTGGTCCTTTGCGACATGGCAGCTCGAGGTCCTTGTCCACGATGTTGTCGCCTGTCTGCCTTCCTGCCTGCCTGCCTGCATGCCTGCTTTCTAGGATCATGTATATATGCAACAGATTAGAGATTATCGGCCCGTATTTATCATTTTTTCTCGTGCTAATTATAAGGATGGATTCACTCATTAAGTGGAATTACTCTACGTATAATGACAGTGATGCCTGGAATGGTTTTAATTTATAGAGAAAATAATTTTCTGTGATTTGCGGTGGCGAACTTTAACGGATAGAGAACCACATCCTGAGAGTATATCCATTTTATGGTTCTTTAAATTAAGTCGGAGGAAATATGAAATTGTAACTTTGGAGTGTCATTCCGGAAGGAAAAATCCTGAATCCTGAATCCTGAATTTACTAATTTATACGTCCGTTACTTTTTACGCTATTACTCCCTTTGACACTGTTTTTGAAGCATTCCTATTTTTTTTTACCGATTTTCAATTAATTTCCCCCTTTTCCATCTATTTTCGGTTAAATGTAAACTGATTTTATAGAACAAAATAAGAAAATAAAATTATTTTTGAAAGTTTAAATATATACTACTTTGTTAAACATTAATTTTATTTTTGAAAATTTATCTCTTTGGTTCAAAATTTCACTATTTTGTTCAAGATTTGTTTCCTTTTTGTTCAGAATTAATTTTTTCATAATTCATAATTTTAGTTGAAAATTCATGCTTGTGGTTAGAAATTTTACTATTTTGTAGAAAATTAGTTTTTTCTGTGTGTTGAAAATGAATTTTTTATACTGAAAATCTAACTATTCAATTTCGGTTGAAAATTCTATTTTTAATTGAAGTTAAAAGTTCCTTTTTTATTCTGTATTTAGATTAAAAATTTATATTTTAAATTGAAAATCGATCTTTTCTAGTTGAAAATTAATGTATATTGTTGAAAATGCATCTTTTTTGGTATACAATTAACCTTCGTTGTTTAAAATTCATAGTTTTCCCTTCAAAATGCAACTGTTCAGTTAAAAGTCAATCTGTTCTGGTCCAGGTTTCAACTATTTTATTTGAAAATTCGTTTAGTTTCTGGTTGGAAATTTATATTTTAAATTAGTTTTTTTGTCAAATTCAACTGTTTTTATTTCAATTGAAAATTTGTTTTGGTACATTTTACATTACATTACATTACATTACATTTTAGTACAAAATTAAATTATTTGGTTGAAAATTCGTGTTTTTTCTTGAAAATTCATCTTTTTTGGTAGTGTATTAATGTTCTTATTTAAATAGTCTTTTTTAAATGAAAAATTAGTTATTTGGTTCATATCGAACTCTTGTTTGAAAATTCATTTTTTTGTTGTAGATTGATAATTTTTGTTGAAAATTCATCCATGTGGTTGGAAATTTATATTTTCAATTGAAAATCAATCTTTTCTATTTCAAAATTGAATACCCTCTTGGTTATAAATTCATATTTTTTGTTTAAAAATGCAACTTTTCAATTGAAAGTCTGTTTTGGTTCACGATTCAACTATATTGTTGGAAAATTTCTTGATGAAAATTTATTTTTCCAATTTAAAATCCATATTTTCTATAGTTGAAAATACAATGTTTTGTTGAAAATTCGTTTTTATTTTTTTGTAAAATTCAACTATTTCTTATTTCAAATCAAAAAACTTTTTTTGATGAAAATGAGTTTGTTAAAAATTCATCTATTTGTTTGAAGATTGGACTATTTTGTTAAAAAAAAATGTTTTTTTTTTCGTTGAATTTAAGTAGTGAAAAATTCTTTTGTTCTAAAATGTAATTTTTTAAACTGAAAATTTAAATATTCCATATTTGTTTGACACCTTATCTTTTTTAATTGAAAGTTAAATTATTTGGTTGAAAATTCGCCTTTTAGTAAAAAATTAATCTTCTTCGTTGAAAATTCATCTTTGTAGGTTAAAAATGCAGCTATTTAATTACAAATTTCACTATTGTGTTAAGACTTCAATCATTTCCTTGTAAATTCAAATATTTTATTGAAGACATCATTTCAAGTCGAAAATGTAGATATTTTGTTGGGTGATTGGCCTTCTGAATTTGAAATTCATTTTTCATGATAGAAAAGTTAGCTTTCTTAGTAGAAAATGAACTTGTTTGTGAATAATTTCACTGTTTTTCAAAAATTCATATGGAGGATTGCAAAATTACATCGTATTAGGAATAAATTCCTTTCAAATACTTTCGCCAGGGGATTTTTTTTATGAAAGCTTTCACTTTCGTTTATATTCCGATAGAAGAGCAAACAATCCTCAATTCTAAAAAGAGTTTAAAGAAATTTATTTAAGGATCCAGACAGTGTGAAACGATTGAAAGTGCTTTGGGCGACACCACGTCTAGCGGTGTTTGACTGTCTAATGTTCAAGCTGCCATTCTAATTTACTACCTGCCAGGTGCTGGTAAAAAATCTCTACAGCTATTCTGTAAATGTAAACTAGCAAGCTGAAGATATTTTACAATTCATTCTTTATCTTTTTATGGTCATTAATTTTTATTGGAAAACACAGACAGAAGAATCTGAAAAATCCCTGGTGGAAATTTTTTTTATAGCAATGGTTTATAATAATGACGATTCTTATGTGGACGTGAATAATGACTTGTTTTACGCAATTAAATGACAAAAGTAGTATTAATAATGCATACCAAGAAATTTAATATATAATAACAATTCCAATTCATCGAAAATATAAACTTACTAAGTGTTTTTTTTTGAGGAAGTGCCAATAAACGGGGCCAAATAGGTATCACAAGTTTGAAAAAACTGCTTTGTTAGCATTTTAACAATTATATATAAATGTATTTTAATATATATAATAACTTTTTGTTAAAAATTATGTTTTTTTATGACATAGATTTTTTATGATTATAGACACCTCTACAAGAATTAGTACGACTAAATAATAATATTAATATTTTATGAAAAACAAATTTATAGTTTTTTAATGAATCTCTCGCAAGAGTCGTTCTCGCTCTTTGAATTAATATCTAAAATATTTAAAAACAAAATAAAATAGCAGCTGTTTTTCTAAAATTCTTGAAATAATTTTAACTATTGTAAATTAAAATATGTTGAAAGTTCTTTTTTTTTGGTCGAAAATTTATTATTTTAACTAAATATGTAAACATTTCATTTTTGGTTCAAAATTCATATTTTTCGTACAAATTCAATTTTTTGGAATAAAAAGCAACGTTTTGGTTGGAAATTAATTTGTTTTTGGTGAGGATTCAGTTAATTTGTTGAAAAATCGTTCTTTTTGGTAAAAATCGACTTTTTAAATTTAAATTTAATATTTTTTGATTGAATTATCGACTTTTACATTTTTTGATGAAAATTCATCATTCGATTGAAAATTTTAATGTTTTTGAAAATTTAAATTTAACTATTCCATTTTTTATTAAAAACTTATCTGTTGTAGTTTAAAAGTTTTAACATTTGTTTGAAAATTTATGTAATTTGTTGAAAATTCCACTATTTGGTTAAAAATGTATGTATTTTGTAGAAGGCTCTTGTTTCTGTTTTGAAAATTCAACAGTTTGAAAAAAATTCTTTGTTGACTTCTATATCTTTCTTGGTTGAAAATTCCACTATTTGGTTCAAAATTGATGTATTTTGTTGAAAATTTGTCGCTATTGGTAGGAAATTAATCTTTTGGTTTGAAAATTTATTTATTTTGTTGAAAATGTGTCTTGTTCAGTAGTAAATTAATCTACTTGGTTGAAAATTCAACTCTGTTTTGAAATTTCTATTTTTTATTTAATAAGTTATCTCTTTTGTTGGAAATTTAATATTTTTTGGTTGGGTTGAAAATGAATCTGTTTTGGTTCATGATTAAACTATTTTTTGAAAATTCGAATTTTTTCGTTTCAATTCTATGTTGCATGGTTGATAATAAAAATCTTATCTTGGGTGAAATATCAACTATAACATATTTAAAAAACCACAACATCAATATTTTTCGTTGAGGATTCATTTCATTTTCATATATTACAAATTATTTTTGTTTTGAAGATACATAGTTTTAGTTGAAAATTCATCTCTTTGAACGAAAATTATGAAATTTTGTCGAAAATTTCTTTTATTTCGGTTAAAACTAATGCTTTAACTGCAAATTTAACTATTTTGTTGAAAATTGAAATTTTTGTTTAAAAATGAACATTTTCATTGGAAATTTAACTTTTTGCAAAGAATTGTTCTTTTTGTCTTTAAAATTGAACATTTTGTTAGTAAATTATGCTTTTTGTTAGAAAATTCATTTTTCTTGTAGAAAATAAGTATTTCCTAAATTAATTTTTTAAAATAAATATTTAATTAGGCCATTTTTTGTTCAAAATTAATCTTGTATAGTTTCCAAATTTAACAATTTGGTTGAAAATTTTAAATAACAAATATTTAATAAAAAATTAAGATTCTTGGTTTAAAATTCAACTATTTGGTTAAAAAATTATCATTTCGTAGATAAGTAATATAACTGGTTACAAATTTATCTTTCTAATTGAAAATTCGATCATTTTGAACTTTTTTTGGTAGAAAGTTCGTGTTGTTGGCTTAAAAATTTAACATTCTGCATGAGTGCAACTGTTTCCAACTTGCAACTATGCAACTGTTTCCGAACTGTTTTCCGAAAAAGAAAATAATTGTTTAAACCTTTAAGACCACCTTCTTTCTTATTGAAACTAGATACACCATTTTCAGAAGCCAAAAATGTGCAATTTGATTCTAGAGTAATTCTAGAAGCCAGTTGCACATTTTTGCACATCTCCATACGTTCTTTAGTTTCCGAGATGATACCTCACTACTCTTTTATTATTAAATTAAATAAAAAATTATTATTTCCGACTCTAAGTTTCACCATTGTGCACAGAAAGTATCAAAGAAATTCATGTCTTTTTTGCAGACTTTTTGTAATTTTTTCAAAAACTAACAGCCATTCAAAGTTGCGTGTTCTGAAATAAGCATAAGATGATGGTACTTTTTCACCTTACACTCGCCAGGAAATAGTACACGCAAAACTTTCATCTGCAACATGTACATTGAACCATATTTTTAGAATTTTTTTCTGATAAGATTTTCACTATAATCTCCATAAAAATCGGGGTATCTCAATTTTGTAATAGTTCTTTTTAAGTTTCTACAAAAGATATACAAGGAATGGCTGTCCTTTTTTTTCGTAGAAAGTACGTATCACGGTAGCGCCGTATCATTTTAAGCACATTAGGATCGTTTTTCGATAATCTAAGGAAAAAATGCAGGCTGATTCGGTAGTTGAGATTTTACGGGTAGCCAGGAAACAGATATGATGCGCGTCGCCAAGCATGAAAGCCCCAACGCACCCACCGATTATAGGCTCACGCATGAACCGATGCATGAACACACACATGTACAATTTATAATGTATATATGAAGCCCTCGTGAGTATGTGAAGGTGTGAGCAGAAAAACACAGTCATAAGTTTACTACTCAGCTCTTTACCTGTTACGCGTAATCGCCCTAATAATGCAATCATCCCTCCATATGTAGGTATTATAATAGCGCCACTTATGCGCGTCTCACAACCACAAACATAAACTCTGTTCTTTCTCACGGAGTTCCGGCGGCTCTTATATTAAATTCAACAATAGATTCGCATTTAATGTTTTCACCCACTTACGACATTAATTACATTCCATTCCGCTTAACCTTTCATGTGCGAATCAAGATTTATTGCATAATTACAATTACTTTAGAATCCGGAATAAATGCGGATGTTCGTACACGCTCTTTCTAATGCTAATATTTACTGCTTTTAAGCAAAAGTATAGTACTTCCTATAAATAAGTTTTTGACGTGATATAAAAGGCTTGTAGAAAAAATGTCGTGATATGGTGTCCAGGCATGGCGTCAGGTATGGCTTTATCTAGAGTCTAGACTGTTTTATCTGGAAGATCTGATCTGGCCCAGCTCTGGTGCTGCTCAGCTATCCAAAGACAATAAAAGTTTTATGGTCGATCTGAAGGGTCTGGTCGAGCAAAAAAAAAAGACGTTACACTTTTGGCCAGACCATGTGGTCAGCGTCAAGACTGGAAACTAGGCGGTCTGGTCTGGGCCGAGTCAGATCCACAAGTTTTTTCCACCCGGGTTCCCCTATTCCCATCTGTTCTCCTTTTTTGAAAAATTCCTTTTTTCTCCTGTTTACAAGAAACTTCACAGTTTTCTCATTTTTTGCTTAATTGCTAACTGAATTAATGGAACTAATGTCTGTTTGGTTTAAAAATTCAACTATTTAGGTTGACAATTCAAATATTTCGGTTAAAATTAATTTTTTTTAATGAAAATTCATATTTTCTTCTTAAAAATAAAAATATTTTTGTTAGAAAAGTCTTCTTTTTTAGTTAATAATTCAAAAATTTGTTTAAAATTGATTTTGTTTCAGGACTGAAAAATCTTTTTTGGTCGAAAATTCTGTTTGTTTAGAAAATGCATCTCTTGGTAGAAATTTAATTATTTTTTATGATAAAAATGTAACTGTTTGGCTGCACATAAACCAGTTTTATTGAGGATTCAAATATTTTCTTTAAAATGCGTTTTTGTTGTTGAATTCAACTGTTTTTTATTTAAAATTGAAATCGCTTTCGGTTGAAATATGAAATATTATATTTTTCGATGAGAATTCACATTTTTTGATAAAAATTATATTTTTTACTTGAATATTCGTCATTTTTTCGAAAATTAGTTCTTAATTGAAAATTCATCTTTTGGTAGAAAAGTGATCTTTTTTTTTAAGTTAGGTTTTTTAAATTGTAAAGTCTACTATTATATTTCAGATGGAGAATTCATTTATATCTTGAGTGGAAATTTAATTAATTTATTAAAAATTCAATTATTTGGTTAAAAACTCGCCTTTTTTATTGAACTTTCAACAACTTTGTTGAAAAGTGAATTGCTTTTTTAAAAACTAATTTATGTATGTATTTGTTTGTATATTCGTTTTTTCAGTTGAAAATTTATTTCATTTACTCGAAATTTAACTTTTCCATTTTTATTGTAAATTTATTGTAAATTGTATTTTTTGTAGAAAATTGATCTTCTTTCTTGATAACTCATTTTTTTTTAATAATTTTTTTTCGTATAAAGTTAGCTTCTTTAACTAAAAATTTAATTTTTCCATTTTTTATTGTTAATGTATCATTTTTAGTAGAAAATTAAACTATTTAGTTCTAAATTCATATAGTAATTTCCAAACTCGTCTTTTTTGGTTTAAACAAATTTTCAAACATTATGAATAGATTTCAAGAATTTAAAAGATTTTTAAAGGATTTTCGAGTATTTTAAAAGATTCCCAGGAATTTTCAAGCGCCTAAATAATGTCAAGGTATTTTAAAAGATTTCAAAGAATTTGAAATATTATAGGGTTTTTAGAATTTAATTAATTTGGTATTTCCAAGGATACTATTGAACTTTCAAGAGATTTATCAATTTGAAGGAATTTCCAAGAAGATTAATTTTTGAAAGGAATTTAAAAAAATGTATGCGATTTTAAAGAACTTCATGGAATTTCAGAAGAATTAGAAGGACTTCATAGCACTTATAAGGTTTTAGGATATTTTACAACATTCCAAGGAATTCTAGACAAATTTTAACGGGTATATTAAGATTTTCAAACAGTCGAAGTATTTGAAGGGATTTTAAAAGTTCTGAAGATACATTAATAATTTTCTAGCTTAGGAAATGAAATTCTTGAAAATTACCTGAAACGTTCTGCAAAGTTACCAGTCAACAAAATTGTTCCTTTAAAATAGTTCTAGAAAAATGTAACTTTAAATTTGTTTCTTTTTCACTTTATTTTCGAGATTTTAGCGAAAATATGTATAAAATCTTTATAGATTTATATTCGTCAAAGAAGAACTTAACAGTTTTAACAACGTTTTAGTTGAAAAATAATGGAATTAGAAAAAATCGAGAGTATAGATTATTTAAAAAAGGTCGACTTTAAAGAAAAAAGTTTGATCAAAAAGTTGTCAAAGCTGTTAAATTAGGTTCTTCTTTGTTTTTGATGAATCCATACCATTTTTTTGTTAGGAAAACAATTTAAAAGGATTTTATAGATACTTTCGCAAAAATTTCGAAAATAGCGCTAGATAAGAAAAATCTGTGAAAAGACATTGTTCTAGAACTTTCTTGGAGAAACTGTTTTTTTTTTTAATTTCTTCTTACCTTGTCAAAAAACCTGAATTTTAATTTTTCAGACCAAAATTTCCCTACTCTCCAAGGTCTGGCAATACAGGGTATAATGAATAATGAAATATTCTCTTTATATTAGGACGAATCTGAAAAAAATAAAGAGTAAAAAACGATGCAATTTAAACAAAGACTTGAAACAAAAACTTCGACAATTTATTAAAAATCCGCGTTCTCGATTTTTAAAATCTAAATACTCATAATGTTGGCAACAAAAAGTTAGGCATCCCAATAACATTTGAAAAACAACATATTTGAGTAGCAAATAATTCGGTGACTTGATCATGGACTACCTGCTGAAGGGAAATTATTATAATTTGGTGAACAGAATCAAGTTACTACTTGGTAAAATCCCACAGACGTTCACTGTAGTCAGGAAATTCCGAATAATAATAATGAATGATCCAATGCCATAAATATATTTTCATAACGTATTGCTGACATAAAGCGAGATCCATACTGTCTTAAAATTCAATTTAAATACTGCGTACATGGTCCGTTTAATATTAATTAGAATAATTTTCCGTGCGACAAAAAGTGGCCTAGCGCCGCCGGGCCTTTGAAGATCTGCCCGGCTTCGAATACGCAACTGGATTTCAACGTAATCAAAAGGAATTTTATCAGATTGAAGGAGACTTAATAGGATTTGCAAAATCTAAAGTGTTTTTAATTTTTTGTTTATTTCAAGGGCTATATTTTTGTAATTGATGTTAAAAGATTAATAAATTGTTAAAGATAATATTATCCGAAAAAATCCATGGAATGCCCGTAAAATTTAATAGTTCTGAAAAAGCATTAGGAATTATACATTTGAAAGTATTTTTATCTTGTTAAAAATCCTAACATACATTCAAAAAAATGTTCTGGTTAAAGTTACTAGGCGCGTCTGGTTAAAAAATTCTTGTTATTTTAATCCGAAAGTATGGTTATTACGACTAGAAAATTCTAGTTAATGAGCTCTGGTTGATTTTTTCTGGTTAAAAATATTCTGGTTAATATTTCTGGTAACAGAAGTGCCGCGATCTTGTGTCCATTTCCAGAAATCCGTCTTTTGTTTCATATCATTTTGCATGATGTGTCAATTGACGCTTCGGCGTAAATGTCCAATTCTCGAACAATCGCGATTTGCTAATTGTATTTTCAGTTATATAAGTATAAATAATGATAGAGAACCGAGAATTTAGTTGTGTTATAAGAAGAAAGTGTGCGTTATATGTCACACCAGTGCTACAGGAATATTTCCAAACCAAGCACAGATTTTTTGGGTGTCTGCAAAATAT
>JAWWLR010000155.1:20274671-20291736 GCA_035041075.1 Acraspis erinacei | reverse complement strand
AAATTGCAATCTAATTGTTCAAGTTTTAAACTAAAAAAAGGAATATCCAACACAAATTTTTAATTTTAAACGTATTTATAAAAAATGTTTCCCAAATATTAAAATTTTCATACAAAACAGAAGAAATTCCTATCAAAACAGATGAGTTTACAAATGAAAAATACAAATTATCACCCAGAGTTACATATTCAACCAGGAACAATTTTAAACATAATTATAAACTCTTGACCCAAATAATAAAATTTTCATAAAAAAACGATGAAATTTCTATAAAAAGAGATGAATTTTCAAATAAAAAAGACACATTTTCAGTAATAGTTGAATTTTCCACCAAAAAAGATTTTTTAGTCAATATAAAGGAAAAACCTTTCATTTAGAATGTGGTTTTTTTTACCAAATACATGAATTTTCTACAAAACAGTGTCATAAATGTAAATGTAAATTAAAAAATGTGTTTTCAACCAAACAGTTAAATATTTTAATAAAAAATATACATTTTTAACTAAAAATGAAATAGTTAAACTTTCAGTAAGAAAAAATTAATTTGTTACCAAAAAAATTAATCTTTAAAAAAATAGTTCGATTTTGAACCAAATAAATGCATTTTCAACCAAAATGATGAATGTTCAACTAAAAGATGAATTATTAACAAATTAGTTCAACTTTCAACAAAATGTTATTTAGGAATGAACAAAAATTTTCATGAAATTGTTGAATTTTCAGCCAAAATGGATGACTTTATAACAAAATTGTTTAATTTTTAACACAATAAATAACTTTTGGACAAAATATAAAAACGTTTGACAAAAAATATGAATTTTTAAACAAAAATTTAATAGTAGTTTTGCTTAAAAAATAAATTTTCTACAGTACATGTGTTTATTTCTGACTTGACACTATTAAATACGGATTGCGGAAAGTTTTTCGGACTGCGAAAAATAATTTTTTCATCACGCAGTTATTCACTATAAATAATTTTATTGAGGCTAGACATTTATTTAATTAACAGAATTTATATTTTATGCTTATGTTCTTTGCCTAATTTTGTAAAATTTTGGTAAGATTTGGGTGTGGGGGGGGGGGCTCACAATTTTTGATTTTGCACTTACCTCTCATATAAGACAGCATAGAGAAATCGATGATCTACGGTGGGAGGGGGTCCAGAAATATTTAGTAATTTTATTATTCTTCTTTTTATTCTATTTTTATTCTCCTCCGCCCAAGACAATTAACGTAATTTATGCTAGCATATAAAAGTGGAATTTTTGTAGCGCGTTTTAGTTTTTTTTTTTTAAATCGAGATTGTGCTATTTAAGATTCTTGTTTGTTTTACAAGGAATGCAAAAACAGTAATTAAACGTAACATTATTTCAATTTGAAAAAATTATATGCAGTTGAAAAGCTTTTCAATATTCAATACTGGAAGAAAGGTGGACGAAGCAGTAAAATGCCTAATACAAACAATTGATTCATAGAAAAATTGCGTAGCCAAGGGGCAAACGCAAAAGTCCATTTATTACCATCAATTTCCATTTACTTTTATTTACCTTTTAACAGAAGTGACAAGTTCCACTATGAAGAATGTTAGCGTCGTCACTCATATAGAATCGACAAAAGTTCATTTATTACCGTCAATTTCCATTTAGAGGCATTTACCTTTCAGGTCTAATTGGGACAAATTTGATTCATTTTTTGACCCAGGGCAAAGAAAAATATTTCGTCCTTGATGGGATGATCATTATGTATGAGTATTAGAACTATTTTAAATTAATTTGTTATTTATATATTATTAAAATAATCGTCACTTTCTCCTCTTAACTGGATGTTGTTTCAACGTCTTTAGCAGCTACTATTCCAGTAACATCAGGCACAAGAGTGGCAATTATTTTTAATTGCTTCTGCTCGAATGCCTGCTGTGACATTAACAAGGTTGCTATACCAGTATCGCACAGAGTTGTGGACGTGATAACACTCTCTGGAAGAAGCGAGACTCGCTTTTATTTCTAAATAGTATCCATGCGCGGAAATTTGCGATTTTTTGGACTTTGGACTTTATACCTCCCCTATCCCTTCCGCACTTCCACGATCTGCCGGTACCGAATAAATTGTATTATTTAGCTTTGCAATTCTTTTATTTATAGATTTACAATAAACTCCAGATCCCATAGAAGTCGGTCTGGTTTTGCAATTCCTAGAACTCCTGGCCCTCGCAGTTTATCAAGGAGTGGGCGAGAGACTGTTGCGACTCCCGCCTCAGAAGGGCCGCAGTGCGCGAGTACTCAGCAAAGTAAATTGCGAAATATTATGCATTCCAACTGGAAACTGTTCAGGCGGCCCTGACTGTTTAGGTTTCGAGGGTAACGATTTAGTAACAAGCCCAGTGCCAGTGTATTTATTTAGACTGATCAGTGATGAGTAAGTTACTTTTTAAAAGGATTTAAAGGTTTTTTGTCGATTTAAACTGTAACTTACTATTTTAGCTACCCCGAACGTCCCTAAGACCCTTGGTGCCACATTACACAATGTACCACATTACACCCATGTGCCCCATCTCCCAAAGAGTTCAATTTTTGACCAAAAAGATACCTTTTCAAAAAATATGGAATAGTTCAATTTTCACTTGAAAACTAATGTTTAGGAAAAACAAATAGGATATTCAACAAAATAGTTAAATTTTCAACCAAAGACGAATTGTCTACCAAAGATATGAATTTCCAATCAAAAAGATTAATTTTCTTCCAGAAAAGATGAATCTTCATAAAAATTCACTAATTTAAAACTGAAAAAGATCAATTTTCAACCAAATAGATTAATTTTCAACTGAAAAATATAAATTTCAATCCAAAAATGGAATAATGAGATTTTCATTCAAAGAGATATATTTTTAACAGAGGAGTTAAACTTTAAATGAAGTAGTTGAATTTTTGACTAAAAAGATAAATTTGCTACCAAAAAAGATGAATTTTTAACAAAGTAAATATGCATTCACAAGTGGAAAAGACCAATTTTTAATTAAATAAATGAATATTCGAATAAGAAACATACTTTTTACACCAAAACTGGAATAAAAAAATTTCCAGTTAAAAACTAATGTCTAAGAACCACAAAAAAAGGAATTTTAAAAAATAGTTAAATTTTCAATCAAAGACATGAATTTTCAACCAAAGAAATCTATTTTTAACAAAGGAGTTCAATTTTCAAACAAGTAGTTGCATTTTTGAGCAAAAGGATCAATTTTCTTACAAAAAAAAAAATCTTCAAGAAAAAACATGAGTTTAAAATTGAAGAAAAGAAATTTTCAACCAAATAGTTAAATCTTCAACTATGAAATATAAAATTTAAATCCAAAATGGAATAAGAAAACTTTCAATTAGAAACTATAATGTTTAATAAAAAAAATTAATTTTCAACAAAATAGTTAAATTTTCAAGCAAAGTGATGAATTTTCCACAAAAGATAAGTTTTCTACCAAGACGAGTCATTTCCTAAAAAAACACGAATCTTCAACAAAAGACATTAATTAACAACTGAAAAACAGAAATTTGCAATCGGCTACATGGATATTCAACTAAGAAATATACATTTTTAACCAAAAATAGAGTAATATTTTCATTCAAAAACTAATGTTTAACAAAACAAAACAAAAAACTAATTTTTAACAAAATAGTTAAATTTTCAATCAAAGAGATGAATTAAAAAAAGGTATTATTAAGACTGGAGTTAAACTTTTAATCAAGCAGCTGAATTTCTAACAAAAAGATGCATTTTCTATCCCTAAGATTCACTTTCATGAATATTTACACAAAGTAGTTCAACTTTAACTAAAACATATGAATTCTCAATGAAAAATGAAATAATTTTAAATCGAATAGATGATTTTTCAAACAAGAAGATTATTTTTTAACAAAATCATACGTTAAATAGAATTTCTCAATGAGAAAAGGCGAATATTCAACCAAATACATGAATTTTCAACTAAAAAATATTTATTTTAAACGAAAATAGAATAGTTAAATTTTCAGTAGTGGGAAATTTAAGATTAAAATGCTCGAAAATTTGAATTACTTTAACAATTAACTTGTAATTTCTCAAAAATATTAGGGTCCCAACAATGAAGATAAAAAGGTTTTTTGAAAAAATTCATTAAAAAAAAGTCGAATTTGCAACAAAGCAGTTGAATTTTCGAACAAAATAGTTCATTTTTCAACAACAAAATTAAGTTTTCAAAAAAATAGTAAAATTTTTAATCCACGAGGACCAATTTTCAACCAAAAATGGCCCAGTTAAATTTTCAGTCTAAAAAATAATTTTGCAACAAAAAAAAATTCAAAAAAATAATTAAACGTTTAACTAAAATGATGGATCATCAATAAAAAACAAATTTTTAAAAAATAAAGTAAAAAGATTTGCGATTTTTATAGTTATATATTTTTAAATAATATTAAATGAATTTAAAATTATTTCTGCCATTCAACAATTAATTTTTTTAAATAAGATATATTTACATAGGTCATTTGAAATCCATTCAAGGCGATGTAAAGAAATCGGAAAAAAATTTGCGAAATTAATCATGTTTATATATATTTAAAATCATTCTCATAATCAGGAATATTTTTTCTTTTATAAATACCATCATTAATAATTAAATCATGATACTCATAAATAATATAATCAAATATTTGATTAAAAGATTTTTCATTTCGTCTTTACTACAATTAATATTTTTAGAGTAAATTTTAAAACTACACTCTTTAATGCTAATAAACTCAAATTAAACCAAATTTGAGCACCAAAACTACTATACATTTCAGAAATATGGAATGTGTATAGAATCAGTGAACAAATATTTTACATCTAAAGTTTTATTTATGAAATCCTAAATAGATCAAATCGTTGTTCGTATATTAGATAACAACTTCTGTTTCCGGTTTTCATATTTTTAATACTGTTTTAAAATGTGTTTGTTTTAAATTTTATTTATAATAATTATATAAAATAATAAATAAATTGTTTAATTTGAAAAAATTACTTTCACTACACGCGATACCATATTCGATTCGTTGCGATACCATATTCTAGTTTAGATTAGAATAATTTTGGACATGTAAAACGAACATTGGTTCTTATACTTCTTACGAACATTTATTTTTAAAGAATTTCCCACATAATTCAAATAGTGTATTTGCAAATATATCGCATATTGACAGAGAAAAGGGGAAAGAGAAAAAGGAGATGTTTTTCGCGAATAGGAAAAAAGGGGAATTTTAATAAATTTTATTGACTATATGATATATTTCGTATACAGAAAATGGTCAAAGATATTCGTTTTCGATGATCCAGGGATCTTTCTAAATTCCGTTGGTCGTTTCCAATACGTTCACCTGTCAAAAGGAAACTTAAGTTCCACAGCTCAAATTTCTTTCCCTGTCAAATTCCCCTTTCTTTGAAAAATTATTTCACTTATTAAATAATAAAAATGTTCGATCCAACTATCGCCTTTAAAAGCTAGTCACTCAAAAACTATATCTTATCGTCAAATATTTTCCTACACGAATTACTACTCAATAAAGCCAAACGATATTTGGAATAATCTATCGATACCGAGTGCTGGTCTCATGTGTGCGTATGTCCAGAATTGACTCACGGCGTCGTAAAACAGGAAACTCTCCTTTTCCCTGAAGTCATTGGGAATCTACAAATAGAGGTGTTTAAACAAAGATTATAAACTGAGACGCGTCGGGTTAGACAGGGCTCTTTCTAGATTTAACAGGTATCTCTTCCTCTCTATTCTGCATACCAGGTGACCTAAAATTAACGCATGCGGAAATTCAAATTACCTTTCAGAGAAGGCTCTTTAAAAAAACTCAACACAGAAAAAACTGGGCGTTCGGTAATCTTGCAGTTCAAGTAAAAGTTTGCATTCTTTAGAACTGAGTCTCCAATAGAACTCTTTTTGAGGGTTTCTTTTTAGTATAGGATAAGATTCTTTAAAAACATAAACTCAAAACTGAAAAAACTGTGGGCATTCGATAATGTAGCGACTCACGTAAAAGTTGGCAAGAAAAGTTCTTTAGAACTGAAGAAGAAATCAGTTCCTTAGAACTCTTTTTGAAAGTTACTTTTTAGTTTCGGAAGAATCTTTAAAAACATAAACTCAACACCGAAAAAACTGGTGATTGAGTAATGTTGCGACTCAAGTAACAGTTCGCACCCTTTAAAACTGAATTTACAATACAAGTTTTTTTAGAGTTCCTTATTATTTCGAAAAGAATCCTTAAAGAAACTTAACACAGGAAAAACTAAGCGTTCGGTAATGTTGCATTTCAAGTAAACGTTGGCAGGAACAGTTCTTTAGAACTGAAGAAGAACTCAGGTCTTTAGAATTTACCTAGTCCACAATAGAACTCTTTTTGAGGGTTTCTTTTTAGTTTGATAAGAATCTTTAAAAACCTAAACTAAAAACTTAAAAAACTGGGCATTCGATAATTTTTCGGCTCAAGTAAAAGTTGACAAGAAAATTTCTTTAGAAGTGAAGAAGAACTCAGTTCCTTGGAACGGAGTCCCCAATAGAACTCTTTTTGAGTTATTTTTTAGCTTGAAAAGAATTTAAAAAAATAATAAATTCAGCACAAAAAAAAACGGTCAATTTGGTTATGTAGCGATCCAAGTAATATTTGGCATCGTTCAAAACTGAATTGCCAATAGAACTCTTTTTGATAATTCCTCATTAGTTCGAAAAAAATCCTTAAAAACATAAACTTAACATAGGATAAACTTGTTTGGTAATGCTGTGGCTCAATGAAAGTCGGCAAGAACATTTCTTTAGAACTGAGTCTACAATAGAACTCTTTTTGTGAGTTCCTTTTTAGTTCGAAAGGAGAAGTAGGATAATTTTTCACGAAAATTTTCACGAAAACTTTTAGCCAAGGAGTGGAGTTTTCAATAAAAAATATTAATTCTCGAAATATATAATAGTTGTCATTTCAACAGAGAAAATATTTTAATTTCTAATAAAAAACTGTTGGATTTAAACAGAAAGATCAATTTTTAGCGCCAAATGTTGAAGTTGATATTTCAAGAATTTCTTTTTTAAATTTTAAATAAAAAACAGTTGAATTCAACCAGTAAAGACGATTTTTTTTACGAAATTGTTGAATCCTCAAATAAAACCGATCAATTTTAAACAAAACAGTTGCATTTTTAACAAAAAGTATCAAATTTCTGTCAAAAGAGATGAATTTTCAAACTGAAATGATGAATTTTTAACAAAAACGTTGAATTTTCAACCAGGCAAGATTTTTCAGTCAGAAAAAATGAAAAATTTCAACCAATTTGTTGAATTTTTAAACGAAAAAGTACAATTCTCTACAAAATAGTTGAATTTTCAACCCGTAAATATGAATTTTCAACTAAAAAGACGGAACTAATATCGACCATTTTTTAAATTTAATATTTATTTTTAACGATAAAGATGAGTTTTTAATAAAATAGGTTAATTTTTAACGAAATCTTGTTGAATTTTAAAACCGAGAAGTCAAATTATCTAGAAAATAGTTGAATTTTCAACCCGAAAATATGAATTTTTAATCTAAAAAGAGTAATTTTCTACAAAACAGTTCAATTTTCAATCTAAAAATATTAATTTTCGCCAAGAAATGTAATATCCAGCCAAGCAGTTGAACTTAAAGTAAAAACGGTCAATTTTTAACAAAAAATAGTATATTTAAATTTGCAATTAAGAAATGGATTTTCAACTAAAAATATACGGATTTTCAAATAGATCGATGGGTCTTCAATTTAAAAAATGGATATTTGAATAAATTAGTTAAACTTTTAATCTGGTAGTTGAATTTTAAACAAAATATTAATTCTCAATGAAAAAGTAATAATTGAGTTGTCAACTAAAAATGAATCATTTTCACCAAAAAATTGCATAGTTAAACTTGCATTTGAAAACATTTATTGATTAATAAAAAATACAAGTTTTTGAACGGCCTTTTACTCTTTATTGGAAGATTTTCGGAAAGAAAAAAATGTATAATTTTTATCCTAGTAGCTTTCATTGGTTAATAATTCAAGAAAGGCAGTAAACAGTTCATCAAGAGATATATACCCAAAAACCAGTAATCCCACTTTATTAATTTATTTTGATCATGCTCTTTAAGTCATCAAGGTTCATTAAAGATTGTAAGGATCTCCTTACATTCATTGTTTAATAATTCATGAAAGGCAAGTTCATCAAGAGATATAAACTCAAAAATCAACAATCAATAAACCGTGTTTATTTTGATTATGTTTTTGAAGTCATCAAGGTTCATTAAAGATTATAAGCCTCTCCTTACATTCATTGCTTAATAATTCAAGAAAGACAGTACAAAGTTCATCAAGAGATTTAAATCCAAAATTCAGTACTCAGTAATCCTATAAATATTTTGGTAAATCTCTTGAAAACATCAGCGTTCAATGAAGATTATAAGAATCTCCCGACACTGATTATCTAATAATTCAAGAAAGAGAGTACAAAATTCATCAAGAGATATAAAAACAAAATCAGTACTCAGTAACCCTTCAATATTTTGGTCAATCTCTTCAAAACATTAGTGTTCAATGAAGATTTTAAGAATCTCCTAAATTCATTATCTAACAATTCAAGAAAGACATTACAAAGTTCATTAAGAGATTTAAATCCAAAAATCAGTACTCAGCAATCCTGAATATTTTGGGCGATCTCTTAAGGACATCAGGGTTCTATGAAGATTATAAGAATTTCCCAACTTTTATTAAACAATAATTGAAGAAAGGCAGAGGCAAAAGACTTCATCAAGAGATATAAACCCAAAAATGAGTACTCTGGAACGCCTGGATTTGTTGTCATCCTCTTGAAGTCATCAAGGTTCATTGAAGATTATAAGAATCTATTGGTCACCAGTGATCCCTCTTGGGGTCCTTAATCCTGGACAAGCTGAGACCCCAGATAAGGCTTTCGATCTGTGCCACATCCGGACGTGATCCCTCCTTCGGGATTGATCCCAACGGGGTAGCGTTCAGGGGATCCCGCCCACGCTTTTGGATCGCAGCAACTTCGAAACACCCAGTGTATTATACTGAATACCGTATCGTATACCGCATACCCTCACATACATATATACAGCTCAAGCTGATCCGGACACTCTGTGGAGACCCGTCCACCTTGGGTACCAGATGCGATCTCATTAACGAGGATAACATAATCCTATTCTCTGGCCCATCGACTGGGCCCGATCCGAATGGCTGATAGGCTCCGTATGAATTTTCTGACACGCATCTTGGAATTAATAACGAGCACTGCCGCGCGATTTTGTGCGCATCCTCGCGGGCATGAAGCATTGAGCTACGGATGAACGAACCGAGCAAAGGGGATTGCGGAATGTCACCATTACTTTCAACGAAGGTTACTCGTTCCGACCGGTCCTTTCCCCTTCCTCCTCACCTCCTAACCCCCCTTTCACTCCCCCCTCGGGGCCTTATCGTTCTCTCTCTCTCTCGCCTCGGCCCCACTCTTTACTTTCTCATTTTGCCTTATGGGTCCTAATGGCTCTTTCTTCTCTCTTCATATCTTTCTTCTCCCTTCCTATATCTTTCTTCCTTCTTTTACTCAGTCTTTATTTTTTTAGCTTCATGAGCCTGAGTGTAAAAAGGGGGAGCACGGAAGTTGGAGAAGATGCGCAATCATTAATTTATGAACGGTGCCTTCCTCTCATTCATACCTCGGACCATACGTTCCTCTGACTCTGACCATACCTTCCTCTATCAGCTTCGGGGCACATCTTGACCTCGCCCCATTTCTCTATGGTGCTGAGGTTATCGATGTCGTTTGTTACTGTCATATAGAAAGCGGAAGTCACTGATCGTAGGTATTGATTGCCCCAACCATCAACGAGAAAGAATCGATTTCACCCTGGCAAATTTATCTCTAGCGTGATCAGTTTTTCGTAAATTGAATGTAAATTGAATCTAACTCAAGCCTTGAAGGTTTGTTCTACTTGACGTTTTTGCTCTAAGAGACGTTTTCTCCTCTTTCCAGGCTTCACAATCTTTCCTCTATTCTCATCTTTTCCAGGTTTTAAAAATAATTCCCCTTTATCTCCTGTTTTCAAGAAACTTTACTTTTTTACTTAAGGTAGTTATGACCAAAATAAAATATTTGAAGAAAAAAAATATTTTGTCTATACGATTTTTAGAATCAAAATAATATTGCTGAAGAGTGATGATGTAATTTCAAATAATATATTGTTTTAAATAAAAAAGTAAAGGAAGTAAATATTTCTATGGCTGAAGTCGATATAGGACAATCTTTTAAAGTAAAAACATTTTTTAAACAAATAACTATATTTTAAGAAGCGACAGTAAGAAAAAATTTGATTCCAAAATCTATTGTTGAAACCATTTCTTTTTCGTAATTTTAAAACTTTTTTCAAATAAAATAATGTTTTTCTTTCGTAAGACATGTCTGATAATAACATTTCAATTCCTAAAAGCATATTTAGAAAACTTGTTACCAGAGCACTGGTTTTTGTCAGGAAAACAATCCATAAACAATTAATAATTAACGATAAGATAAAAAGTAAATGAACTATTATTTGGTTAAGAGTTAAACTACTTTTTTTAAGCTGATTTTAGTGGTTGAAGATTAAACTATTTTGTTGAAAGTTAGTTTTTTAAAGTTTATAGATACTTTTTTAAAACTAGAAAGTATACTATTCCAGTTTTTGCGGAAAATTGAAATTATTTAGTGGAAAGTTCAAATATATATTAAATTTTCCATTGAGAACTCATCTTTTGTTGTTGAAAATTCAAATACTTGGTTGGGAGTTAAACTAATTTGTTATAAATTAAAATGCTTTTTGGAAGAAATATCAATTATTAGATTTTTTGTTGCGAATTCATCTTTCTTATTGAAAATTAAACTATTTTGGTTTTAAATAAGTTATTATAAATGTTAATTCAACTATTTTGTTGAAAAGTTAACAATTTTGTTAACTAAGTGGAAAATTTATCTTCTTGTTGAAAATTCATTTTTATAGGTCGAAAGTTCAACTTTTTTTGTTTAAAAATTCGTCCCTTTTGCTTGAAAATTAAACTACGTGGTTGTAAATGCAAATTTTTTGTTGATGATCATTTTTACTTTTAAATTCAAATATTTGGTTGAATCTTTCTTGGTTAAAAATTTTTTTTTGTTAAATTGATTTTTTCGGGTCTAAAAACCAACTGTTTCTCAATCTAAAATATTCGACTTTTTAGCTTATAAGCTCAACTCTTTCGGCGAAAATGTATCCCTTTTGGGTAGAAAATGAATCTTTTTTGGTTAAAGATTCAACTGTATTGATCTTTTTTGCTAGAAAAGTTCTTGATGGTTGATAATTCATCTTTCTTGGTTGAAAATTCAACTGCCTTTTCAAATATTCTCCTTTTTGGCTTAAAGTTGCATCTATTTCGTTGTAAATCTAACTATTCTCTCTATATAATTAGTTTTTGTCGCTTTGATGAAAATTCACTTATTTTATTGCAAAATCATCTTTCTTCGTTGAAAATGAATGTTTTTTAGTTGATGATTCACTTATTTTGTTGAGAATTAATCATTGTAGTTTAAAAATTTAACTATTTGATTAAAAATTCAACTATTCCGTTCAAAAATAATCTTTTTGGATTTGCTAGAAAAGTTCTTGAAAGTTGATCATTCATCTCTCTTGGTTGAAAATGAACTTTTTGGTTGAAAATTGATTTTCTCGGGTCTAAAAGCCAACTGTTTCCGAAAACATTCGACTTTTTAGCTTGAGAGCTAAACCCTTTTGTCCAAAATGCATTTCTCTTCGTAAAAAATGAATGTTTTTTGGCTGAAGATTCAACTATCTTGTTGAAATTTTTTATTTTTTAGTTTTAAAATGAAACTATTTGATTAAAAATTCAACTGCTTATTCGAAAATTTATTTATCTAGTTGAAAATTTAACTGTTTTGTGGAAAACGCGTCTTTTTGGATACGAAATTCGCCCTTCGCGATGGAAAGTTCACTTTTTTCGTCGAATATTATTCTCCCTTGGTAGAAAATAAATCTTTTCTGGCTGAAGACTCTTTCCTGCCTCTACCTTTTGGCTTGTACCCTTAAGCTCAATTACGTATTTTGCAAGCAAACTGCACCCTTTTTATTTTATTTCTCCTTCTGAGCATGTACAAGTCTCGGCTGATTTCAATATTTCGTGCAGCTTTGCCGAAGGGCAGGCAGACAGGCAGGCAGGCCAGGCTGGCTGATTAGTTTCCTATTCCGGGCGAGAACGAATGGGCCGAATTTGAAAGAGGTATCTTTCCATCAGCGTTGGAATAAACATCCTTCTTTCTCTTCCCAATAAATTCTTCTCTATTTCTAACGAGCCAAGAGATACGCTCAACGAAAAAGCGGGAGACACCCTGTATACATTTATACAAGCAACAAGGGACCTGATTTATAACGGCCATTCATTCTAATCGTCCTGCACCTTAGCCACGCTACCTACCTTCTGTGGCTGCACTTTTCGACTTTTCGACTTTTTGAGATGGTCAACCAACCAGATAGGCCTTTACTAATTTAATATAAAAACTCAAATATTTTCTCCACCAAGGGCTGTTCCAGGCAGGCGGGGGGGGGGGCGACCCCCTTTGCGAGATTTAAGACACCAAATTTAAATTTTGAAAATGACCCTGACCTCCCTGATTTTACTCTGAACAATTTCATATTTTCCCTGACGATTAATACTTAAAAATTAACATCATAATCTTGTAACTTTTTTAACAAAGAATCTTTTATGAAAGGAGTAAAACAGTTTCAGATTAACAAGTAGAAATTTCGAGTTTATTTATTTTAACAAAAAAAGATTTTTTTATACCATAAAAATAAATTTTTAATCTAAAAGGAAGAATCTTCAACAAAATAGTTGAACTTTGAAACAAATTTTCAAACAAAAAAGATTAAACTTCATTCAAAAACAGTTGTATTTTCAACCAAATAACTTATTTTTTCAGAAGACAGTTGAATTTTTAACAATAAAACATGAATTTTCAATCCAGAACCATGAACTTTCTTTTCTAAAAGAGCAATGTTCAACAAAACAGTTAAATTTTTTTATCAAAAGATATGACTTTTTCACCAAACACGTCAATGTTCTAGCCATAAAGATGAATTTTGAACCAAATAAACGAATTTCAAAAGATAAATTTTTATCATAATAGTTAATTTTCAATGAAGAAACATGAATTTTCAACTAATTCGATGAACTGTTAACGACAAAAAAAGAATTTTTAACCAAAAAGTTACAACCAAATAGTTAAATGTTCAACCAAATAGTTAAATTTTCAAGGAAAAAGTACGAATTTTTAAGAAGATAGTTGAATATTCAACCTGAAAAATTGAATCTTGAAGAAAAATATGAATCCTTAATGAAAAAAGTAATAGTTCATAATTATAAAAAAATTAATTTTCAATAACATAATTAATTTTCCAACCAAATATTCGAATTCTCGACTTACGAATTAAAAAAAAAGTAGTTTAAGTTTCAACCTGAAAAGTTGAGGGTTAAACAGAAAGATGATTATTTTCAATCTATAAATATGAAGTTTTAACAAAAATAGTTCATTTTCCTTTACATAGTTATATTTTTAGTTAAAAAAATTAGTTTTAGCGCAGAAAAGAAATTTTCCCCAAAATAAATGAATTTTTAACAAAAAAAAAGGAATTTTCAAGCAAGAAGATTCCTTTTCTCCGACAAAAGATCAATTTTCAACAAACTTCAAAAATTTCGAACAGTAGTAAATTTCTAAATTAAAAAATCAACTTGTAAAAAAAATTGGAAAAGTAAAATTTCCACTTGGAAAAATTAATTTTAAATAAAAAGAAACCAATGTTCTACATAACAATTAAATTTTTTACGGCATAGTTGAATTTTCTACGTAATTTTCTATACAAAACAGTAGAATCTTTAATCCGAAAATATGAGATTTCATCGAAAAAGTTAAATTTCGTCAAAATAATTCAATTTTCAGTTAAAAAGAATAGATTTCTACATGCTCAAAAGGGAAATTTTAACAAATCAGTTAAATTTTTAGTCAATGAGATGAATTTTCTACTAAAATTATAAATATTCAACCACGACATAGTGATTGGCATAAGCCAATGATTGTATAATTGGCCACTAAAATCTGGAGAAATACAGTTATTGGCCCCATTCGGCTATATATTAGGTTACTGATTTTGAAAGAACAGTGATTACTCTCTAAATTGTATAATTATATAATACAGATATAATTTTATGGTTAGAATACTACACTCGTGTATCTTAATTCACAAAATTCAGTGGAAATACATATTTCATATTTGACACTATTTTCCTTATTCCCCTCTTTTCCCTTTTTTCAAAAATTGTTTTTCCCCTCTTTTCTAGAAATTTATCACTTTTCTCTTTTTGTAGTTTAAATAGGAACTGAATTCATAGAACCTAATAAGAAAATTTTACTTTTTTTTGTTAAATTTTTTTTGTATTTTATATCCTGTTAAAAAGTCGTCTTTGGTAAAAAATTCTACTACTTGGCTAAACATTAATTTTTTTTCTTTGAGATTCATCATTTTCGGTGAAAGATTTTTTTTTATTGAAAATCTAACTATTCTAATGAAAATTATTTTTTTTTAGAATTAATTTTTTTGAATTAAAAATATAACTTCCGTTTTTGGTTGAAAATTAATATTTTTAATTAAGAACTGATATTCTGTAGTTGAAAATTCAACTATTGTGTTGAAAAATTATGCAGCTTTTTGAAATTTCCTTTTTTTTCTATAGAAAATTAATCTCTTTAATTGATTGTTGAGAAAAAATTTCTAGGTAGAAATCTAATCTTGTTGGCTGAAAAAAAAAACATTTTTGATTTAGTTTTTAACCATTTTGTTACAAATTTGTCTTTTTGTTTGAATTTAACTGGTATTTAAAATTTGCTTTCTTGTTAAAAGTTCATCGGTCTCGTTGAGAGTTCCGGTATTTTGTGGATAATTCTTATATTGGTGGAATGTTAAACTTCTTAATTTAAAATTAATCTTTATGTTATGAAAATTAATATATTTTTCTAAAAATTTGATTATCTTGTTGTATATTCAACTATTTTTATAAAATTCGTCCTGCTGGATTGATAATTTATCTTTTGCAGTAGAAATTTTATCTTTCTTATTTAAAAAATTTAACTGTCTTATAAAAAGTGGAATTTTTTCTCGAAAATGTGACTGTTTAAAGATTCAATAATTTTGTTAAAAAATGGTATCTTTTTCTTGAAATTTGAGCAATTTGGTTATTAATCCTAAGAGCCAATAAATATTTTGCGCCGATAAAAAAATCTTTAAATGAAAGAACCATTTTCTCAGTGTTCATTCGATTCTCATTAATTTTACACCGCCTCTTAGTAGATATACTGGGGTAGTTCTAAGCCGATTAGCATCAGCTTGTGCCTCTGTGTTAGGTATGTGTTCCATGTGATGCTAATAAAATTTATTTCTACCTTACCGACATCGAGACCTTTCTTCTAAGCTTCTAGATTCTAGAACATTCTCAGAGGGTTCTAATGACGTCACAGAATAATATTGCGCAATTGTGAAAGCCGAATTTTCGTAAACAGCTCCAAGACTATTTAATATGAGAAAAACAAGGATAATTATTTGCATCCCTATTGATAATAAATTTAATTAAAAATCCTTTTGTCTATAAATTTGAATGATTGCTTCCGTCTAGATAATACATTGACTAACAAAATTATGTTTTTATTTACCTCGTGTGCAAATATAATAGGCAGATATGTTAGTAGACAGCATGAACTTATACCTTACAGAATTCGAGAACAATATAGTTCTACAGCTGTATTTGTTTGTGTCCGTGCTAATTTTCTAGAATATTCTAGAATGTAGATGACATCAAATTATAATACGCAATTTTAGGAGACACATTTTGTGTAAAAACCAGCATGTTTATTTATGATTTTCATGACGCATTGCATTTTTTACATTGAAAATCGTTGTATCCCAAATTTTGGATCATATTGTAAAAGCTCCTAGCACCTTGAAACTGTTTACGCAAATTTGGCTCCTAACAATTGCGCAATATTAGTCTGTGACGTTATCAGGACCCACTGAGAATGTTCTAGAAGCTCAGCAGAACGGTATCGATGTGGTTCAGTTCGGTACGCATTTTATCAGCCCCACACGGACACACGCACACACACATACACGTACTAATACTAATCGGTCCAGAACTCTCTCTGTATATATACTTCTCTTCTATTAGTTTGATTTATTTCAATATAACTCGTAGTACAATTGGACCTCAAATAGACCAACGAACCCCTTTACGAAAATGAGGTCTGCAAATTTACAACATAGCCCAAGGAAGCGTATCACATAAATAAAAATTCAAGAAGGGCCTTTTTCGCAGAGGGCATATAAATCGTGCGTCAAAATTCGGACAGTACACTGCACGTGATACACGTTCCAGTCGGTCTTAATGAAGGTTGACGTCATGGGCACGAGACCGTTTCGAAACCAGTTCGATTTGCGAGACACATGAAAAGGAATCACGACTGAATCGAGTCATATATTACTATAAAATAGTTTTAATTAATGTCTTCCTTCTGATACAGTTTGACAAATACGTTAACGTACTAATTCACTCATATGAAAATGGGGTTATTGAATATTTTTAAATCTTTTGTTTCCCCTGTGAAAACAAAAGATAACTAAAAATTGAATATATTTACTTCGGGAATTTTTTTGAAATAGATTCATTATTGTTTTTTAATGTTTGAAAAGTTAGATTTTTAAATTTTTGCGGGAAAGTGAGGCATTCTGATTGGGCCAGCGTCAGAAGTCAAACATCAGTCAATTGATAGGGAGGTTAATATGGCTGCTAGTGATTGGAGTTAACATAACCTATTTTCACTTTTATTAATTCAAACGTCAGCAAAAAGTATAAAAAGCTCAAAAATGTATACAAAATGCGTAGAATTTCACTAAATCCTGGAACTGTG
>JAWWLR010000155.1:20236171-20247291 GCA_035041075.1 Acraspis erinacei | reverse complement strand
AACACATATTTATTATAAACTCTGTTGAATAAATAAAGGCAGAAGCATAATTAAAATTAGTTTAAAAAATAAAATTTTTTAACAACAAAAAGTATTGCGTTTTGCAAACGTACAATTTTATAACTTCTTCCAGGCCTAACATTTTGGTTTGTTGTCCGAAATCAAAAAGTCTGAAATGCAAAATGGGTTTAATTTTTAGTTTTCTAAACTAATATTTTTAAATTATGCTTTTCGGTTCAGAAGTGTACTATTAAATTTATAATTCAAAATTCATCTCTTCTCGTTAAAAATTGTAGCAATTGGAAATTTGGTTAAGAAGTTATTCTTTCTGGTAGAAAATTCATCTGTTTTGTTGAAAATTCGCCTTTTTATTTTCAAAATTCAACAATCGGATAGAATTATTATTTTCTTTTTCGGTTTGAAAGTTCATTCCTTTTTTGAGAATTTTCACATTTTTTTGGTTAAAAATCCAAACTCTCTGGTTGAAAATTAATCAGTGTCGTTCGAAAGTGAAATTTTTAATCAAAATTATCATCTTCGAGTTGAAAATTCACCTATATATTTGGTTGAAAGTTGAACTAGTTTGTTAAAACTTTCTTTTTTTATTTAAAAAATCATTTATTTGGTTTAAAACTTTACTATTTCGGTGAAAATTAACTTTTTTAAATGCAAATTTAACTATACCATATTTAGTAGGAAATGAATCGTTTTTACTTTAAAATTAAACTATTTGGCGGATAATTAATTTATTTTATTAAAAATGTATCCTCTTGATTTAAAATTTAACTAATGGGTTCAAAATTCATGTATTTTGTTGGAAATTCGTTTTTTTTGTTGTAAAAAGCAATTATCTTGTTTAAAAATGCAACTAATGGAAAATTAATCTGTTATTTAATTCAATTGTTTTTTTTATTTAACACTAACATCTTTTTAGTTGAAATAACAATCTTTTATTGAAAATCTATCATCTCAGGACGAAAATTCAACTCCTTGATTGAAAACTTTTTTTTGGTATAATACTAATTTTTCAACTTTCTGGTTGAAAATTGATATTTTCGCTTTGAAAATTCAACTTATTTGTACAAAATTCTTTCTTTTTTAGCATAAAAATTCAACTATTTTGCAGAAAGTTCCACTGTTTTGTAGAATTTTCTAAAATACGAAATTAACGTTTATAAATGAAAATTTAATTATTCCATGTTTTGTTAAACATTTATCTTTTTAGTATTGAAAATTGATTTGAAATATTTTTAATTTGAACTATTTGGTTTAAATTTATGGCATTTGTTGAAAATTCATCTTTTCTGGTAGAAAAGTAAACATTCTGGGTTAAAAATTTAATTGTTTAGTTAAAACTTTATATATTTTGTTGAAGACTTGTCTTTTCGGTAGAAAATTTATCTTCTTCGTTGAAAATTGAACCATTCGTTTGAAAATTTATGTATTTTGTTGAGATTTCTTCTTTTTTAGTAGAAAAATAATCTTCTTGGTGAAAATTCGACACTGTGGATTTTTCTTCTTTATTGACTGAAAAATCTTTCTTGGTTGAAAGTTAAACTTTTGTTGACAATTTTTATTTTTAATTGAAGAACCATTTTTGGGTAGAAATTTTGCTTTTCTTGTTGAATTCAACTCCTTTTGAGTCAAAATAAAAATATTTTATTGGTTAAAATATCAACTATTACATTGTTTATTAAAATTATTGGAAAACATATTTTGGTTGAATATGAATTTTTTTATTCATAATTAATTTTTTGGATTGAAAATTCTGATGTTGATTTAAGAATACGGATTGAAAATTCAACAGTTCAATAGAAAATTCAAGTGATTTGTAGAAATTTTTTTTTTCAATTGTAAATTAACGTTTTTCAACTGAAAATTCAACTATTCTTTTTTTGTTGTTAAAAATGTATCTTTTTAGTTTAAAAAATGATTTTTTTAGTTTAAAATATCAACTATTTTGTTGAAAATGAATGTAATTTGTTGAAAGTTCCTCTTTTCTTGTAGGAAATTAATTTTCTTGATTGAAAATTAAACTATTTGGTTAAAATTTTATGTCATTCATCTTTCATGCTTAAAAGTGCAAGTTTTTGGTTGGAAATTTGCCTTTTTAGTATAATTCTACTGTTTTTTTATATGAAATAAAATTCGTTTCGTGGTTACAATATCAACAATTAGCCGTCACTCCAAATCATCTTACATTATTTTTTGATAAAAAAAGGGTGGTACGGTATTCAAAATTTCAGTAAAAAATTTAACGTAATTTATGCAAGGCCCATCAATAATAATAAGAATAAAAACGAAATTACATATTTACATATATATAT
The DNA here is from genome assembly GCA_035041075.1 of Acraspis erinacei. Lineage (NCBI taxonomy): Eukaryota > Metazoa > Arthropoda > Insecta > Hymenoptera > Cynipidae > Acraspis > Acraspis erinacei. The sequence goes on along the minus strand of JAWWLR010000155.1, from coordinate 20,244,964 downwards.
ATATATATATATATATATAAATTTAATAATAATTCAAAAATTAAACTAAAGCTATATAGTTTAATAGTAGAACATTAATTTTGTAAATTAAATTTAAAAACAGATTCTGGCAGATACATTATGTACGGCAAAGATGTACTAAATTGAAAGAGAACTTTATGGTTATTGCCAGAACTCGTATGACTTTAATTAAAATTGAAAAGTTTATATTTTTGTCCAACGATCCAGATTGAGAGCAAGCGAGAGAAAAAGAAAGTTTAGTCTATTAGCGACGCATCTGAGTGCGTTATATCTTTCTTGTATCACAAGAACGCCTCGAATCGATGCCCGCAGGACATGTGACTCTGGTAATTAATTCAATTGCTTTCTCTAAGCTACAAATAAAAAAGAAGGAAGATAACCCCTTTTAAATTGAGATAAGGTTTATCAGCAACAGGTGTGGTGCATACATAATAAAACCAGATTGAAAATTAATCGATTTGCGAGTGATACTATCTAGGATCCCCAGCGAAAAAGTTTTTACAAAAAGTACAAAATTTCTACAACTGTAATTTTTTTTCAACGTGTACATGTAATTAATAACTTTTCTTTTTGCATTTTGAATTTTCAAACTTTTTGGCGTGCTCACTAGAGGTGTTCGGCTTTTGTATGTCCACACTGTAGTTTCGTAATTAATTTTCATCTGCGTTCTTTTACGCATGAGGTTATGAAACATTTATTTTTAAGTTTCTGAGATCTTTTGACTTTTTTAAACAAAATGAAACTTTTTATTGTGTTTTCTTGAGAAACATAAAAATATTAATAATAAAGTATAACTTTCTACAATCCAAAAATTTGTTTAACTTTTTATTAATATTTTTTAACTTTATTTAAAAAATCTACATGGTATCACAGAAAACTACAGGATTTGAGACTCTTTCATTTTCGTGTTTGACGTTATTAAAACAGCTTATAAAGCATATAAAACGTGTTTATTTAATAATTTATTTATTTAAACCAAGCGAAATATTTTGTTGATACATAAACCTAACTCTCAAAGTTTTTTTCAAAATCATTTTAAATCCCTGTACAGTTTTTTCAATCCTTCAAAATCCCTTGTAATCTTTTGAAATCCCTATAAACCTTTTCGAATTCTTTTAAATCTTTTAAAGTACCTAGAAATTGCTATGGAATTCCGTAAATAACTTGAAAGTCCTTGAAATCCTTTGAAATCTCGACAAATATCCGTCATTTCAAATCCCTTAAAATATTTTGAAATTCAGAAAAATTCCTGGAATGCACTCGAAAAATATTTCGAATTACTTGAAAATCACTCGATGTCACTTGAAATCTTTCGAAATCCCTCGAAATTATTAGAAATCCCTTGAAATATTTTTTAATCCACATATTTCTGTTGCAATCCTTCGAAATCCCGTCAAGTCCTTTGCAATTCCTCGGAATTGTTTCATGTCCCTAGAATTTTTTTTCGAAATGTCTTAAAACGTGTATCGATATCCCTCGAAATTCATTGAAATCACTTGGAATCTTTTAAAATCTCTTCAAATTTTTTTAATCTTCTGAAATTCTTTGAAGTCCATACAAATTTTCAAAAGTTCTTTAAAACTTTATAAAGTTTTTCCAAATAATTTGAAATCCATTGAGTTCCCTTTAAACCTTTTAAAACCTGTCACAATTTTTGAAAACCCTTTCAGCCTTTCGAAATGCTTTGAAATATTTTGAAATTCCTAGAAATTCATAAGAATCTGGATTGAAATCCTTCGAATTTAATTGAAATCACTTGATATCTTTAAAAATATCTTCAAAGTTTTAAAATCTTTTGAAATAGCTCGAAATCGCTACAAATTTTCTAAAGTTCTTTGAAATTTTTTCAAATTATTTCGGAATGCATTGAAATCCCTTTAAATTTCATTAAATCCTTTCACAATTATTGAAATTCCTTCCGGTCTTTCGAAATCCTTTGAAATATTTGGAAATTCCTTAATATATATTCCGAGGGTACCAGGGTATAAGGACGTAAGTGCCAAAACCCGAATTTGTCAGAAAAAATTGCTAATTTTAATTTATTTAATTTAAAAAAAACTTTTGATCGATCACTTAGCTCTTCTGAATCGCGAAAAGAACTGACGAAAAGCGGTACTCACTTAAAAAGAGAATCGAACTTTTTTTAAGCAAAAAAAATCTTATTTCGAGAATATAACGTATGAGTAGCAACAAAAATGATGCCACTCTTTTTCCCTGTGAAGTCTTTAAATATTTTAAAAATTTATTGAAAATTGTCACAGCTTTAAATCTTTTGATGAGATATTTAAGAGTATATAAAAAAAATAATGTAATAAAAACAATAAATATAAAAAAAAGATTTAAAAGAGCTAGAGACAAAATATGAGAAGGATAAAGAGAAAAGGACGAAGCAGAAACGAGTCTGCTCCGTACATTCCGTTTCTACTCTCGAAATCTATATTATCCCTATATAAGTAGTTTTTAAAAAAGTACATGAATTTTCAACGAATACAGTTGAAATTTCATCTTAAAAAGATCAATTTTCAATCAAATACTTGATTTTTTCAATTAAAAATAGAATAGGTTAATTTTTAGTAAAGAAATAAGTTTGAACAGAAATAAAAACAATTTATCATCTAAAGAGTGAAATCTTCAACCAAAAATATGAATTTTCAACTAAAATGATGAACCATCAACCGAAAAAATAAATTTTAACAAAGTAGTTCAAATTTCAACCAAGTTCTCAATCACATACATGAATTTCCAAACAAATAGTGGAATTTTTATCAATCTCTTCATGAGAACGTAAAGCGCGTATACAAAAGTAATATAATAATAAATAAATATTTTAAAAATATACAAAGGAACGAATAAAGAGAGGTAGAGAGAAAATATGAGAAGAATATAGAGAAAAGGGTCTTGGCCGTATAATTTTTTTTTAATTAACGACATATAGGCATACACCTCCATCTCTCGACCACCCACCCCCATCAGTTATCTTGAACAAAAGTAGTCTTTAAATAAACTATTTGCTCACTGCTCGAAGGACGACGCAAATTATGTTTCGCGTCGTAAAAACTCCACACGGCTTTGCGATTATGTTTTCACTATCGTGAAAACACTATACATATATATTTACATTTATCAGGCTAGATTCAACCAAAGATAAATCGCGTAAAAATTCTTCTCCAAATTTTATAGTCCTACTAAAATTAATTGTGGATGATCCCAGGAATAATTGTAATCAATTCAAATTACAGGCTTCATTTCACTTTATTGGCTTAATAATTATGCAAATGGAAATAACATTTCCTTCTGGAAAAATTTGCAACTTGAGAATTATATTTTATTTCTGTATAAACGTAGCAGAGGATGATTTAGTATTTTTGCAATGTAGATGTAAATAGAATCTTTGATCAAGAATATAATGAGCAAAGCTTAACAGATGTAAGTGAATAGATGAGTGTAAATTAGAAGCGTAAATTTGTGGAAGAATTTTATTGCAGGCATGAGGTATTTGTCAATATTTGAGTGTGATATAAGATGGTACTTTTCATTGAGGAACTTTAAGGGGATAATTTTTTTTCTTTAAAAAATACCGGCTTTATGACACAGTGCAACACTTTCACAAGATTTTCTTCTTGTCTCATGCAGTTTTTTAATTTATATACAAAATTTTATATTTCATAATAAATTTCTCCTAAAATCTTCGTTAAATATTCAACTATTTTGTACTATTTTGTAGTAGAAAACTCAACAATTTTATAGAAAATTCGTTTTCTTGGTATTCAAAATTAATTTTTTAAACGAAAATTTATCTGCTCAACTTTTTGTGAAAAACTGATAAAATTCGTATTTTTTGGGTAGAAATTTCATTTTCTTGATTGAAAATTCAAATATTTAGTTTTGTAGAAAACTCGTTTTGATTTCATTTAAAATTAATTTTTGTAATCAAAATTGGACTGTTCTATTTTGGTTAAAATATGACACTTTTTACTTTAAAAATTCAACGACTTGGTTGAAAATTTATGTGATTTGTGAAAAATTTCTATTTTCAGTAGAAATATAATCTTCTTAGTTGAAAATTAAACTATTTGGTTAACATTTTTTTAATTATGGTTGATAATTCGTCTTGTTTGTTCGAAATTTGAATCTATTGGTTGGAAATTCATCTTTTTGGTAGAAATTCAACTATTTTAATTTCAAAATAACTTTTTGGTTGAAAATTCATATTTAAGGGTGGAAATTTCCACGGTTTTGTAGAAAATCCGTTTTCTTCATTTTGAAAATTAACTTTCTTATTTTTGGTTAGGAATATATTTTTTTAGTTTAAAAATTTCACTGGTTGGTTTAAAATAATACTTTTACTGAAAATAAATTTTCTTATAAAATTAAGCTGTTTCACTTTTGGTTAAGAAATGATTTTTTAGCTTCAAAATTCAACTATTTTGTTGAAAATTTATAAAATTTCTTGAAGACTGTTTTCTTTGTCTAAAAATTTATCTTTTTCATTGAAAATTAAGCTGTATCGTTAAAAATTTATCTATGTAGTTGAGAATTCGTCTTTTTTGGTATAAATTTAATTTTCTTGATTGAAAATTCATTTTATTATAGAAAATTCATCTTTTTATAGAACATTTAACAACTGGGGTGAAAATAAACTTTTTTGTTAAAAATTTATATATGTATGTAGATAATTCCAGAGTTTTCTAGAAAACTCGTTTTTTTCTTAAAATTTAATTTTTTAAGGAAAACTTAACTGTTCTATTTATGGTTAAAAACTCATATTTTAGTTTAAAAATTCAACTATTTGGTCGAAGGTTCGCCTTTTTTGGTGGAAAATTTATATTCCTTGATTACAAAATTTACCTATTTGGTGAGCAATTTATGTATTTGGTTGAGAATTCCTCTTTTTTGGTAGACAAAAAAAAAAGTAGTCGACAATTCATCTGTTTAGGTGAAAATTCAACTGTTTTGTTAAAAATTCAACTTTCTGTAGAAATGTCGTATTTTTCGTTTAACATTTACATTTTGAAACAAAAATTTGTCTTTCTAGGTTCAAAATTCGTCTTTTTGATTTGAAAATTTATCTCTTTTGGCATAAATTTAATCTTTTTCGATTAAAAAGATAACCCTTTGATTAAAAAAAAATTTTGTTGTTAAAAATCCAACTACTCATTTAAAACTTGAACTATCTTTTCTATCAAATCGTCTTTTGTCATTTCTGAATAACGCTTTTTTAAATTCACAATAAAAATTTAATCCGGAAAAATAATACCCAAGATGTAATCCCCTTAAGACAGAAAAAACTGGGAAGTCGGTAATTTTGCGGCACAAGTAAATTTGGCATCCTTTGGAACTCTTTTTGAGGGTTCCTTTTTACTTCGTTAATATCCGATAGATGGCCTGGGGCCGGAGCCGTCATTTTCGACTGCGCATGTACCAAAAAGCGCGGACATATTTGAAATCGCGGAAATACTATGATTCATCAAACATAAAATGATCAACAGTTTTCTTTTCATTTTGCCATAAAGAGATTAAATAAAATAATATGAATACCTAACTTTTTAAAATAATTTAATATAAACGTAATATTGCAAGTATATAATATATCATTTTAAATTTTAGAAATTATCATGTGGGTTCCTTTGGAACAAATAATCATTGTGGGTTCCTTTGGAACAATGAATAATTTTGTGTTCCTTTGGAATAATTGGTTATTTTGAGTTCCTTTTCTGCAAGAGAGGTTCCTGTTTGTTCCAGCTTCCTTGGAACCGAAAATCGGTTCTTACACAAGCCCTCGTTTTTTTCTGTCAATAGTTTATTCGGATGAGTGGCTTCATATATATTTTTTTCAGCGAGTGCTAGGTGCATCGGCAAAGCGTGAAGGATTCAAGCTGGTTAACGATCCAAACGACGATAATGACGATAACGGGAGCTTATTGTTCGCTCGACATTTCCTCCATATTTATCAGGATAATGCGGCTTTAGGTCAAAGGGTGTGGTCTCCACCAGATTGATTCGGTGTGCTCGCTTCTGCGCGCCACGCTTCGTTACCGTCAACAAAATGGCTGCTTGTTTCCTTCTCCATTATGATTCTTTTCTTTGTTCTACTTGGCACCAATCACGTGGATTCGCATCGATCATAGACTGTTGGCTTGGCTCTCATAAAGAAAGAAATCAATATTACGCGGTGAGGATTCAAGCCTAAATCTGCCCATCAAATTTCATCACGAAGCATCAGAAAAGTGTGCAAAGTACTTTTTCTCTATAAAATCCTTCTTCCATGAAGCCTGGAGAGGTTTACGAATTTGCATAATTCAATATTTTAAGTAGCGAGTTGTAATGAGCCTTTTACTTCAAAGGATTTCTGTATAGAATCCATTGTGTATGTCTGAACGTCTTCCAAGAATTGAGTGTTAGGTAGAAATTATTTATTTTTTTTGCTGCATGTTAAAATGTTCATTTTTTATTATCATATTTATAAATAAATTTTAATATTTTATGTGAAATTTATGTTATTTTTCTTTAAAACGTAAAGGATAGTAGTAGAGCAGTAGTAACAGTCGATATTGTCAGACACAGTAGAAGCGAGTCTGGTCGGAACATTCCGTTTCTACTGTCCAAATTTATATTTTTCTCCAAGTTACTTTTTAGGAGACGATACATTTTTTACAAAATACATGAATTTTCAATAAATATTTTAAAATGCAACTGAAAATGATCAATTTTGAACCAAATACTTGAAGTTTCAATTAAAATTAGAAGAGGTTAATTTTCGGTAAAAAAAAAAAATAATTTTTAACAGAAAGAAAAAAGATTTATCACATAAAGAGTGAAATCTTTAACCAAAAACATGAATTTTTAAATAAAATGATGAATCGCCAGTAAAAAAATTAATTTTTAAAATAGGAGTTCTAATTTTAACCAAGCCGTTAAATTTGCAACTAAAAAAGATGAATATTTTAACAAGAAGAATTTTTTCACCAAAAAATGCGAGTTTTCAATTAAATACAAGAATTTCCAACCAGATAGTTAAATTGTCATTGAAAAAAGATTAATCTATAAACCAAATAATTGATTTTTAAACCAAAAAAGATCACTTTTATCTAAAAATAGAATAATTAAATTTTTAGTTAAAAAATTAATGTTAGCTACACAAAAAAGAATTTTTAACCAAAATGGCGAATATACAAAAAAAAAAGAATTTTTGAAAGAGTTCAACTTTCAACTAAACAGTTTAATTTTTATCGAAAAAGATGATTTTTTACCCCAGAAAATGAATTTTCTGCCTAAAAGACAACTCTTGGACAAAATACATGTATTTTTTGACTAAAAACTAAACGTCTTCAGCCAAATATTTGAAACTGCAACTGTAAAATATAATTTGTTAACCAAAAATGAAATAGTTCAATTAACAATTAAAAAATTATTTCAAACAAGATAGTTAAATTTTCAACCAACTAGTTTGAATTTTCAACAAAATACATGAATTTTCCACTAAAAATAGATAAGTTTTTAACCAAATAGTTTAATCTTCAGCAAACAATATAAATTCTTAACCAAGAACCAAACAAATTTAGAGTTAATAGAAGTTAATTTAAAACCAATAATTTCAAACAAAAAAGTTAAACTTTCAAACCAATAGTTGAATTTCTGCCAACGAAGACGAATCTTTAACGACATACATCAATTATCAAATAAAAAAAATAAATATTTAACCAAAAAAATAAATTTGGTTTAATGTTTATATATTTTCTTGAGAATTTGTCTTTTTTGGTCGAAATTTCATATTTGTGGTTAAAAATTCGACTATCTGTGTAAAAATAAACTTTTTCGTTAAAAACAACTGTTTTTCAGAAAATTCGTTTTATTTTCCTATTGAAAATTAATTTTTTAAATGAAAGATAAATTTTCAACCAAATATAATCACTGTCCGTCGAATTTTTTCAATTTATTTCAAATATTTACAATATGGTAAAGAATTTTTTCTAAATATGGTCAGGCTAAAACTTTCAAGTTTTTAAAATTAGCAATTACGTACGTGTAGATAATAAACTTTGAGACCAGAATATTTTGTTGAAGATACGTGTTCTTCAGCAGAAAATTAATCTTTTTGGTTTGAGAAATTCAACTTTGATAGGTTGAAAATTCAAGTATTTGCTTGATAATTTAACTATTACTATTGAAATTATTTTTTGTATTGAAACTTAATTTTTTTAATTGAAAATTTAACTATTCCTTTTTTTGTTGAAAATTTATATATTTTTATAAGGATTCAACTATTTGGTTAAAAATTGGTCTTTTTTTGTTGAGAATTGATGCAGTTTGTTGAAGATTTGTCTTTTTTGACAGAAAATTAATCTTCTTGGTTGAAAAAACATCGTTTTGGTTAAAAATGTAACTACTTATTTCACAATTGAACTCTAATAAAAAGTAATTTTTGCTGTTAGTGATTTATCATGTTAGTTGAAAATTCATCTTTTTAGTTAAAAATTCATCTCTTTAGTTACAAATTTCTATTTTGTTGAAAATTCTTGTTTCAATTAATCTTTTTATTGAAAAATTAACGTTTTTATTTTTTATTGAAAATTCAAGTCTTTAGTCAGAAGTGTATTTTTTTAAGTTGATAATTCAACTATTTGTTGAAAATACATGTACTTTATTGAAAATTCACCTTCTAAAAAAATTTATATTGGTCTTAGGATATTATAAGTCTTTCAGAAGTGGGAAACCTAACAATGCTATTCTAAAAAAAAAACACTTTCAGAAAGAAAAAATTAATTTTCAAGA
>JAWWLR010000155.1:20177889-20200666 GCA_035041075.1 Acraspis erinacei | reverse complement strand
AAAATCTTTCTGAAATCTTTTGGAATTTTTGGAAATCTTCTTAAAATTGTTGAACTCTTTGAAATATATCGAAAATCATTGAAATCTTTGTGAAATCCTTTTAATTTTTTGTGAAATATTTACATTATCTCTAGAAAATCTTTCAATCTTTGCGAAACCTCTGAAATTTGTGTGAAATATTGTGAAATCTTTTGAAATTTTTAACAAATCTTCGTAATATCTTAGAAAATTATGATAATCCTTGTGATAATCTTTGTTCTTGAAACTCTGTTTTTAACAATTTCAAGTAATTAAGGGGGCTATTTATCGATACATGATCAAAATATGTAGAAATAATGTCTCCTTTCACTCTAAAAAACATATCTCTGAAACATTGTTAATAATGACCAAAACTTCCATAATTTTTAGTGCATTCTTTATCATATAGTATTTTTCCATAATAAATATAAAATATGCAGTTTTAGAATTTATTAGTACCATTTTTGTCTTTCTCCCCTTCCACACAAAAAAATGTTTTCCTAATGTTTCTACATCCTCAATTTACAGTTCTGGTAAACAGATGCTTCTATAATTTTATCAACATTGTTGTTCACTGTAAAATTTGATTTTTTTAAATATTTTGAAATCTTTGAAATATTTTTAATCTAGAAATCTGTTGTGGACTCAAAAGTCGACTGGTCAACTCCTCGTGATTGACAAATGAGTAAGTTGTATTCAGAAGATCCGATTCATGATCCTATATTGATTAATTTATCATACGTCCAGTCTCAGTCAAAACAACTTTCTCGAATTTCTTAATCAGTATTTATGAATTATGAAATTAGACGTGTCGTGAAAAGAACAATGTAGTTGGAGGGAGAACACGAAAGTTAATTGAAATCCGTTAGAGAAAACGAGAATATAACTTGCTGTCTCATTCCCGATTGCTGTATGGTAATATCCGGTCAAACTGAGCATCTTTTTGTTAATCATCATCGAGGTACAACTTCCAAACTCCTCTTCATCATCAGGGTGCGATATATAGTTGAGAAGTTGTGTTTCCTTAGGACCTAGGTAAATAACTTACGACTGCTCTTTGAGAGCATTCAAATCTCCCACAGTGGAGATTTCAACGCTGCATCATCATCTTTCATCTCATCTTCTACAAGGCCTGCTTTTGTACTCTCTTTCAAAAATCATCATTAAATTCCTTATTAAATACATATTTAATTTGTCACTCTTGAAAACCAATTGCTCTTACGAAATTCTCATTTCAATAATATTTCACTCGAGAATATAATTTTGATATTAATTTTTGTCTACTGGTCTAGAATCAATATTTTTTTAATATTGATTTTTTTATTGTGAGAAAAAATTCACTCAAAAAATTTAACAATACAGACTTTACACATTTTCCCCTAGTATCCTCTTTTCTATTTTTTAAAAAGAATGCCTCTTTTTGTCCTGCTTTCAAGAAACCCCCCCTTTTTTCTTTTTCCTCGTTTTTTTTCTCTTAAGGTAGTTCTCGTGCCTAAAAGTCAGCTATCTGAAAAAATAGTTTTTCTATGATTCTAAGAATCAAAATGTTATACCTGATGTTATTCCAAATAAAAAACATTATTTTTTATGAAAAATGTTAAAATTCACAAAAATAAACTTTTTCTGACCATCGCTTCTTACCGATTTTTGATAAATAATTGAATTTTAATATACGACGGCTTACTTTTTTCAGCAAAACATTCTCTACACCTGTACTGTTTCCAATTTTGAAACTAAATTTTTCTATGGCTTCTATGGCTTCCCCTGTCGGTCTAAGTCGTTAGAACGATTTTTTGAAAGAGAAAATGTTTTAAACAATTAATTATATTTTAAGATTATTTAGTTCTTTTGAATGTTGAAAACAGTAGAGGTGTAGAGAATGTTTTCTCGGAAAAAATAAGCCATCATTTATTAAAATGCTATCATTTTTCAAAAATTGCTAAGAAGCGATGGTCAAAAAAAGTCAACTGCATAAAATATGGTTCAAACTAATGTTTATTATTGTGAATTTTAACATTTTACATAAAAATAATGCTTTTTGTTTGGATATGATCCAATAATGAAACCCAACTAATTTTGGTTCAAAGTTCATTATTTTTATTTGAAAATTTAGTCATTATATTTTTGGTTCGGAATTCATCTCGTTTGGTTGGAAATTCTACTACTTTCGTAGAAGTTTCATCTTTCTTGGCTGAAAATGAATCCGTTTTTATTAAGGATTCAATTCTTTCGTTTGAAAACTCGTCTTTTTTCTTCTAATTCAACTGCTCTTTATATCAATTAAAATATGTATTTGTTTAAAATATTAACTAATACATATTTCTTTGAAAATTTTAGTTTATTGGTTAAAAAATCAGCTATTTGTTTCAAAATCGAATTACTTTGTAAAAAATGCTTTGTTTTCTTGTTTAAGATTCATCATTTTTCATTTAAATACATCATTTTAGTTAAAAATTCGTTTTTTTAATTGAGAATTTATTTTGTTAACCAAAATCGTAACTATTCCACTTGTCATTGAAAATTAATATTTTTAATTAAAAATCTATATTTTTCAATTGAAAATTCAACTGTTTGTTTAATGATTCAACAATTTTTTTAAAAATTCGTCCTTTTTGGTTGACTTCAACTGTCTTTATTTTTAAATGGAAATTGTTTTTGGTTAAAACATTATCTGCTTGATTCAACGTCGAACTACTTTCTTACAAATTTATTTTGTTGGCTGAAAATTCATGATTTTAGTCAAAATTTTTTCATATTTTCGGGTTTAAAATTGAACTGTTTTTCCGATAAAATATCAAATGCTTGAATAAAAGGTAAAAAAAGCTGCTTTGTTAAAATATATATTTTGTTGTTGTTGAAGATTTATAATTTTAGTTAAAAACTCAACTATTTGTTTGAAAATTTAATTATTTTTGGTTTAATTTGAATATTTTTTATTTGGAAATTTAACCATAACAATTAATCTGATTTGGTTGAAAATGAACTTTTTTGTTTCAAATTCAATTGTTTTGTAGAAAATTCGTATTTTTGGCTTAAACATTCAACAATTTGTTAGAAAATTAAACTATTGGGTTAAAAATTTATGTATTTTATTAACAATTTGTACCTTTTATAAAAAATCAATTTTCCTGGTGAAAAATCCATTTTTTATTTGAAAATTGAACTATTTTGTCGTAAACTTAACCAATGGTTAGTGTTCCTTTTTTTATAGAAAATCAACTTTTTTTATTATAAATGAAATGCATGGTAGAAAATTATTCTATTTAATTGAAGATTTAAGTATTTTGTTGAAAATTCGTTTTTGCTTGTAAAATCAAACTGTCATTTTCTGTATATTAAATATTTTGTATGAAATATCAACAATTGCATATTTCGTTGAAGATTCTTCTTTTAAGGTTGAAAATTCAACTCCTAAAATGTAAATTGAACTACTTTCTTAAAAGTCCTTTTTTAAATATTCATAGTTTCAGTTAGAAATTCATATTTTAAAATTGCGAAGTAATCTGTTAAAGAGAAAAATCCTCTTTTTTGTAGAAATTCTGTTTTTTAATTAAAAAATAATTCTTCTAAATGAAAATTTAACGATTACATTTTCGTTTAAAACAGATCTTTTTAGTATAATTATTCAATTATTTAGTTAGAAATTTGTAGAAACGAAATAAATATCAATTGAAAATTATTCGAAATAAATTGAGACTAACATCACATCTATTATTTAAACTATTTAGTTGAAAATATGTGGGATTTTTTTAGAAAATTCGTTTATTTAGTAGAAAATAAATCTTTATGGTTGAAAATATAACTAATTCGTTAAAAATATATATATTTTGTTAAAAATTTATGCATTTTTGTAAGAATCCATCTTTTTAAAATGAGCTTTTACTTTATAAATATACCCATTATTATTCCATTTCTCACCTTGAAACAAATAAATTGCGTAATTTCTTATGTGGATGTAAAATTTATAATAATTATTGATTTTTATTTTAATAACTGATAATTATTCCCCTCGGTTTAAGAATAGTGTCGGGGGCTGCCTACTAATAGCCTTGACCATAAATCGGGGCAATCCAAACCGAAGCAGTCAGGGCTGTATGAACCATTTCTGAACGGGTAGGAAGGAATCGGGGAATATAAAATTTGTGAATATTTGTGAATATTTAGGAATATTTCGGAATATGCGGGAATATATAACAAAATTAGGAAATACTTCGGAATATCAAGAATATCTGGGAAACGTGGAACGAAGGAACCAGCCTTAGGACCAAAAAATCGATTTTTCGGTTTTTATTGAGTCTGAATCATGAAGATTTTGCCCATCGAATAAAAAAGTCCCCATTGCTCCACGACCAGAAATGAATTTTTTGGAGCTCAAAGTTGGGAGGTCATTTTTTTCGCACCGCACTCGACTTTTGCACCAACACTCTTACGCGTCGTGCGATAGTTTTTCTTATTGTTTTTCCAAGGATTTTTCAATTTTTTTTATATTTCGTAATAAAACATGAAAATAACACATAATATTATTATTATTCCTTTCTATCGTTCATGTTTGATTGTAGTTATCCGTAGTTCTCATTCATATTTCTCCAGCCTTCACACAAACACGGACCGCTCGACTTTGTCAAAACGAGGGCCCATTTGCTAAATGTTCTTCTTCCTTTTGTTTTGATTTTCTTTTTCTTATAAACTCATTTTCGGCTCTAAGGCTAGTTTCTTCGTTCCACGTCACACATAATACCTAAGTGCTTCATGCTTTCATTCATAGTTTTCTTTATAGCTTTATAATCGTTTCCACGCTATGCTAATGCGAAAAGGTCTTGATCTTTTATTTACTTTATTTTCCATTATGTAATCCAATCAACCGTTAGAAATAATCGGAAAAAGGTTGTTCTGTTTTCCCTCACTCTCTCTCTCTCTCTCTCTCTCTCTCTCTCTCTTGCGTGTTTCACATGAAACACCCGGCGGTATAAATAATTACTCTTTATCTGTCTGGAAACCTTATCGACCAGGCAAGGGAATTATTTTTCGTTTGATTAACATTCAGTACGAATAAGTCGGTGAAAATCATGTAGGCGCATTCCTTTCTAATGTAGTAGCCTACAGGTGAACGTTGCGGCATGCGGTACAGTTAAAGGTCACCGCGGCATCTTGAAATGGGATTGTATCTATCGCAAAGAGCAACGCTTTGTTCTCTAATGACTTCCTTTACGGTCGATATCGCGATGGGTCGATAGCCCGCTCAAAAATTGTAGCCTCACATTTTTTCGATTAAAAATTCACAATGATTTACAAGGGTTCCTATCCTATATCCCCAGGTCGAGAGTGACATTTAATTCGCGCGAAACTGGCACGGTTAACGTGTGCCAGAAAATCCGATATGAATATGGCACTAAGTGCAGTGTGAATCAGAAGATGAAAGTGAGAACGCTCAACTGAAAGGGAGTAACATTTACAAGCTGGATTTACAAGCTCTGTGGTGTATAACTTTAAGCACATTCCACACCTTCAACAATATTATTTTATTCTTGGATTTAAGGTAGCGTTCACATATTATATATGAACACTTTAAGGCCAAAAAAGGCGCCAGAAAGACTTTTTTAGAAAACGGTTGAATTTTCAATCCAAAAAGTTGAATTTTTGGCTAAAAAGTTATTTTTCAACCAAGAAAGATTTTTACCGTAAACGATGAGTTTTCAATCCAAAAGAACGAATTTCCGACAAAGCATTTGAATTTCCAACAAAATGATTAAACGTTCAACGAACAGTTGATTTTTTTCACCAAATAGCTGAATTTTTGACCTACGGAGATGAATTTTCAACTAAGAAGATTAATTTTCAACCAAAAGATTAAGTTTTAACAAAATACATGAATTTGCTACCAAATCGTTGAACTTTCAACAAAAAATTCATTTTCAGCCAAGAGAGATAAATTTTCAACCAAGAAAGAAGACTTTTCAATCCAAAAGAACGAATTATCAACAAAATAGTTGAATTTTCGACAAAATAATTAATCTTTTCACAAAATAGTTGAATAATTTTACCAAACACCAGAATTTAAAATTAAATGTTCGAATTTTCAACAAAATACATGAATTTTCAAACAAATAGTTGAATTTGCAACTAAATAAATGATCTTTTAACACACAAGTTTCGTTTTTATCCAAGAGATACATTTTAAATAAAATTGTCAAATTTTCAAACAAAAATCTTTTAATTAAACCAAACATAGTTGCATTTTCAGTAAAATACGTAAATTCTTTTAAAAAATACAGGAATTTTCAGCTATAAAATGAAAGTTTTCAATCAAAAATGAAACATTTAAGTTTGTAGTTTGTAGTTACATTTTCAAACATTCTAGCTGAAATTTCAAACAAAAATTAAATCATTAGATTTTCAGTTTAAAAACTAATTTTCAAACAGTTGAATTCAAATAAAAAAGACAACTCTTTAACAAATTAGTTCATTAATGAGTAGTTGAAATAATGGATTTTCAACAAATAAGATAAATTATTTACCCAAATAGCCGAATTTTTAATAAAATAGGTGAATTTTTTGCCACAAATGGAATAACTATATTTTTAGATAAAAAATAATTCTTAGCCGAAGAGAAACAAATTGCCAACAGAATAGTTAAGTTTTTCAAAAAAATAGTTTAATTTTTAACCAAATACTTTAATTTTCCAAAAAAGTAGTTTAACTATCAACCAAAAATTTGGAATTAGCAGAAGTTAATTTTCTACCAAATTGTTCATTTTTGAAGTATAAAAGATGAATTTTCTATAAAGTAGCTGAATTTTCTATACAGCAACTAAATTTTCTACCCGAAGCGATGAATTTTCAACAAAAAAAGTTGATTGTTTAACCAAGAATATTATTTTCTTACAGAAAAAGATAAATTATCAACAAAATAAAGAAATTTTCAACCGAGTACTTGAATTTTCAACTAAAAAAATATTTATTTTTAACCATAAATTTGAATTTTTAACTAATCAAAGAAGATACATTTTTAACAAAAAGTGGAATAGTTAAATTTTTTAGTTAAAAATTTAATTTTCAATCTCAAATGAACCGAATTTTCAACACACAAATTAAAGTTTCAACCAAGGAGATGAATCTTCCACAAACCAAAAAATAAATTTTAAGAAAGTAGTTTGATTTTCTTGCAAGCACTTTTTTTTACCAAAAACGATGAAGTTTTAACAAAATAGTTGCATTTTTAACAAAATAATTAAATTTGAAATCAAATACTAGATTTTGTAAACATACTAGGTGAATTTTAAACTAGAAAATATAATATTATAAGTCATATTTCTTGGTTTAAAATATGAGGATGAAACTTTAAAATCTTTTTGAAACTTTTGAGATCTATATGAACTCTTTGAAGTCTTTGTAACATTTTTAAATCCTATTGAAATCTTTTAAAATTTATAAAATCTTTATAATATTTATGATGCCTTTTAAATACCTTTGAGACATCTTTAAATTCTTTCAAAATCTTCGAAATATTTTAAAGATTTTGAAATCTTTGTGTAATATTTTACAACCTTCGCATAGAGAAAACGCGAGATAAGTAATCTAACATGCGGTAAACTTTCCGCTGAATCGGAATCCGAGGTCCAAAAAATTCCAGCAAGTCATAATTCTGAAATAAACTCAAAAAGTTTCATAACTATTTTTTTCGAGTAGCTTTTTCCGGTTCTGGAGGTCAAATCACGTTTATTATATGTTTTTGGGGTCGCTGAATCCGAATCCGACGTTCAAAATACCAAAGAATGAATGCTTAAGTCAAAACTTTAAGCGTTAAATAGCTTAAGTTACGAGGTATTTTTAAGGTTATGTCGTAACCCTGAAATTCTGGGACATTTTGGACCTCAGATAAGAATTCAGCAATCCAAAAAACATATAATAAATATGGCCTGAATCCCGGAATCGAAAAAAAAATGGTATGAGGTTTTTTTGAGGTTATGACAGAACCATGACGTGCTGGGGGTTTTTGGACCTCGGATTCCGCATCAGCGACCCCAAAAACTAAAACACTCAATTTCTTCCTGAAATCTTTAAAATTTCGATATCTGATGTTCTTTCAAAGTGCCTTATTTTCTGACCTCTTAAATTTCTATTTATGATTCATGAGAAATGAATCGGAAATTAGTGAAACGAATAGGAAAAAGGGTCAGAGCTTTCCGTGTTATAGGTATTTAAGAAGATTTTAAAAATTTAAGGAAAACCCGTGGAAACGGGGGATTAGGTAAAAAAAGGGGACGTACTGTGATCACTGTCTTCAATATTATGAAAAACTTGTCTCGATAGCTTATTATTATTTATAATAAATATTATGATTTCGAATAAAAATAATAGGTATAAAATAGATAAGGAAATATGAAATAAAATCGTGTAGGAGGTGGGGAAATTGTAATATGAAGTAGTGAAATAACAGTAATGATTACGCAACTGGGTCTTGGAGAAATTGCGGTCCCTGTGGCAAGGGAATGTTATTGCAACGACTTCGCATTAACTTTCAATGACAAGAGCGATAAAAGTAAAAGCAATTGTTAGATTTTCTGTTTCCAACATATACCAAAGTTGCGTCGCGCTTCTCAATGTGTCTTGACCTTAAGGTGCTCGCTTCGGTCACAGTCGCACGCCCGCGCTCTGCGCGTATACACATATATTCCTGAAAGATCACTATACATTCGCTACTAGAAGGTTAGCGAATAGGGGATAGCGAATAGCTTATAGCGACTGGAAATGATCACGATTCTGTTTTTATTGACTTCTAAGCAATATTACCTAATCGCGCGAGTTGCATTCGTCGGCGTCGCTCGGTTTCGCGTGCACTTCGGCTTATTTCAAGCAACTCCAGGGCACTCTACTTGTTCTAGGTATGCACCTCGTGAACTCTGTGAATTTAGATCTCTCTCTCTTTCTCTCTCTCTCTCTTTCTTTCTCTCTCTCCTGCTTGAATTACTTTGCGAAATGAATTTGCTAAAAATGTATTCCGAGGATTCTACTCACTCCTGGGAATCGAAGTCAACTATTGGCATTTACTATTTCATGCTCTCCATATTAGATTCTTTATTAAAGGTCTTTACACGAAGAAAAATGGATATTCGATAGATGTTTAAACTACTGATGCAATCGAGGCCTGTCGGTTTTTTAAGGGGGTACATATACTTAGAAAGCAAACAAAAACCGCTTTTTTGCGCATTTTTGTTTAAAGATGCGTTTTATTTATTGCAGGCCTATAATATTCAATTCAAATAACATATTATCCAAGTAGAGCAGCATTTTCTTTATTTAGAAATATTAAAAAACAAGAGAGTTATAGTTGATTTTCCAGAGTTTTCTTTGGAAACGTGGTTTCGAGACGGTGAAAGCTCTAGCTCCATATCGGCTCAACCGATCTTTCCCAAATTTTTTACCAGTTACTTGTGACGTAAATGTGGTGTACGTATCCTCTCAATATTTTAATTTGGTACATTCTCCTTTTTTTATTGAAACATAAGACATTTTTTATAGAAATTCAAATTTTGATGAAAATCGCACTATAAGTACTTGCGAATAACTCGCTTGTTTTTAAATATTTCTACTGACAAAATTACTGTAACTGTTTGAAACATATGTTATTTGAACTGTATAATATAAGGCCTAAAATAAATAAAACCCATCTTAAAAAAAAATTCACGAAAAAGCGTTTTTTTTTTGCTTTCGAATTATACGTATCCCCATAAGGCCTGGCAGCGCCAAGCCGCTTTTTTGTCAAGCTTAAAAGTTTTTTTTGTAGTTATTCCTAAGGTTTCAAGCCGAAGTAAATTGCATTTTCAACAAAATAGTTCAATTTTCAGCCAAAAGAGATTTTCTACTAAAAAATGTGAATTTTCAAAAAAGGCAAATAATTTTAAATCAAAAAATTGTATTAGCAACCAAACTGACGAAATTTCCAGTAAAAGAGACGAGTTTTTCAAAACAGTTACAAAAAAGTTACTTTTCAACCAAGGAAGATACATTTTCAATCTAAGAGGATGACTTTTTTTTAACATAAACGACGAATTTTTAATCTAAAACTATGCATTTTTAATAACATAGTTGAATTTTCGACCGAAAATTATTAATTTAACCAAAAACTTGAATTTTCCAAAAAGAATTAAGTTTTTTTTTAATAATTGAATTGTTAACATAAAAAGATGTATTTTCAATCAAATGGTCTAATTTTCAAACAAAAAAGATTAAAATTCAATCAAATATTTGAATTTTTAAAAATGAAAAAACGAAGTTTTGAGAAGACAATTGGATTTTCATCAAAAAAATTCATTTTCAACCAAGAAAGATGACTTGGTTTGAAGTTTTAAGCTAAAAAGTAGGATTTGTTAGAAAACCGATAACTTTTAAATCGGAAAAGATAAATTTTCAATGGAAAAGATATTTTTCAATCAAGAAAGATGAATTTTTAACAAGATAGTTGAATTCTCAACTAAAAAGTTGAACTTTCAACAGAGAAGAATCATTCTCTACTCAAAAAGACGACTTTTTTAAACAAAATATATGAATTTTCAACCAAATATTTAAATTTTCATTCAAACAGATGAATTTTCAACAAGGAAGATTAATTTTCTTCCAAATAATTCCACTTTTCGACAAAATACATGAATTTTCTACCAAATAGTTGAATTTTTACCTTAGACAATATACAGGGAAAGTTTAAGTCAAAAATGGAATAGTTGAATTTTCAGATCAAAACCGTAATAAAAAACTTTAAACAAAAAAATAAAATTTTCACCATAACGATGAATTTCAGACCAAGAAGATTGATTTTTTTCTAAAAAAAGTCGGATTTTGTTCAAAATATATTAATTTTCAACAAAATGATAGAATTTTTAAGCGAAAAAGACGAATCATCTACCGAAAAATTGAATTTTCAATACAACAATGTGATTTTTCAACCAAACAGTAGAATTTTCAAGAAAATACATAAATCTTCATCCAAATATGAATTTTCAAGAAAAAAGTTAATTTTCAACTAATTAGTTTAATTTTCAAATAAATAGTTAATTTTTCCATTACAAGCATTTTTTCTAACAAAAAAAGCGAATTTTTAACCTAGAAAGATAAATTTTCAACCAAAAATGTAATAACTGATATTTCAGGAAAGGTTTTTAAATAAAAATAAGAAAAGAGTTGGATGTAACCAACAAGAACAAATTTTCAACAAAATACTTAGATTTTCTAATAAATTGTTCAATTTTTGAGCCAAAAATACGAATTTTCTATAACAAAGTTCAACTTTCAACAAAAAAAACCTAATTTTACACCGAAATAGACCAATTTTTTAATTACGAAAAAATTGCAATCAAATTGTTGAATTTTTAAGCCAAAAAGATGAATTTTTAACAAAATAGTTGAATTTTCTAAAAAAAAAGTATGACTTTTTAACCAAATTTTTGAACTCTTAAGAAAAGATGTAATACTAAACTTTTTTTACCCAAAAGAATGAACATTAAACCAAAAATAGTTAGGTTTTCTTATTGGGTTCCATTAATTCAACGGAAAAAAGGGATAAGAAAAATATGAAAAAGACTCTGAGAGACTGCGCTGAATAAATAATAATTTGATCCTTTATAGACTAAAGAATAGAATGTTAAGTAAACGCTCAAGTTTATTTTTAACACTTTCAAAATATTATTAGGTCAGAAAGCTGGAAATTTTGCTTAAAAAAATGAACTTAATTTACCATTGCTCAGCCCGGGTTTTCGGACTATACATAAGTTTAATACTTGAAAAATTTATGATACTATTTAATTACATTTTTTCCAATTTGTGATATATATTAATATAATATAATCTTAGTCTTCCATGCGGAAGAGGATATATTTGGTTATGCTTTTGGGCGAACCTAACGCTAAAACGAAAAACCGCCATCACAGAACAACACCGGGATCATTTTTGTTGCAGCTTATATATAATGAATGATATATAATCATATATAAATATATAGTTTATTTAATTATAATAAAGAATTAAAGTAATTGAATGAAATAAAAATCTGTGATAATTTCTGATTTCAGGAGAGAAGCCATACCAGTGCCAATGGCCCGAATGTGAATGGAGATTTGCGCGAAGCGATGAATTGACGCGACATTATCGGAAACACACGGGCGCAAAACCGTTCAAATGCGCCGTGTGTGAGCGATCATTCGCGCGAAGCGATCATCTCGCACTTCACATGAAACGACATTTACCCAAGCAACACGCGAAGTGAGATTCTGCGTGGACCAATCCTGGGTACCTTAAAAAATCGTCGGATCTGCGAATCGAAAATAGATGTATAATATATGTACATGTACATATATATGTATATGTATATTGTACGCTGGCACCGTTTCGTATGTACGATTGTACGCATGTCGCCATGTTGTACTTGTACCGACGAGGCGATCTCAAGGAGATCGGTCGGTTCGCGTTGGTGTCAATCGTTGAGTGCTGTCCATTGTTCTTGTCCTTAGGGTAAAGTATGATTCGCATAAAACTTTGTCAGTGTATGCGTGATGTATTGCAATTACTAAATTCACTCCTTGCTATTGGCTGAATTACATTAGCACTTCCAACTACACCAGCAGTTCTCCGCTGCTTTATCTTACGAGTACAGTGTGAAATAGTCTTAAGGCCCCTGGAAAGCATCGGCAAATCGGATTTCATAAACTGAGGCCAAATGGAGACGCCATTTTTTCTAGTTTTTTTGTATTGATAATCTAAAGAGTAGATAGACTCTCGGTAAAGGCCGTTTTTTCGAAGAAAATTCTATTTTTTATGTAAATATTTAAATTAAAAATATGCGTCCTATTAGACGCAGCACTACAACACCACCATCGTACTCGTGCAGTATTGTACTATTTGTCTAAAAAAGGAGTCGATAAAATAGTTATCTACACTGGTTTTTTTCCTGAGTTACCATGCTTGTTACCAAACACGAGGAGGAGAATCTGCTTGGTTCTGATTTTGGGCGAACCGAAAGTTAAACAGAAAAACTACCATCACAGAAAAACATCGGGGTAATTTTGGTTGCAGAGTTTGTTCTCAAAATGACAATACTTCAAGTGTAAAACCATGGAGTAATAGTAAGGAGACCAAACGACAATGCGAGCGCGAATGAAAAATGACTCTCTCTTTTTTCGGACACAGTTCAGGGGATTGCGTACGCTGAATTGTAAAGTTTCGCTTCGTTTTGAGTGAAATGTCTGCGAGATCTGACAGCTGCAAATGTTTTGTTTTGAGATGGGACATTGCGTTTTTGTGAATTTGATCTGTACTTTATTTGCATAAAGCAAGAAAAAGAAAACGTTACGGAGAATCAGAAAGTAAAAAAATATAATTTCAGATATTCAGTCGCAGATATTTCACTCTGAACGAGGCGAAACTTTCAAATTCAGCGTACGCCCTCCCCCGAACTATGTTCGGTAAAAAGACGACCACATTTCTGACTCATTGTTTGGTCTCCTTACTATTACTCCATGTGTAAAACTATAAAATAAATTGTATTTTCATTCTCCGGTGTCTCATTTTTGTTAAAACGTACTTTTAATCAAATACTTTTTTTTTACTTTTTCGGCGTTTTTCTGGGATGAACTTGGGCTATCGAGAATGGTAGCTTTTAGTTTTGTGGTTAGGTTCGCCCAAGAGTAGAACCGAGCAGATCCTCCTCAACAGGCATGGCAAACACACAAGTGAGTCACGAAAGCAAAAACCGATGTAGACAACTGTTTCATCTACTTCCTCTTTAGATAAATAGTATTTACCGATTATTTACATGGGCCTTAAAGGGGAACCTATACTCTTCAGATTTTTTGTATTCATACTCTTCCTAGTAATAGGTAATTACCAAGCTTTTTATATGCTAAAGTAACAAGTTACGCTTTTTAACCATTCTCGAGAAAAACGACTTGTCAAAAACACTCGTTCGTTACATGAACAGCTTTGCGAAAGTCTTTAAACGCTCGGTTAGATCAGAGGGTAGCGCTTCGGGTCTGTAATCGCATAGTCTCGGTTCGAATCCTGCTGCTAGATTTTTTTTTACATTTATTTTTTCGTTTGAATTTTTGTTATTGCATTTAACTATTGAATTTATTTATTTACATTTATTGAAATTATATAACAAAAAAAAAATATTCATATTTAAAGCCATCTGGTACTAACCTTTAAATAAATTTTATCAAGAATATTTTCGCTTTTCTATTGTTCACACTAAATGAGGTATCGAGTTCCAAGAACAGTATCTTTTTACAGAAAATTCTTATTTTTCTTCACTGAAATTAATATTTATATTTTGGGTATTATTTTCATTGAAGATAAAAATAAAAACATATAAAAATGGTATAATAAAAATAAAATATTACAATATAAATAAATATTCAAATAAAATTAATTAAAAATATAATATAAAAATAAAAGATACTTTCTACTATTATCATAATTATATTTTGAAATCAGAGTAATGAGTGATGTTTTTTAACCAAAAACTACATAAGGAACAATTTGCATGTAAAAAATGTTTTAAAAATGAATACTTTACATAGCTTGCTTTAAATATATTCAATAGTCAATTGCAATACAAAAAATTAGAATAAAAAATATTTAGAAAAAATACCGCCAGCAGGAATCGAGCCCGGACTGTCGGGTTACAATCTCGGAGCCCGACCGTCTGATATAACCAGGAGTTGAGAGACTCTCGTAATTACCTATTACTGAGAGGAGTATGAATCCAAACAAAATATCGAAATTTGTGGTTTCCCCTGATTAAAATGCTATCAAGTTCATTCAAACTTTGAGTTTCAGTTTCTAATAAAACAGGATGGCCGTTAGAGTAGATGTAAAAAATTCCGGTTTTTCCCGGCTCACCAATCACTTTTCGCGGTGATTAAAATATCAAAAATTTGAAGTTATCAAATTTTTTTTAAGACTCCTAGGAAAATTCAAATGATTTTTCATCTTGCAAAATTGATTTTTAAAGAAAATTTTTTATAAACTCCGAAACATATCAAAAGATTTCTAAATAGGTGGGCAGATATTCAAGCTATTTTCAGGCAATATTTTTTTTTTAATTTTGAAAGATTAAAAAAAATGTTATAAAAAATTTGAGTCAGTTTAAAACTTATTTGAAAATTCATTTTTAATGAGCCTTTTTAATGAACTCAATACTTTTTTATTTAAATAACAAATATTTTTATAGTTGTAGTATTTCATTTTCTATTTCATTTCTTGTTAAGAATTCATATTTTTTAATTGAAAATTCAACTAATTTGTTAAAAATTCACGTTTTTCGTTGTAAATTCATCATTTCAGTTAAAAATTTATCTCTTTGATTAAAAATTTAATTTTGTTGAAAATTTCTGTTTTTGGCAGAATCTTCTTGGTTGAAAATTCAATATTTGGTTGAAAATTAATCTGTTTTGATTGAGAGTTCATATATTTTGTTGCAAATTCGTATTTTTGGGATGAATTAAATTCTTCTTTATTTAAAATAAACATATTTTTTTATTGAAATATAAATCATTACATTTTTTATTGGGAATTCATCTTCTTTAGTTGAAAATTCAATTCCGTAGTTGCACGCTCATTTGTTGAAAATGTAACTGTTCGGGTTGAAACTAACTTTTTTGCCGAAAATTCATATTTTCAATTTAAAGAATTAAACTTTTTTGTAGGAATTTCTTTGCAAATTTTTTAGATTAAAATATTTAATTTATAATTGATCATTTTCAAGAAAAAATATGATTAAATATTGAAAAATGTCATTTTTTAATTAAAACAAGACCTAAAATCCAAATAAAAATTTAATCAAAAGATTTTAGAACTAAGCATTGTAAATTAAATGATTTAATCCTTGACAAAGTTAGCAATTGAACTTATCATACGAAAAAAAAAGAGTTGAAATCAAATTTATACAAAGATGCATTTATACCACGTGATATGAAATTTATGATATTTTTTTTCAATTCACTATCATTTCCCAATTTTTCCCGGTCTGAAAAAATTCCCGGTTTCCCGGTCAATAGGCCATCCTCTAAAAAAATGCCTACACAAATTAATTAGTTACTGAAGGTAATTGCAATTACATTTATACTTTGCTATTTATTTATTGAATTTATGCGAATGATACTCAATCTTTTTCTTATCATTTCCGATAATCAAATAAGTATAGGAAAATCAATGGCCTCTGAAAATAGCGAATTTGACGAATACGCATTTACGTCCATGGTGGCTGGTCCACCAATAAAACACAAATATATGTAAATGTATACAATACATAGATACGCAAAGACATACATTCTTGCATATATTATATACACACAGGGTGAACTTTTTAAGATGCACTAACAAAACTGCTATACGTGAGATCATAAAAAATTTTAAAATAAGAAAAAAAATTAAAAACAATATTCCTAATCTGTCCTTAAGCTGTGATATTAGAAGTGGAAGCTGAAACAATGTTTTCAATTTGAGAAATTCATAATCTTTTCTCTATATTTATTAGTTCTTCAGTGCAATATAAGTAAATTTTAATTATAATGACACTTAACTTATAAGTTAAAAAAATTCCTTTAGCAAAATTTCCTCAATCTTTTATCTATTAATAATTGTAAGTAAAGTCTATCATTATAATTTATCTAGCCAGAGTAGAAATTATTTTTTGAAGAATTAAAACGACAAATAAATTTTAAGAATTCCCATATTCTACTTACGTTAAACTTAAGTTTGAAAAAGATTTATTCTAAGTTTAATTTTAAAAACATCCATGTCTTAACCCAGAGAAAACCGTCCATACCATCAAATAAAAAATTTTCACTTATAGCAGGGGAAATTAGGTATCGAAAGTTACCCTGTGTATATCCTTACTGTGGATGGAGCCAAGAGCACGAATACATATAGATTTTGTTATATCGCTTCACGAATTTGCAAGTGTTCTAAGATGGACAATTTTCCCCAAAAAATTTTTCCCAAAAAATTTTTCCCAAAAAATTTTTCCCACTAGCCGACAGAAATTTTCAACTAAGCACAAGATCATAGCAACAATTTCGCTAATGGAGCAACCCTATTGAAAATTCCGGCGTGAGGTGGGACTGCTTCAGAAAAAAAGTGAAGTGGGACTTCGTAGGACACTTTGTCACAAATAAAGTCGTTAACGATCCCAATTTCCGACGAATATAGTTTACGAAGTTGGAATTTTCAATAGGGAAAGGAAAAGAAAAAAAATTGCAGTATTACGAGTATCTGTGTTTCCTGGTTATATAATAATAACTCTATAGAATATAAGAGATTTGAAGTTCGCTCGCATATTAGCACTTGTAACTTATCTACGAGAGTAAAGGTTTTGCTGTAAAATGATTTTTTGTTGGGAAATAGTACAAGTACAACCACTACCCTTAAAGAGCGATCCATAGTCGAGAGCGAACACTTGTATTCTCGAGTAGCGGTATGCGATTATTATACTGGTAATAAAAGAGCGGTTTATAGCGCGCGGAGAACATCGTTTTTCAAATTAGTTACCCGCGCACCGTTTCCAAAGACTACGTATGTTGCCAAATGTCCTCGACGCCCGATATGGATAAACGGCACATCGATGTAATATTTACACTTTCACCGGTATAAAATGTCGTAAATTTCATGATCGCATAAGTATTTTAGATAAAATTTTCCAATTTGGACTAAAAGAAAATAGTCATTCCAACTGAAACTGGAAGTGCAACTGATTTTTCTCTATTAGTTGCAAAAATAGCAACAGTCTTATTTATAAAAGGAAAAATAATCTTCTTTCCAATCATTTTTTTGCTGACTCACTATGCTTTTTATAGACGACACCACAGGAAGAAAATCTGCTCGGTTCTGCTTTTTGGCGGACCTATGGACTTGGGTCCTGAAGTAGTTTTTTGTTTTGTCGTTAGGTTCGCCAAAAATCAGAACCAGGTCTTCTTTCCATTTTTTCGTGGTTTCTTTGTTTGTTTGGTTTGTGTTTCTTTGTTGGTTTGAGCATAGAGTAAATTACAATCATAATTGGATAATTTTATCTGGAATACTTTTATGAAACTCGCAAGAGATGTAATTTGTGTATTTTGTAAAACTGATTTTTAAATTACTGTCTGAATAAAATTGTTAGTGAATAGTTTTGTATTTAAGCGGCAACGAAACTTAACTGAGAGTAAGTTTATATTTTACGATTTAGCTTTGATGTGAATGACTGATGGTCAGGTATGGATTGAAAATATTGAAAATTTTCGAGTTTCCATCGAGACTTCTGAAACAATAGAAAGACTAGTTAAATTTGTTAATCCTTGTGTTTTACTTACTCAATAAATAAGAATTTTTCCTTTATGTTAATCCACATCTGATCTTTCGAATTTTTAACTAGTTAAGGGGCTACAATACTCTTGCGTTTCTTTTTATGGATCGACATTATAAGAAAAAGTCAGGGATGCCAAAATGTCAATGAGATCTCAATGTAAAAAATGGCGTCAACTTTATGTATCCCTTTAAAAAAAGAAAAAAAATTGCGAACGGTGAAATAGGGTTGTTTCACAATTTTAGATCAAATAATATTGTTCAAAAATTGGAAGCGTGAAAACACGCATTCAAATCGGAATCACGTGACATGAAAGTTGACAGGGATTCTCAAATATTTATTCTTCTTATTTGTGAAAAAGTGAGGTTATGTCATAATGTTGACGTGTACTTAAAAAGTCTGTATTACTTTCAAAATACTATATTACCATAAAGATATTTTTCTGAGATTCCCGCTAATAATTTTCATAAAAATCTCGCTTAACAACAATATATTTCTTAATTAATACTGTTGCAACGACAAAATGAAAAAAACGATCTAAAGCACACGCAGTAAAATGATTTGAGAGTCACTGACATCTAAGCTGCGATTGGTGGAAAATCCGATCCCTTTGACGTCACATGGGCCCGCCAATCAAAATTGTTAGAAAAGATTTAAATTTCAACATTGAATTAAAAATAGTAAAGAAACAATTAGACAGTTGGAAATTAATTTGTTTTCATTGAGAATTCATCTATTTTCTTGCAAATTCGTATTTATTGGATGAATTCAATTCTTCTTTATTTAAAATAAAAATATTTTTTTCTATTGAAATATCAATTATTACTTTTTTGTTGGGAATTCATAGATTATTTTCAATAAAAAAATATTACTAAATATTGAAAACATGTCGTTTTTTCAATTAATAATGTCAAAAACAATATTTTAATATTTGTGAATTTATATTAGTTTATTGAGATTAACGGTAAATCAAAAGTTTTTATTTAAATTCTTCAAATAGGAAATGAAAACTCAACAATCAAGACCTAAAATAAAAAAATATTTATTCAAAAGATTTTAGAAATACGCATTATAAATTAAATGATTTAATGATTGAAAACGTTAGCAATTAAACTTATCGCACAAAAAATAGTAGTAATCGAATTTATTCAAAGATGCATGTATACCACGTGATATACAATTTTTGATATTTTCTTTCATTTAACTGTTTTTTCGTTCTCAAGCAATTCCCGGTTCAGCGGCCAACCTCTACAAAAATGACTACAGAAATTAATCGTTTACTGAATGTAATTGCAATTACATTTATACTTCGCTATTTATTTATTGAAATTCTTCCCTATTGGAAGGATTCGTAAGATTTTTATGACCCCCACCCCGCCCCCCATTTACAACCGATTTTTTATTTTGACTTAATATATCAAAAAATATATCGATTTTTCAAATTCCAGTGATTTGAAAGTATTTTAAGAGATTTCAAGTGATTTCAAGATATTTCAAAGAATTCGAAAATTTTAGCGAACCATTCTAAACTATCAAAAGATGTTTTGAAGATTTCAAATAGTTTTAAAAGACTTCAAGAGTGGATTTAGAAGATTCAAACCGATTTCTTGGATTTAAACAGTTTTTAAACGGTATTCAAGGATTTTTCTCTTTTAAATTTTTTAAAAGCTGATTTATCTTTTAATATTAAAAAAAATGGATTTTCCTTTTAATTTCAAAAATAATTTATTTCACCCACTCTATAATTGTTGGACGTAAATAATATTAAATATTACATAATAAAAAATAAATAAAACAAAAAAATTATATAATGTTTATAATATAATAAAAGTAATTTCAATAGTAAAAACAGGGGCTCATTAGAATATATTTCTTAAAATAATTAGTAGAATTTAAGGAATTAAGGATTCTTAATATTTTCTAGACTCCCTCCCCCCGAAAAAGTCAAATGTAATTAATGTAGACACCCCATTTGAAATTCGAATTTGACGAACTATAAGATACGTTTATTTTTTGCTTTAATTAGATCTTTATAAAAAAATTATATTAATCCTACAAATTAATTCAATGCCTTACCTTTGGTTTCTTCTATCTTGTGGTAAGACTTGAATTTTTCCGCCCTAGGGTAGTTTTAAAGGCCGAGCCTTAAGCTTTAATAGGCAATATAATAAGTGGCGGCTCTGCGGACTTAAACTCAAGAATCATTAACGTAAATACAATGGCAGCTATTTTTTCAACTAGAATGCAAAAAGAATGCAATATTTCAAATGTTCCTTTCCTTGTCTTCACTAATAATTTGTTAGGTTGAGTCCTCAGGGCCGCCACTCAGTAGATTGTGTTTTCGGTAACAAATTAATTTGGAGACCTAATAATTGATGTTAATTTTTTTCTTTGATAGAATCCCAGCGGAGCCAGGCAAAAAATCTTGACAATTTTTTTCACAACATTAAAATCATATTTAAAAAATCCTAATTCAGACAATGTAGAGAAAAAAAATTAAGATTTATTATAATACCATACATTTATTGGAAAAGTGACATCTGACTTTGGAAACAACCCTATTGTCTCTTTTGTGGGTAGAGCTTTTAGGAGGAAGCTCACAAGTGGCATAGTTTGACTGTGTGCCGTGAAAAAATGTGTATTAGTAAGTATGTACGTAGCCAATCGTTTCCAGATATTATTAATGTAAAATATATGAAGAGCTCTCCGCCAGAATGTGAAACGTGAATGTGATAATAGCCGAGACTTAAAGAGCATTCGTGACACAGATTTATGCGTTTACAAGTGGCAATCGTATCCATAAGAGACGTCCAGACGAAGCTGTCCTTAGGACAAAACAATCGCCTATGCATAAGCATTATGCAAAGCTGCATCGTTTTTCTGAAGCAGAAAATCGCACATTTTCCATTGTTGTGCACTTTTTTTAAACCGGATCTCTAGCGACATTTATGTCTATGTAACACGCAGATTGAGATTTATTTACTTATTGTCTGGATTGAAAAAAAAGTTTTATTGCAGATTAGGTTTCATTATTTAAAGCCTATTGAAAATTCCGACTTCGTAAAGTTCTTCGAAACTTGTAACTTAACTTTTGACTGGCCATGCTTTTTACCGGCCACACCAAAGGAAGAGCTGCTCGGTTCTGCTTTTTGGCGAACCTAACGAGAAAACGAAAAACTACCATCCTTCAGGATCCAAATCCACAGGTTCGCAAAAAAACAAAACCGAGCAAATATACTCAATAATGGTAGTACTTCCATTTTTTTCAAGAGTATTCCTTACATATTTTGAATGTTAGTCAAACATTCGGTTAAATAGTTTGGTTATTATTTTTAAAATGGCGAACTTGTGACTCACGGCCACTTCAGAGGAAGAGGATCTGTTCGGTTCTGATTTTTGTCGAACCTAACGAGAAAACGAAAAACTACCATCCTTCAGGATCCAAATCCGCAGGTTCGCCAAAAAACAAAACCGAGAAGATCTGCTCAATCCAGAATGATGGTAGTACTTCCATTTTTTTACAATATTCTTTACATCATTTGAATATATTAGTTGACGGAGAGTGTTTTAATTGGCATATTTAATCAGTAAGCCTTGAGAAAAGAATATTTTATACGCATGAGCGATTGTTTATTTTATTTTTATGTATATTTTTTTTGTCACCTGCTACAAGTCAGAAGAAATGGGTGTGTATAAAAGAAGTGTGTATATAATTTCGTTACTGTGAAATAAAACTGACCTCTGAAATGAGTATTATTGTGTGACTGCCGGTGGAAGTGTTAATTTAAATTGCGATCAACGTACACATATCATTTTGCGTTTCTCTTCAAGACTTCATATTTTATTGTTACATAATATATATAGTTAATAACGTATAGAAACGATATTTGTAATGGATTCTCGATTGAGGATCACACACAATTTAATCGAGTAAGAGTTATGTGTTCGAATCGACTTAAAATATTTTATTCATTACTATACCAATCAGCACCTGCAGCGAATCGAAAATGTTACTTGTCGGAAATCATAAAAACTAGTCTATTTATGTATATGTATATACCTATGAACTATGATCTTAAAACAATTGATATCTTCAAAGGGGATTCAAATAAATAAAAAAAATTAAATATGTCATGACTGTTTTCATTTATTTTTACCAGCCTCTCTAAATTTGAATTAGTAGAAATTTTACTAATTCATTCAGTACACCTAATTTGAATTGATGAATCAGTTATTTTCAGACATTTACTAATTTTAACAGTCAAAATACCGTAGCTCAAGTTAATCAGTTATACCGTAACTGTAAGTGAATCAATTATAGACTTAGAATAAATTGCTAGAGGAACAATTTCTGATTAAGATTTTATTTATTCTCCTACATTATTTTTAATATTGAAGTATAAACAAATGTTTAAATGAAAATTTTTCCTC
>JAWWLR010000155.1:20147314-20160687 GCA_035041075.1 Acraspis erinacei | reverse complement strand
GGTAAAAACATGAAGGTAAAATTCACGACCTTGTATCAAATTTGGATTTTATGTTACAGCATTTATGATATTTATTTTCTAGTATTTAAATTAAAAATTGTTTTAAAAATAATAATGATCATTTAATTCGAAAATATTTGCACAGGTTTGGTTAACATGGTGGTTTGCGAAAATCCTTGTCTTCGTGTTATGTATAATTATATGAGTAAAAACATTTTTGTTTAATTAAAAAAAAAATAAAAAAAATAAGTGAATATTTTTTATTACAAGATTATTTTTAATTATGCAGAAATAAATAAAATATTAAATTTCAAAGTGACATTTTTCCGAATTAAAAAATCTTAACTTTTCTTAGCTTTTATAACAAAATATTTTAAAAGTTTTTTTAAAAATATAATTGTGAAGCTATCGAAAATCAGAAATGTTGTCAAATTTTACATTTTTCATTTATTTATTTATTTATTTCATTCTCCTAAATTATGCATGAAACTCACAGAAAGTCTTCCGTATAGAAGGACAAATTTTTAAAAAAAACTTTGCAAAAAATATAATTGAGGATTTTTGTTTAAAATCTACTTTTGAGATTTTTAAACAAATCGTTGTCCTTTTGTCAATTAAATTTTTTTTAAATTTTGCAATAAATTTCGAAAGAGGATTGTCAAAGTTACAGGAATTTTTAAATAATATTTTTTTAGGGCAAAATAAACTTTTTGAATAATTTTATTTGTTAAAAGTTATTGAATATCCAAATTCGAACTAAAATTGGATTCTCAAATCTGAGAATAAGGAAATAAGTATTATCAGTTTCTTTTTAAAGTTATATAAAAATAATTTTCCTAAGATTTGTGAGAGAATTTAAAAAGGCTTTTGACGTTTTCAAATGTGTCGAAAACCAATTAAGAAAATTTTAAATAGTTTTTTATTTTACAAAATTTAAAAAATATTAGAAAAATGATAAAATATCTTGCATATTTCCCGAAATGTTTCCAAAATTTAAAATATTTTTAATCTCTTCAAAACCTTATGGAATTCTTAAATATTTTTTAATTGACTCTAATTTCTTTTAAAATTTTCAAGTCATTCAAAATTTTTAAAATAGCCCTTAAATCTTTCACATTTTTCAGTCTTTGGAAACCTCTCAAAATTATTTAAAAGTTTCTAATCATTTTCTTTGCAAAAATATTTTTAATATTTAAATTATTTTTCTATCTTTTCAAATCTTTCAAATATATCAATTGTATTTCTCGATCCTTTTTTATTTTTTAATCTTACCATATTGAAACATTTTGCTTTAAGATCTTCTAAACAGGTAATATATTTCATTGTTTATAAAAAATATATATTCGACTAATGCCTTAAGCTTAAAGGATCGCTTAAAGGATCGCTTAAAGGATCGCTTTTCGTATTTTCAAAAAATTACCCCTATTTAGGGGTTAAGAAGACCAACCCAAAAAATAGGAAATCCCACTAAATATACATTTATTTTTCACATCAACCCCTTATCAATCAAGAAAATACGCGATTTTACTTTTGCAAAGTTTAATTTATAGAAAAAATTCAATGAAAAATGATTTTATAATTAGTGGTATTTCCAATTTTTTGATGGCGTCGATCTTTGTTTGTTGGCAATACATTCTTTCAGAAGCAAGTTTGTACTGATATTTAATCCAGATTTTCTATAGCTAATAATTAAATAAAAAATGCTTATGAACAATTTATGAAATAAGTACGAAATTGTAAATGTTTTTGACTTGATCAAGATCTTTTTTTACTCGAACTGTTTTAATATTTCCTAAAGATTGATACTTTAATAACAAATTTTAGCAAATTTAAAACATTATTATTGTTAATAAAGAATACTATAAAAAATGAGGCAAATGAAATGTTTTTGTTATGAAAAAAATCATTCTTCTCTTTAAAGCTTCTGGAAAGCTAATATTAATATTTAATGTACATTTCTTATAAAACTGATAATTTTTATTAAAAAAATGTTACAAAATTCATAAATTCTGTATCATAAAAAGGAAAGAAGTAGCTTCTGTAATCGCGTTTCTTCATATTAAGTCATCCCATTTAAACTTAAAAAAAATATTTGCAATAAAATTTTAGGGTCGATTTTTGGAAAGAAAATGAATTATTTTTGTTATTTAATAACAGAATAAATTTTTTTTAAATGTACTTTTGTTTAACAAACACTTGGACGCATTTAAAAATAACCGGGAAACATAAGGCCACTATAAAAAATCTTTAATAGAAATGCAAATGTTTTATAAAAATGAATTGAATTTGTTATAAACAAATAAGTGAATAAAAATGGTTTAGTCGGAATTGACAGTGATTCGTCACTTGATTTGCACTAAAATTAAACTACTTCTAGATGGAAAGAGTTTTACAGCTGAATTAATGAAAATTAATAAATAATTTGCTATTTCATAAGCAAATTTTAAAAAGCAATTATCCCCATCAGATATTTATAATGGGATACATATTTTTTGTCTACGAAATCGATCATATAGTATTAGTTGGCAATGAGATCGAAGTATCATATTTTGTCATCTAATAAAAATTAATAATTGTTTGAAGAATTTTAATTAACAAATGCACTATTTGGCTATTTTTAGAAGTAAAAAAGTTTATTATATCGACGCAATAAACTGCGTAAAAGAGCGCATTATTGCGTAATGCGGTGTATTATTGCTTATTACGGCGTATTATAGCGTAATGCGGTGTGTTATTATTGCGTAATACGGCGTTCAATAATATTTTGTAAATTGTTATTCAAATCTTTGCAGAAGCGAAGGCCTTGTACAGGTCAGTCTCATTCACCAAAGAATTCACCAAGAAAAAAGAGTAAAAGTCAACACAATTTAAAACGAGATCGTCAGCAACGAGGAAATACAAGGCAGAGGAGTCTCGATCATGTCGATAATATCAGTCTAAAAAAAGAAGTCTTCGGCTCTTTGGAATCTCTCTTTGACTTGAGGAAACCATTGACCCTACCAGAGATCCACTCACCTTTAATTAATTACTTACAAGGAGGAGAAGGAAGAACCGGAAGTTCAGCTTCTGAATCTCAAAGTCCAAGAAGTCCACGCTACCACGTCCCTCCATTGCATTTTCAAAATTTTTTTCATTCAACTGAGCTTGAACCTCATCTTTTTCCACAAGTAAGGGCCATCCATAAAATTCTTAAGAAATTTTTTGAACATTTGTTACCCCTCCTTTACCCCACGTAACAAAATGGATTGGAACCACCCTGTTTCTGCCTATGATACGTCATTTTTCTTAAAATATTTTCAGCCATTCCTTTTTTTATATAAGGAAACATACGCAAACAATGATGAAAATTCATATAAATTATCAAGACTTTCATTTTTGTTGTTCACAATTAAATAATTTTCAATTAAAAATCTGTAAAATTCCATAACTTCTAATTTTAAATCTTTAAAATTGCATTATTGTCTATTATACTTAAATTGTAACTCTTAAAAATAGATTACTTTTGAATTTAAAATCGTTTAAATTGAAGAATTTTCAATTAAAGATCTTCAATATTTAACTATTCAAAAAAGCGATCAAAATTGGAGGTGTGTGATGGATTATTCTAATTTTAAATACAAATTTAGACACGCTTGGGCTCGAACAAATTTTTTTTAAACGACTACATACCTCTATTCAAAATTACATTACTTTAAAATATAAACCTGGAAAATTGAATAATTTTCAATTCTATATTTTACAAACTCTTCAAACCTGTAGAACTTTGTATTGTAAATCTTTCAAATTGAAGAGTTTTTAATTTTGAAAATTAAAAATTAAAAATGATGCAAGTTTTAGGTGATTAAATTTTCAATCTATAATTTTGATGATTTGAAATTAAAAATTTTTTTCAACTAGGAAGATTTAGGATTGAAAATTCATTACTTTCGATATTCAGAATAATCAAAATTCAAAATCAAAATCAAAATACAAACTATGAAAGATTAGAAACATTATAAATACTTTAAATATAAAGACTATAAATATTTTAATCAATGAATCATTAATTGAAAATCTTTAAAAAAAAGGAGTATTTTAAATCGTAAAGCAATCCCTAAATCTCTAAAATGGAACAATTTTGAAGAAATTCGAAATACAAATCTTGAAAATTTAATTGCAATTCTTTCAAATTGCAGAATTTTTAATTTTGAAAATCTAGAAAAAAAATTATGCATGGTTAAAGTTTTATAATTAAAAATTCTGTAATTTTTATTATTAACATGCAAAATCTTTTTTAATTTTGAATATTTAGGATTGAAATATCTTAATATTTGATTTAAAAATTTCCCATTGCAAATTTTCAAAGTTGAACTTTAATAAATGTAAATTTTTATCTAAAAAAATTATTTTTTTCAAGGAATTGTCAACACAGTCATTACATTTCCAACCATAGAAATAAATTTTTAACCAATAAGATTATTAGTTATCAAGATGATTAATATTACCATAAAAGACGTATTTTCAACAGCTTACGATAATGTTTAACCAATTAAATTATTTAAACTGAAGAATATACAGTTTTAACCAAAAATGGAATAGTAAAATTTTGAGTTAAAAACTAATTTTCGCAAAAGGAAAATAATTTTTAACAAGCTGTTAAATGTTTATAATTAATAATAATCAACTAAAATGATGAATCATCAACAAAAAATAAAGAAGTTTTACAAATTAGTTCCACTTTCAACTACGTTGTGGAATTTTTAATCAAAGAAGATGAATTGTAACAAAAAATATGACAGTTGCTATATAAAAAAGCAATTATAATTTTAAACCAAAAACTGTTCAATGTAACAAAAAAATGAGGATTTTCAACAAAATAGTTAAATTCTCAAACAAAATTGATATATTTCTTAACTGAAAAAATTTAATTTCTACCAAAATAGATCCATTTTCAATGAAAGAGTTGAATTCTAAATCAAAAAGAATTTTTTTGAATAAAATTGTTGAGTTTTGAACAAAATAATAGTTTCAAAAGTAATTATACATTGTTTAGGATCCCAATAACTAGCTTTTCGCTTTGTAAGTAGTAGAGCTATGGCAGTACGACGCAATTTACCGACCGAGAAAGATTCTGTTCCATGCTAAAACCTTCCGTCGGTGGGCATGGAAGAAATCGGTATTACCAGCACAAGGTAACTTAACGTGGAACAGAACATTTCTCGGTCGGTACGTGGCATCGTACTGTCACAGCCTTACTGCTTTTGTAGCGATTTCGAATTCGTTATTTTCCGACAAAATACTGTGTGATCCTGAAATTAAATTTGCATTTTTTTGTTCCACAGTCATATGAGTCAGGTGAATTTGGATTTAAAGATGATTTCAAGAAACCCGATCTTGAGGAAATAGTCGAGGACGAAGAGGCATTTCTACTAGAATCGCACAGATCTGTCAAAAGTCTTTCCGTGACACTATCGAATTTGACAAGGCAAGTAACGTGGTGACAGAAATAATTCTATTTTATACTATAGCATATATTTCTAATATAAAAATGTTAAAACAGAAAAATGGCTGACGAAGAAAATGTCGAAAATGCTCAAGGTGAAGTTCCAGAATCGGAAGATCTTCCAGAAGAGGACGAAATTCCAGAAGGGGCAGAAAATCCGGAAGTGGAAGAAATTCTAGAAGTGGAAGAAATTCCAGAAGTGGAAGAAATTCCGGAAGTGGAAGAAATTCCACAAGTGCGAGAAATTCCAGAAGAGAGTCCAGATGTTACAGAAGCAGATGTGCAAGAAGAGGAAACAGGAGATGAAAATTCACTTTTTGAAGACGGGCCACTACCTCCGCAACATCCTTTACCACCAAATATTGGAGAAGGTATTTTACCATTTTCCCTTGAAATCGACTGAAAATCTTTAAAAAACTTATTACAATTTTATAATTATTAATAAAATTCTATGAATCCCTTAAATATATGGTAAACTCCCCATTAAAAACCTTTAAGAATCACTGAAATCTGTTAACGTCCCTTAAATATGGTGAAATCCGTGGAAATCCTTTAAGAACCTCTGAAATTTGTTAACAACCCTTGAGAATTAAGATCTATAACAAATCCCTTGAAATCTTATAATTTCTGTTATGGTGAAATTCCTGAAAACCGTAGAAATTCTTCTTTAAAAACCTCTGAAATCTGTTAGCATCACTTGAAATGAGTGAAAAATCCGTTGAAATGTTATAATGTCTTTTTGAATTCTATAAATCCCTTAAATATGGTGGAATCCCTGAAATCCGTAGAAATGCTTTGAAATCCTTTAAGAACCACTGAAATCTATTAGTAACCTTCGAAATCAGTAAAAAATGCATTTGAATCTTAATTTTTCTTGAAATCCTATGGATCTCTTATATGTGCTGAAATTCTTGTTACGCAAGAAAATCTTTTGAAATCCTTCAGGAACCCCCGAATTCGGTTAACATCCTTTGAAATCCCTAAAAATCCTATGAATCCTTTATATGTGATGGAATCCTTGAAATCCAAGAAAATCCTTCGAAATCCTTTAAAATCCCCCGAAGTCTGTTAACATCCCTTGAAATCCATACAAATCCTATGGATCCCTTAAATATGGGGAAATCCGTGAAATCCTTGGAAACCCTTTAAGAAGTCCTAAAATCTTTGAACAGCTTTAGAAATCAATAAAAAATTTATTGAAATCTTATATCATTGCTTTTAAAATTCTATGATTACCTTAACTATGGTGAAATTCCTGAAATCCGTAAAAATCCATTGAAATCTAATCACTTTAAAAATTCTATGGATCCCTTAAATATGGTCAAAAACCTACCAAAATCCTTTGAAATCCCTTGAACCCCCGAAATCGGTTAGCATTCTTCGAAATCCGTAAAAAATCGATTAAATTCGTATTATTTCTTTTGAAATGCTGTGAATGTGTTGTATGCGAGGTCCTTGAAATTCGCAGAAATCCTTTGAAATCCTTTAAGAACCCCTAAAATTTGTTAACATTCTTCGAAATCCATAAAAAACAATTAAAAATCTTATTATTTCTTTGAAAATCCTATTACTCCATCAATTATTGAAAATGTCCTGAAATCCCTGAAATCCGTGGAAATATTTTTTTGCTAATCCTTAAAATACTTTGAAATCCTCAGAGAATCACTTAAATCTGTTAACATTCCTTGAAATCCGTAAAAATCTATCGAAATCTTGAAATTACTTTAAAAATTCTATGAATCCCTTAAATATGGTGAAATCCGTAGAAAGAAGTCCATCACAATCTTATAATTATTTATAAAATTCTATGAATCCCTTAAATATGTTGAAATCCCTTAAGTCTATGGGAATACTTAGAAATCCATAGAAATCCGTTTAAATTTTATTTCATTTATTTTCTAGAAACCCTTTGAAATACCTTAAGATCTTTTAAATATTATTGACATTCTGGATACCTTTTTAAAATCCTTCGAATTTTTTTTGCAATCCAACGAAATACTTTCAAATCCCTTAAGAATGTTGAAATCTCGTTAAATTCTTTGGATTTTCTTTAAATACTGAAATTTTTTTTTAATATTCTGAAATTCTTTGGAAATGACAAAATCCCTTCAATTCCACAAAAATCGAGTAAAACCCCGTAAGAGATCGTGATGTCTATAATATCCTCTGAGATACCATAAAGTCGGATAAAATCCTTTAAAACTCTTTAAATATTTTAAAATACCCTAGAAGCTTTGAAATACATTATTATTATTTTTCGTAGACATTTTTAAAGCTCTTAAATTTTTCTTTGATCCTATGATTCTTGAAATCTTGAATATCTTTTAAAAATTCATTTGAAAATGTTAAAATCTGTTAAATCAGCTGAAATCTACTGAAATCTATTAAAAACCTGTTGTAAAAAATGTTGAAATTTTCGAAATGTTTTCAATCTTGTGAAATCTTACTAAAAATCATTTGGAATTCTTTATAAATGTTCTAATCTTTGAAATTTCCTATAATCCTACGAAATAGTTTGAAATCTCCTGAAATTCGTTGGAATCTTTAAAAATAAGAGTATTCTTTAAAATATTTGGACACTTTTAATTCTATTAAATCCTTTAAATCCTTAGAAATCTTTCAAAACCCCGCACATCTTGAAGTCTTTAATATCTTTTTAAGGTGCTTTTAATGTGTTTAAATCTTTGAAATTTTCTGGCAGAACATCAAATTGCATTCCATTTCATTTACTCTCTACACTTATCTAGAATTTTTTTTAATTCTCTAAAATCTCTTGAAATCTTTGAAATTTTTTCATATCTGTGTTACCCTATTAAACTCCTCTAAAATTTTTTTAATCTCTCTTCTATAAAAGCTCTATAAATCATTTGAAATATTTTCAAGATCCTAAAATTATCTTGCAATTTGTAATAGTTCTTAGGATTCCTTAAAAATATTTGAAAACTTTGAAGTCAGATAAAATTGTTCAACATTTTCTAAAATCCCTTCAAACCTTTTTAAATACTCAAAATACTTCTGAACTCTATAATATCTGTTTAAATTCCTGAAATAAGTTAACATCCTTTGATGCACCTTGGAGTCTGCTGAAATCTCGTAAAATTTTTTTAAATCCCTCGAAATCTTTGCAATCATTTGAAATCTTATAATTTTCTTGAAATCCCTTGAATCCCTTCAAAATGGTGAAGACTTTGAAATTCGTAGAAATCCCTTGACATTTCGTTGAAATATTTTAAATATCATTGATATCCTGGATACTAGGGTATTTTTTTAAAATATTTTTCAATATCGACTTAGATTAATTAAAAATAAAAGCAATTAATTTTTTGCATTTTTTTGTGAACCTTATATAAGTTAATAACCTCAGATTAAAAAAAGTAAGAAAAAACTTTTTTTCGTTGAAATATAATATTTCAAATAATAACGAAACCCGCACTTTTGTTTATTTGCCTAGAGTTTCAAAAGAAATTTTTACGTTTTTTTCACTTTTAATAAACTAAGTACGTAAATTATTTGAAGCTTCAAACCAAATGTATTTCCAATTTTTTATCGATACTTAAATATGAGCCATTTTTACGTAGGATCCGTAAAAAATGGGACAAAATTATTTTCGATTTTTTTGGGTGTTAAACTTTATGGAAGTAAATATTGAATAACCTTAGATGGGAAAAACGTAAGAAAACCTTTTTTTATCGAAATACCATATTTCAAAAAATTATGAAATAGGCACTTTTGTTAATTTGTACCGAATTTTGCTAAAAGAATGTGTTATTTAAAAAAAATTGGAATGCTCTTTTAGATAAACTACAGAAACACATACATATTTTTTTAAGAATCAAACAAAAATTCTCTTTTCTACTTTTTACAGATCCTGCGTGAATGGAGTCTTTTACAGACTTTATGTAAAAATAGCATATGTTTCAGGGTAAAAAATAAGACTTTTTTTTTAAACTTAAAAATATATGCGTGTTTAATTATTTTTTTAAAAAGAGCGTTTAAAAATAATCATTTTTGGAAATATTATATTTTAACGAAAAAGTTTTGGATGACTGGACAATCCCGAAAAATAAAATTCTCGGCACTGTAAAATTCCCGAATAATAAAATTACAGGATAATAAAACTCCCATCTAATAAAATTCCCGAATTAAAATAATTAAAAAATTTTTCTTTTTTAACAAATATTATGTATTTATTAAAAATACAGTAATAAAATATTTTTATCAAGAAAATTTTTTCAATGTGTCGGTTTAAAAAAAAGTATTACCTTGAAACTTGGCAGAATGCAATTTAACACTATTTTATCCTGAAATTTCTTTTTCATTTGTTTGTAAATCAAAGATTCGATTTTTGAGAATGGTTTTTGTAATTTTTTATAAATACTTTACACCCTTTCAAACAAATTTTTCATTTGGAATTGTATTTTTTTCAATTATTGTTATTTTTAATCCGAACAATGATGTTTAGAAACTTTGCACATTAACAAAATTTGTCTCTGATAAAAATATTTAATTACATTATTTTTAATAAATAAATAATTTTCATTAGAAAATCATTTATTTAATTGTTTAAATTCGGGAACTTTATAATTTGGGAATTTTCTAATTCGCCAATTTTCTGTCGAGAATTTTATTATTCGGGGATTTTAAAATTCCATCATATTATGAATGTTTGCAAGAAACTCATCATTCATTCTCTATCATTTAAAAAATTGTATTCATCTTTTGCTACTATTTTTAATGAACCTGACCTTTCTTTTGATTGATTACATTAATAAGGGATTCCTGTTAAGCCTGGCAATCACCGAGATTCAATCATGAGTACTCTTCCCATAACGGATACGGCAGTCATTAAGGAGATGAATGATGCTTACGAGCGTTGTAGCGAGATCGGAGAAGAAATAGAGCAATTGAGGAAAGAAATGTCCGAGTTGGCAAACGTAAATTTCAATAGGGGAAACCAGTACGAGCTTCAACAAAAAAGTTCTGAAGTACACCAAAACCTCGGTTTAAGGACAGTTTCGGGGGGTTGCCTGCAAATAACCTTGAGCATAAATCGGGGAAATCCGAACGTAAACAGTCAGGGTCGTCTAAACCATTTCAGTCGGATTTTTTCGGACCAACAATTATTTGTTTAATTTTGTAAATTTTGTTATCTAATATATATAATAATTTAAACTTTAAGGAAAATTACAATGTCAGAAATCCGTTACGCGCGAAAATAATATTTTTCCTGCTTACATACTTTAAACGTTTGCGGCTTAGATTTCTCTTTGAAGGACAAACGCTACCTCATATTCTCCTTCGGCATTTTCAAAAATTGTAACACAGCCGAAACACAAACGAAAAATAACTGAAATTCAGACACCTCGCTAAACACTGAAAAAAACGGACGCATGTGCTGACAGCTGACGCACTTACAGGCTGAGGGCACTGCCCGCTTTTATCGTTCCGCTACTGGTGGTGTCGCATGCGTGACAACCTCCCCTCGACCCGCGAGATGAAAAACTGCTGGGCCAGCAGTTATAGGAACGCCTAAACGAGGGACCCTAAACCGCGGTTCTGGTGTATTTTTTGAGTAACCAGGAATCACAACCCTATTGTAAAATTCCATGTAGGAAAATATATAGGAAACTGTGTAGGAAATTTGTTGGGAAATTATATGGGAAACTCTAAAGGCAACCATATGGGAAATTATAGTAATTTAATCCCGGATCATACATAGTTTCTCATATAGTTTCCTATATAGTTTCCCATATCAATTTTTTTTATTCAATGATTATTTTCAAACGGTAAAATATTGAAATTTTAAATGTTGAAGTTAAATTACTAATATTAGTTGAATCGAGTTTAAAATAAAGTGTTTTCTTCACAATTTGGCATAGAATACAAATGAATAGTAATGTTTTGAATGTCAACCCCATGAGTCTATTTTATAAGGTCCCTAAAACTCCCACAAGTGAAAAAATTGGGTTTGCAAGTTTCTAGCGCTAATTACGACTTTTGAATGGTGCTTTGAATACAAATTTGTTCTAATACATAAAATACTACCTGCAACTGATAAATAAATGTTTAAATAAATTATTTCAACCATTTATTATAGTTTACAGAAATTTTCTCTTAAAATAATGTTAGGAAGTCGCAATTTTTCGCCATTTTTCAACTTTTCAGTTAGAGCGCTGAAACACTCAATTCAATTTAACGGAAATAACTTTTAAAAAAATTTATAATTATTTATAATAATATTATCTTAAAACAGTACTAAAAAATTTCAGTTTTTTTAATGTTTCCACTTCTCAATTAGAGTTAGGTAACAATTAAGTCAACCTAAGGAACCTAATTGTTCAAATAATTTATTTTTATTTTTGATAATATTCACTTTCAATAATGCTAGAAATTTACGGTTTTTCCTGAAAAATGTAACTTTTGGTCAACTTTTCACTTAAAATGAGGTAAAACTGAATAAAATTGAAGAAAAATAATTACTGAAACAATTTCTTTTTTTTATTTATAAATATATTCTTCCATAGTAATGTTAGATAGTTGTGGGTTTTTCGTTAATTTTCCACTTTTTGCCAACTTTTCATTTGCTGAGATAATAATTAATTCAAGATAATAAGCATAATTGTTTAAACAATCTATTCTTCTTCACTACTATCTTATATTAGATAATTGCTAGAAAGTTGCCGTTTTTTCTGAA
Organism: Acraspis erinacei; assembly: GCA_035041075.1. Lineage (NCBI taxonomy): Eukaryota > Metazoa > Arthropoda > Insecta > Hymenoptera > Cynipidae > Acraspis > Acraspis erinacei. The sequence continues at coordinate 20,148,511 of JAWWLR010000155.1, read as the reverse complement.
ATTTTTTACTTTGATTTGACTTTTTAGTTATAAGGAAATAATAAATAAACAACAAATATTGTTAACTTTAATTAATTTCTACCTCACTTTAACTTAAAAGTGGACCAAAAGTTGAAACTTTTAGAAAAAACTGCAACTTTCTAACATTAATATAAGAAGATATTATTATAACTGATAGTAAATTGTACAAACGCGTATTTATATGAAATTTAATTTATTATTACCTTGATCTATCTGAAAGTTGAAAATAAGTTGAAAAATTCAGAAAAAAGCGACTTTCTGACTTTATTCTAAGAAAATGGTTAAAAACAATAATAAATTGTTTAAATAATTTATTTAAACATCTAATTATCAGTCAGAAGTAATATTTTATGTACTAGAAGCAACTTGTATTTCAAAAACCTAAAAAAAATCAAAATTGGAGCCAAAACTCATAAAACCAAATTTTTAAATTATGGGTTTTTTGGTCCCTTAAAAACAGACTTATGGACATATTACAAATTATTATGTATAAGATGCCCTTTCCCTTTCTTCAACTTTCGAACTTCTTCCCAAATTTAAAATTGCAAATTTGAATATTTTACAATTCAGAAAGCAATAATTAGATCAAATAAATTGCATATGGGAAAGTTTATAAGAAATCTTATGAAAAATTATACATATAGGAAATCATATCGGAAACTACATGGGAAAATTTAGAATCCAGGCTAAAATTACTATATGGTGTCCAATAGGTTTTCTAAACATATCGTTTCCTGTAGAGTTTCCTATGTAGTTTTCTATATCCATAATATCAAGATATGTTTGACTGAGAGTTTGGATCTCATGTTGTCGGCTAGCGTAGTTTTTTTGGCCATTCTAATTACGATTTTTACTTTACTAGTCCAAACCAAAGTGGCTATAGTCTTTATTTGTGAAAAAAATTTATCTCTAGCTCTGCTGGGATTTGAACCCAGGTCTACAGATTGTCAGTCACTACCCTTAGATACGGTCGCCCACTCAGCTTTTTTTATGGAATTTCGGTTTTGGATCTACTTGTTTAAACCAAAATGTTTATAGTCTCCAGCTGTGAAAAATAATAATAATGAATGCCAAATTTGTTTAAATAATGAAATTTGTTCCCCTCCGTAACTTAGTGGATTAGTGCACCAGACAAGCATTCTATAGACCTGGGTTCGAATCCCAGCGGAGCTGGAG
>JAWWLR010000155.1:20129717-20147214 GCA_035041075.1 Acraspis erinacei | reverse complement strand
CTATGAAAGATATCAAGACATTTTGAAAAGATATAGGAAATTTTACGAGATTTCAGAGGATTTTAACGATCTTAAGGGAATTTACGAAACTATAAAAAGTTATTTTAATCCATTTTTCAAGATTTCAGGAAATATACAATTTCACAGTATTTGAAGGGATTTTATAATATTCTAATGGATTTTAAAGAATTTATTCTTAAGAATTGAGAAATTCTGTAGGGTTTAAAGATTTGAAGAGATTTTCAAATATTTTTTGCAATTAGAATTTATTGGGAACTCGCCCTGAATTCTCTCTTTTTTATTCTTTTGAATTTTACTAAGTTTTATGGATTTTTCTTAGATTCTGTTTAATTAATCTTGAAACCTTTCAAATTCGCTTTGACTTAGTGAGTTCAATGAATTTTTTCATATTTTTCAATTAACTTCAATCTTTCAGATAATTTTTTTGAATTGAACTTCAATTTTTTCGATCCTTATCGTATGAATCGAATTTTCGTAATTCAAAATAAAATTAGTTAAATAATTAATGCATATTGTGCAATTTTTGGGTTAGAATTAGTAACTTTTGGTAACTTTTCTCTTTTAAATAGGTCCCTTTTTTCCTAATTAGGCTATAGCAGGTCAGCTGATTGTATATTTTCATTTCAAATTGTTTTATTCCATTAATAAAAAATTCTATATTCAAAATATTACATTAGAATTTTAGTCTTTAAATAATAATGGTACATATGGTGTATCTATTATTAAAAATTTCAATCTTGACCGTTTTTATTTTTTCTGTTTCAGGTGAGTTTTACAAAATGCATCTCTAAGGTTGACAATTGAACCTGGTTTTTCCATGAGAGCGAAAAATAGGGAAAAAAGTAATCTAGTCTTTTGCGTCGTTTTCTGCAATATCTCACTCTGGTATGTATACAAGCCGTAGGTTTAATTGAATTCGTGCAGCGAAATCAACGTCGGCGAGACTGCAATGGAAAATGAAGAAAGATTACACCCGTGGTCGGGGTATCTAAAGAAGAGGCTTATAGGAATTGTCGTTTTTATGCTGGGCTCCAAGTTGGCCTACAGGATCTTCACAACCAGTAGAAAGAAATTTAGTCTGTCTACGCCTCGCGAAGACGCTTCACAATAAAAACAAATCCCTTAATGGAACGACTTTACTTTTAATCCTCCTTATAGCGAAATTTGTTACAGAGATGAAAATTAATGGTAAAATGATATTAATAACTCAGTCTCTTCGAATCATCCACATTTTTTCGAAAAATTTCAAGTCTATACATGAAATGAGTTCCTACGCTCAGAAAAAATGGGCTTGAACGAAAAATTTGTTTTCTTGAATTATTAGAAAATTTGGTTTAATAGAGCAAATTTTTATTGATTCAACAATATTTTTGATTTGCCGGACCAAATTTTTTGATTGAATCAACCAAATATTTCACCTACCAAAATATTTGATTTAAGTAACCAACAAATTTGGCAGAGTTAACCAAATTATTTTTTATCATTGCACGAATTTTTATCACATTTAGTACCTTTCCTGATGATACATTTAACCAAAGTTTGCAAATTTGGCGAAATATGGCCCTGCAACAGTACAGTTCAAAAATAACTTAATAAGTTTGATAATCTATTTCAGATTTCAGACTCTTTTTCTATTAGTTAAAAGTTATTTTTTTTTAGTTTTGATGTTATGTTGTCGACTAGCATAGTGAAATAGTTTTTTGTCGATAAAATATCTGTTTTTGATCTAATAGTCTAAACCGAAATGTTTAAAATCTGTAGCTGTGAACAAAAATACAGAGGAATTTTTCTTCGTAGCTAAGGACTGTGAAATTTTGCTTTAGACCAGTAAATAAAACTTCATTCACAAACGGTTGAATTTAAAACGTCTAGAAATTGTCCAATATTACAAAATCAATATTGTTTAATTTGAAACGCTCATAATTTAAAATTTTCTAAGCACTAAAAACAGTATCTATGCAAATTTTTAAATTATACTTTGTGGGCTAACAAAATTTCAAATAAAAATCGGTTTTCATGTATTAATTTTAAAATAAAAAATACCGTTTTTTGGTTACAGTTTGGCCGGAAGGAAAGTTTAGGTTTCTTTATTGAGGAATAAGTAAGAATAATAGGTTTGCTTAAAGGTTGATAAATCTTTACAATAATTAAATATTATATGAAATTTATTTTAAAAAAGAATTAAAACCTACTGGCACCTGCCCTTAGGTTTGAAGTTAGTCAAATTTAAAAAAGTTAAAACAATTATGGTAGATAATTTTGTAAGTAAAAAAAGCTTTCACTACTCACGGTAGCATATTCTAGTTTCGAATAGAATAATTTTGTAGATGTAAAACGAGCAATTAAATTTTCAAATACCGTATATTTAAATAAAAAAGGGGAAGTTTTTCGATAATAGGAAAAAAAGGGGAATTTGAAAACAGAGGAAACACAGGGGTTTAAACTCGTCTTCGGCTCGCACACTCGTCTACGACTCGTGTTTGCTCGCCTATGACTCGCACTGCAAAGGAAGGCCTGGAAAGGCTTGAAATATGAATTTCCACTAGTTCTAGAAACGTGTCGCTTAAATAAAATTGTTAGTTATTAAAAAAGTTTAATATATCAAATAAATGGCTGCAGCTTTGCAAATGTTTTCTATTCAGCTCGTACTGGTTTGGCCTCTCTCAACCTGAAAATACAGAATCAAATTGATATTCAAGTAAATGCAGGTATTGTAAAACATTAGATTTATAACATGTTTGCAGAAAGCTGATTTTCGAAAAGAAGATACAATTTTACTTTCGGAAAAACAAGATAGTGTTAACATGAAACTGGCTGAACTTGATGAAATAACGAGAAAAATAACACGAATGATTGGGCTTAGTGATCCATCTAGTCGCCGTTTTGCAGAAATGTTTGAAATGTTACCTTATCCTCACCAACAAAAGGTGACTTTATCAATTTAATTTTTGAAGATTTCTGATAGGTCAAATCAAATTTTCACAAAAAATTAATGTTCAGCCAATAAACAGTGTAATAAAGTCAACCCAAATATAAATTTAGAGAATCCTTCGAAGAATAATATGAGGTCTTGATCATTAAGATTAAATAAAAATTGTAAGTTTTCCCTTAGGAGAAAGGAAAAACTAAACCCTTAAATAACTACTGTTAAAAAAACATTTTTACCTGAATTATCTTTTTCTAACGTGTACTTAGAAGCCTCCATCAATATTTACAGAAATTAATAATAGATATTTTTTTTCGATTTTATAAATCATTTTAAAGATAGGCAACTTTTGAGATTTATTGTACGTATTGTACATTAGGGCGGAGTAAAAATGATCAAATTACTCGAATCGTTTGAGCTGAGCGAAAAATATTTGTGGGTTGGCATATGAAAAAAGTAAAAAAATAAATTTTGAAATCGGTTAATATCTTCTGTTCCCTTTCTTGATTTGAAAATTCAAATTTTTGATAATTCCAAAAAATTTCCCTATTGCTTCGAAAATGATGGCAAATTTTTTTGATTTACAGTTTTTGCTAGTGAATAATAATAAAAAATTATAAATTAAAAAAAAAATTTTGCTCAATTTAGAACTTTTCGAAAATGGCAAAAAACATGCATTTTTGGATTAAGTCCTATGCACATATTGTTGAAAAAGTTGAATATGTCAATCCTGAAATTTCCTTAGCTTTAATGAAAGAAACTTACTATAATTTCTTTTCGAAAAAAATATTTTTTAGTGTTTCCAGCGTTCAAAAATGGTTAATTTTACGTTTTTTGAGCTATTCTGACAACTTGCTTAGACCAAGCTTTCATACACAAAAAATGATGGTTCTATGATGGAAAAACTATTCAACTTTTTCAAAAATGTGTGCATAGGACTCAATCCAAAAAAGCATGTTTTTTAAACAAATTTCAAAAAATTCTACATTGAGCAAAAAAAAATTTTCAATTGATAATTTTTCATTATTATTCACAAGCAAAAACTGTACATCAAAAACTATTGCCATAATTTTGGAAGAAATTGGGAAATTTTGTGGAATTTTTAAAAATTTGAGTTTTCAGATGAAAAAAGGGAACAAAAGATATTAACCGATTTCAAAATTTATTTATTTTTTTTACTTTTTTCGGATGCCAACCCACAAATATTTTTCGCTCAGCTCAAACGATTCGACTAATTTGACCATTTTCACTCCGCCTTATTGTACATCCTTGATCATCAAACAAAGTCGATTAATTTGTGAAAAAAATTGTTTTTTCAGAAAACACCTTTTTCACCAAAAGAGATGAATTTTCAAATAAAAAGAGGATTTTTGAATAAAAGAGTTGAAGTTTCAACAACGAAAGATATTTTTCAGTTAATAAAGACGAAACATTTCAACCAAATTATAGTAGGAAAAAAAGGAATTAAATAAATAAAGAAAAATAAAGTTGGGGACAAATAATTTTTAATAAAAAATAATTGTTTCGAATAAATATTTATATTTTAAGTTAATTTATTTTAACTGTAATATAAATTTAATTTTCTTAGGATTCTTCAGAAAATTCAGAAAGCTTTTGGATGGTTCTAGATATTTCAAAAAGTATCCAGACATTTTTTTAAACATTTGTTTTTATGTTATAAGATTTTAAAAAATTTCCAGAAAAATTCGAAATGAGTTAGAAGATATTTAGGACTTGCAGATATTTCAAGGAAATTTAGAAATATATATTTTATAAATTTTCACCAAATCTTAAAAAATCGGAACTTTGTTTAAAAAATTTGTTAATATTCTCAACATTTAAATTATTTTTGAATCTTTTTACAGTTAAAAAAAGTTAATCCCGCAAAATGAAAAAAATACATTACAATCTGTTAGATTTTTTTTTACTTTTTTAGCAATCTTCAAAAATCCTTAAAAAATTTCTTTAAAATCTAATGTTTCAAAATAAAAACCCGATTGTAATTTTCTAAAAAATCTTGGGAAATGTTTTTATTTTCTTGAAACCTTTTAAAATTCCTAAAAAGTTTGTAATTTTTTGATGGAAATCTTCAAAAATTCAAATTTTTGGTTTTAAAATCTTCTACATACATTTCCGAAATTTTGGAAATTATATGAAATGTTTTGAAATCCTTTTCAATTTTCTTTCATTAATTTTTCAATATAAAAAAAAAGCAGTTTAAATTTTACCAGAAATCCTTTTTAGGAAAAAAACTCATTTCAAATTTTACCAGCAATCTTAAGAAAAACATTTAATTCTCTTAAATCTTTTGCAAAATATTTAAAATCTCACTTTTTCGAAATCTTGAACAGTCTACATTTTCTTCAATTTTTTGAAACCTTATCAAGATTTAAATTATTTTTTAATCTACTCAAAACTTCTAAGATTTCGAAATATCTTTTAAAATAATCCAAAGTTTTCTATAATTTTTTTAATTCGTGAAAAATTAAAAAAGGCTTAAACTTTTAAAGTTTAAAAAATATATTTTTAAAGTCATTAAAATGTTATCAAAAATGTTTAGAAACAAACATTTTTATGGAATGAAATTACTTATTTGGAAACCTTATGTGTAATAGGGTTGTCCTAATTTTTTTTAATTCGAATTTTCTTGCAAATCGCCCCTAAAGATGTTTAAATAAATGGTTTAAACAGTTTATAATTGTTTATAGCACTTTTCTCTTAGATTTTTCCGAATGGTTAAACTTTTTTTTCAAATTTCCAGTTAGAAAGAGTTAATAATTTATCAAATTTAAGAAATAATTGTTCAAACAATTCATTATTATTTACAATAATATTCTCTGAGAATAATGAAAGAAAGTTGCAGTTTCATCTCAAACTTTTCACTTTTAGTTCAATTTTCAATTAGAGCGACGTAATGAATAATTAGAGTTAACAAAAATTATGGTTTAAACTATTGAATAACAATAGATTTTTTAAACTATTATTTTTGTGAACTCTAATGAAATTTTTTAAATAGTATTCTCTTTTAATTATGTTAGAAAGTTGCGGTTTTTCTCTCAAATATTTAACTTTTGTCAATTTCTCACTTAGTGCGAGGTAAAACTCAATCAAATTTAACAAACATAAATGTTTAAACAAATTATTATTGCTCAAAACTATCTTCTGCCATTTTACTGCTATATAGCTGCGATTTTATAAACAAATAATAAATAAATAATAAAGATAATAATTTTTTCAACAATCTCTGTTTTTTGTGAATATATTCTTTTTAAATAAAACAGATATTTAAAATATTCTGCATATTTTCTATATGGATCATAATAAATGTAAATTTTCCTTGAAGTAATTACTGAAAGCTTTTTTTGTTTACATCATTATTACTATCGTTAATGTTTCTTATTTTTTCTTAACTAAAAAGTTAAAGTGAAGCGCAATATTTCGGAGAAACCTGCAACTTTCTAGTATTAATCTAAGAGAAGATAGTTTTAAACAATAATAAATTGTTTTAAAAATTGTGTATGTTAATTTGCAATAATTAGTATTTCAATAAGTAAAAAATGGAAAAAAGTTAAAAATTTCGGAAAAACCACAACCATCTATCATTAAGATATGGGAAGATAGTAATAAACTACAAATCATAATTTGTTTAAACAATTACGTTTGTCCAATTTTATTAAGTATTACCTTGCCGGAAGTGAAAAACAGGCAAAAAGTAGAATATTTAGGAAAAAATGGCATCTCTGTAGCATTATTCTAAGAGAAGACATTTATAAACCATAAAAATTTGTTTAAGAAATTATTTTTAGTAAATTGCATTAATTATTGCCTCGATCTAATTGAAAAGTTGACAAACAGTGAAAAATTAAAGAAAAACGGCAATTTTCTAGTATTGTTCGCAGGGAAGATAATTATAAACAATAGTAAAGAAAACCGCAACTAATTAGCATTACTATTAGAAAAGATACTTGTAAACAATAATAATTTCTTTAAACATTTAGGTTTGTCAAATTCCATTCATTATTACCTCGCTCTTAGAGAAAAATGGACAAAAAGTGAAAAATTTGAAAAAAAACGGCGACTTTCTATCATTAGCCGCAGGCAAGATGTTTATAAACAATACAAATATTTTAAACAATAAACTTTGTCAAATTGCATTAATTATTATCAATTATCAAAATTATAATCAATTATTATCTTCTTCTGATTAAAAATTGAAAAATTCGGAAAAAAGTCTTGACTTTCTAACAATGATCTAAGGGAAGATATTTTATCAAAAGTAATAATTTGTTTCAATAATTCGATTAGTTAAATTTCATTAATTTATTACCTAGTTCTAGGTGAAAAGTGGGAAAAAGTTGAATATTTCAGAAAAAATAAGCTTTTTAGCATTATTCAAAGAGAATATTATTAAAATTTAAAAATAAAGGGAAAAATTAAAAAAAAACGGGACTTTCTAACTTTATTGTAAGAGAAAATTGACATGAAGAATAATAAATTGTTTAAACAATTTATGTAAAAATTTAGCAATATGCATGAAAAATAAAAAAATAAAATACCAAGTGTTGACCACCCTGATATGTAACCACTCAGTTTTTCAACAACAATGTATGCGAGATCTCATTATCACGATTTTTTAAGAAAGAATAAATTATTAAATTGGCAATTTAAATATTATTATTAATTTAAATGAATAATCATGTACAAAATTTAGATCGGAGATGCAAGAACTTCAGATGGGGAAGAAGAAAATAAAAAATCAAGTGAAGCAGATGAAACGGAAAGCAAAGAAAAACATAAATCAGATGTTGAAGAAGATGATGAATTTGATATGCCACAGATAGAATATCCGGAAGACAAGTGTGTTTTTTCTTCTATTTGACTATGTGTCGCTTCGTACCTTAAACCGGAAATAGTACATTGTGCTACAAGTGCGGAAAGTAGGCAGTTCCACACAAATGTGAAGTTTTCCATACGAGCGAGAGGTGAGTCGAAGGGGAGTCTTAGGCGAGTCGTAAGCGAGTTGAAGGTAAGCCAAAGGCGAGCTGTAAGCGAGACGAAAGAGTTGTAAACGAGCCAAAGACGAACCGGAAACGATCCGAAGCTGAGTCAATTGCGAATAAAGTAAACTTTACAAGAGTTATAACTGCCTACTTTCAGCACTTGTTGTACACGATATTTTTTGTAACAATTTCGGGGCATTCTTGATATGAGAAACAATTAAGACAAATTTTTAGAAATTTATGCTAAAATTACCAAAAGTTATAAAAGATTTCCGAACATTCAGTGCTATTGCTACAAAAAATAATTTGTTTTCACTCTGTAAATTAGATTACCGAGAGTAATAATTTGTGGGAATACTGAGGAAAATATTCCAAAGATTGTGGTTGCCGATAGTCAACGTAAAAGAAGAGGAACGCATCTGGAAAATCTGTCAGGGAAGTTGAGCGAGTCTTTAATCATGCAAGAAAAATTGGTCAAGGAAAATGCTAAGCTCGAAGGCGGAAAGTACGTTAATTCACTAGAATAATATTTAACAGAATTACTGATGTAATAATTTTTCATCACTTTTCTAAAAATAGCTTACAAGAACAAGATAAAAATAGATAAAGGAAGTGAGATATTTTTAGATTTGAAAGTTACAATGAAAAAATTTATTATAAAACGATCAAATAATTTAATTTTGAATTAGTACCTTATTGAATTCAATATGAAATGCTTAAGATTTCTGATCGAAAGCTGAATCTTCTACAAAAAAGTTCATTTTTAACTAAAACAAAAATAGCTTTTTAACCAAATAAGTAGTTGATTTAAAAAAAATGCAAAAAAAATGCAAAAAAAATGCAAAAAAAAACATTAATTTTACACCAAACAGTTACATTTGCAGCCAAATGGTGGAAGTTTAAAGCAAAAGAGATGAATTTTTAACAACGAAGTTGATTTTTTTAATCTTGAACACAAAAATACGTCTTTTTTATAAGACAGTTGCATTTTTTAACAAGAACTTTTTTACCAAAAAAAGATCAATTTTGAACCTAGAAAGTCAATTATATTATCCAAAAATATTAATGTTCAAGAAAACACTTGAATTTGCGACCAGAAAAGATGATTTTTTATGAAAATTGATGAATTTTCAACCTAGAAAAATAAACTTTCAACCCGATAGTTGAATGATCAACCGAAAAAAAAGAATTATCGACCAAACAGCAGCATTTAAATTAAATAGTTAAATTTTGAACAAAATATTTGACTTTTCAGCATAATAATTAAAATTTTTAACAAATAGTTGCATTTCCAACTAGTAAAGATGAATTTTCAACCTAATAGTTGAGTTTTCAATTTTAAAACTTAATTATTAATGTAACCCAGAAAGAGGAATATCTTATCCAAAAAGACGATTTTTCATCAAAACCCTTGAATTACTGACCAAACAGCTGTTTTTACAATCGAATAGTTCCTGTCTTAACAAAGTAGTTGAATTTTAAACAATATAATTAAATTTTGAGACCGAAAAATATTTTTTCAACCAAATACATAGTTAATAAAGTATACATTCTAATATCAAATTAAAAAAAAATTATGTAAGAAGATGAATTTTCAACCAAATAGTTAAATTTAAAAAAAAAAATTATTTTGAATAATTGTCAAACAAACAGCTGCATTTACAATAAAATAGTTAATATTTTTCAGTCAAGAGAGAATTGAAATTTCAACCAAGTAGTTGAATTTTCAAACCAAAAAGGTAATTTATTTACAAAATAGTTGCATTATCTATCCGAAAATATGAATTTTCTATTAAAATAATTGATTTACAAATACAAAAAAAACGAATTTTCAATAAAATAAATACATTTTCTACCAAAAGCGGTTAATCTTTATTTGATGAAATACATTATTACCAAAGTAGTTCAATCTCCAAGAAATTAGTTGAATTTCAACAAAATACATGCATTTTTTAACCCAATATTTTATTTTTTAATTGAATTTTGAACCTGATACTTTAATTTTCAACTGAAGAAGACTAATGTTCAACCAAGCATGAAATATTTTAAGATACAGTTCAAAAAATCAATTTTCATTTTAAAAAAGTAATTTTCAACCCAAAGAAAAGAATTTTGAACCTACACAATTAATTTTTAAACAAGAAAATTTTTTTAACTAAATGCATGAACTGTCTACGAAAAAGTTGAATTAGTTACCAAGAAGATTAATTTTCTATCGCAAAAGACAAAGTTCTACAAAATACAGAATTTTTCAATCAAATAGTTGAATTTTTAAATAAAGAAGATAATTATTTAACCAAACATGGAATAGATCAATTTTTAGTTTAAAAAGAATTAAAAGCAAGATCTTAAAAAATATATTTAAATTTTAAACAAAAAAAAGGAGATTTTTCAACTAAAAAGAAATCATTACCCAAAACAATTGATTTTTAACCAAGTAGTTCCACCTTCAGGTAAGTGTATAGTTTAATTTTGAACCAAAAAAGGGGTTTTCAGTTGCTATTTACGATTAGCAAAATTTTTTTAAATTAATAAAATAAAGCCATACAAGACTTTTCTGTAAAATCCATATGGAAATTTTGGAAAATAAACCGATTTTATGTCTAAAGAAAGGTTAATTAGTGCGTGCTTAGCGCGCACAATGCTTAAAAATTAAACAAAAAATTTAAATTAATTACAAAAAATTAAATCTAAAAATTCAATAAAATTTAATTTTATCAATTTAAAAAAATGGAACAAAGAGGGGAATAAGAGAAAGAGTGTGAAGTCTGCCACCAAATATCGATAAAATCATCTGAAGAACGATTTTTCACCTCAGTGACTGTTTTTTAATTATTTTTGCATCCTCGATTTTCGCGCTTTCGGTGTCCTAATATGTCCTAGCATTAAACTGCCCTTCTGTAATTATGATGGCAGATAAGTCTCTTTAACCGGATGGTAAGAAAAGTTCAAAATTTTTGGGGCTGCCCGCAATTCGTTCCATTCCAAATATTTTTTGAGGCTAGTTGTCAAACCCGTCTTTTGTGCAGCCAATTTTAAAGATCTAGAATTACGATTTGGAAAATTACGAATTCGAATTTTCCTGACAGGTACAAATTAGAGGAAGCTTTATTGGAAAAGGACAGCGCGGTAGACTGTCTGCAAAGAAAAGTATGCGGTCTACAGGCTGAAATGCGAATAGTTGTCAAGGAAAATACGGAATTAAGTCGACAGGTAGCCTGTTTAAATAAAAAAATTGCAACACCATCCTGCTGTTATTCGTGTCCAGGAGGATCGCCCTCTTCGCCACTCTCAACACCAGCCTTGCCTACTTACTCGTACAGTAGTTCAGCTCGTCCGGATGACACTTCCTGTTCTTGTAAGTGTTGCCTTCAGGAAAATATTGGAGACAATCTACCTCGCCCTGCTGGTAAAAATAACTATTTATAAAAAAATATTATTATTAATTGACGTCCGGGGCGTACTGGGACTTGACCAAAAGCGAGCGGCCCTGAATTTTCTACTTTATCGCAAATAAATTTTTCATTTCGTAAATTGCACCCGGCTCTCGGTTTAGCCACTCGCGGTTTAGTAATTCCTAGAACTGTTGGGCCCCGTAGTTTCTCAGCGCGCGGGCCGAGGGATGGTTGCGTCTCTTGCGTATCAGATGCAGAGATTGCGCAATATTATGCAACAAGGATACTGCAGGTAACCGCCGAGATTGTGGATAAGCTGAGAATCGGGTGCATTTAAAAAACATAAGAAAGAAAGATTTTAAAAATTCTCTGTGTGTTGGGTTTGAACCAACGATCTTCTCATTACGTGTGAGGTGCCCTACCAGTTAAGCCAGTACAGTATAGCCCATCAGTAAAAATTTTAGAACTTGAATTTCTTGAATTGTAGCGCAAATTTGTATATTCGTATTTTTATTACATGTTTATATTTTAAGGCTCTTTTATTGATTTGGAATAAAGTTTCATTTTGACTGGCAATAAGGAGGCTGTTGGTTCGAAGTTTGAAACCCAACCTAAAGAAAATTTGTTTCGAATGTGTATGCATATCGCCCGGAAATGTTTTCGAATCCACAAAAAAATAAATTCATTTTTTTTTGTTTGAAAAAATTATAGTTATAGGTGGCACAAGCACCATGAAGTTTATCACGTATTTTCCATAAATAAAGAGAGGTTTTTGTACATTGAATTAAACATCGTCAATATTAGATAAATCTCGTTGAAACTCAATATTTATCATCACAATTAGCCATAAAATTTGAATAAAATATTACTTTTTAAATATCACCCCATAACTATGTTTTCTATGGTCCCAAAAAAACGCCATAAGTAAAAAAATGAGTTTTGCGAGTTTTCAAGCTAATTATGATTTTTTTGCGGTCATTGAAATGCAAATTGTTTCTTATACACAAAATACTATTTTATACTATTAATTAGATATTCAAATAAATTTTTAAAACAATTATTATTATTTTTAGCACTTTTTTCTTAGAATAGAGAAGAAAATGGCGGCTTTTAAAACGAAATTCTGCTTTTCGTTCAATTTTGAATTAAAGTGATGTAATAATTAATAAAATTTAACAAAATTAATTGTTTGAACAATTTATTCTTAATGCTAATAATGTTCAATTTGAATAATGTTAGAAACTCGCGGTTCTTCCAAATTTTTAAACTTATTTTCGCATTTTCCATTATAATGAGGTAAATAATTAATTATAGTTATCAAAATTAATTGTTTAAATTAATTAATTATATTGTTAATAATTTTAAATTTGAATAATACTAAAAACTCGCGGCACTTCTCAAAATTTTCTATTTATTTTCGACTTTTCAATTAAAGTGAGGTAAATAATTCATCAAAAAATTGTGTAAGCAATTTATTATTATTCTTAATGATATTTCATTTGAATAATGCCAGAAAATTACATTTTTTCAAAAATGTTAAACTTTTAGTCCATTTTGAGAATAGATCCAAAGTAAATAATTAATTAAAATTAAACAAATTAATTGTTTAAACAATTTATTGTTATTTTTAGTAATATTCAATTTGGATAATGCTAAAAAACTGAATTTCATTTTAAAAATCTACCACTTTTGGCCCAATTTTCAATTAGAGGGTGGTAAATAATTAATTAAAGTTAAAGTTTTATAGAGTTATTATTCTTAATAATATTTCATTTGAATCATGCCAGTAAATTGCATTATTTTCAAAAATGTTCTACTTTTTTCCATTTTTCTATTAGATCGAGGTAAATAATGAATTAAAGTTAACAAAATTAATTCTGTAAACAATTTATTATTATTATTAATATTTAATTTAAATAATGTTATAAAATTGCATTTTTTACGAATTCCCACTTTTTTCCAATTTCCAGTTAGAGAGAGGTAAATGAAATAATTGTTTAAACAATTTATTATTGTTTTTAATTATATTTAATTTGATTATATCTAGAAACTCGCTGTTTATCTCAAATATTCTACTTATTTTGGACTTTTCAATTAGATTGCGGTAAATAATTAATTAAAGAATTGTTTAAACATTTAATTATTATTCTTAATAATATTTATTATGAATAATGGTAGAAAATTGCATTGTTTAAACAAAAATTCCACTTTTTGTGCAATTTTTATTCCGAGGGAGGTAAATAATTAATTAAAGTTAACAAAATTAATTGTTTGCACAGTTTTTTATTATTATTAATAATATTTAATTTGAATAATGCTAGAAAATTGCATTTTTTCACAAATTTTCCTCATTTGTCCAATTTTTAATCGGAGCGAGGTAAATAATAAATTAAAGTTAATAAAATCAATTGTTTATTATTTTTTTAGTTATTTGTTGTCGAATTTTCAATCAGAGTGAGTTTTTTAATTTAAGTTAAGAAAATGAGTTGTTTAAACAATTTATTATTATTGTTAATAACTATCTTCTTCTTTATTAATGCTAGACAGTTGCGGTTCCTTAAACTAATTAAAATCCTATTAATTCCCTTGAAAGCTGGTGAAATTCTTTGAAATATTTTTAAATCTCTTAAAATCTATTGAAATCCATTGAAACCCCTGGAAATATTTCAAATATTTTGAAAGCTAGTACCTGTGAAAATTGGCTAGATCCGCTTTCAGGGACGGCCTGCAAGACTTACCGAAACAGTCGGTAAATCCAGAAATAAGGTGGTAAATCCCAGTCCGCTTCTGATTACCCTAGCGTCCCTTTCTGACTTTCCTAGCGGACGGCATGACTTCACGCGGTACGCTAGAGTGATGCCTTCACTTTCTATAATTATGATAACCATCAAATTTGATTGAACAACAATTAATGTAAAAGTGAATATTTTTTGTTTCAGGTAATCTAGAGAGCAATAAGTGTCGGACTGTCCCTGGTAAATTTAATATTTAAAAAAAGTTGAGTTTTTTGAAAAATTGGTAGTTCACTGCATTTTTTAATCGCAGGTACCCCAAGACTTACTGGAGGTGGTTCTCGAGGAAACTATTTTTCACTCGATAATAACATTTTAAGAGGGGACATGTCCTCTGGCAGCCCCATGGGTACAAAAGATCTTAGCTCCCCAAGACCGGCTTCGAGAGGAGCCTGTCCTGCAGAATTAGAGCACAATATTAATTTGTATGGACAGAATACAAAGCACATAGTAAGATTAAATAATATTTCATATATTATAGGGTGGCTTTTCAGGAAATAATTAATTTAGGTAAAATAATGAATTCCATACGAAACGCCTTGAATTCCTAAGATTTAAAATATTTAAATTTTCAATCAAAAAGACGAATTTTTTCGAAGCCAGTTGAATTTTCGACAAAAAAACTTCATTTTTAATCCAGAAAGAAGAATTTAAATTCTCAGCGTATAAAGAATAAATTTTTAACCAACTAGTTCAATTTTTCAGATATAAAAATTAATTTCTACCCTAAAACAAAGAATCCTTAACAAACCAATTAAATTTGTAATCAAACAAGTAATCTTTAAAAAAAGTGAATTTTTTACAAAGTAGTTGAATTTTTATTCAAATAGTATCATTTTCAACCAAAAAGATGAGTTTTCAACCATAAAGATTAATGGTCTATTGAAGAGATGAATTTACAACAAATTTGTTGAATTTTTTTAACCAAAAGACCAATTATTATCTACAAAACAATTGAATTTATAACCCGACAATATGAATTAACAACAGAAGAGTTAATTTTCTACCAAATAGTTATATTTTCAAATTAATAGTTGCACTGTGAGTCAAATATTTAAGTTTTCTACCAAAATATTTCAAGTTTCAAGCAAAAAGGCGATTTTTCTACAAAACAGTTGAACTTTCAACATGAAAATGAAAACCAAAAAAATTAATTTTTCACCTGGTATTTCTACTTTAATCCAATTAGTTGATTTTTCAACCAAAAAAGATTCATTCTTAACGAAACATTTGATAATTAATATTTAAAAATAGATTTTAATTTTAAGTAAGAAACAGTTGAATTTAACGAAAAAAGACGAATTTTCAATAAAATAGTTAAATCTTCAAGCAAAAATGATTAATTTTCAATCAAGCAGTTGCATTATTAACGAATAAAGATGAATTTTCCACCACGGAGATTAATTTTCTGTCAAAAAAAGGCTAATTATCAACAACATACATGAATCTCTAACCAAATAGTGGAATATTCAAATAGAAAAGATTAATTCTTAATAAAAAAAAATTTTCTATACAAGTGGAATGCTTACATTTTCAGTTAAAAAAATAAATTCTCATAAAAAAATTAATTTTGAACCAAAGAGATGAATTTTCAACCAAAATTGAGAAACTTTTCTAAGAAAAAGATTTTTTAAGCCAAATAGATTCATTTATTACAAAAAAGATGAATTTTCAAGCAAATGCATGCATTTTCTACCAAATAGTTAAATTTCCAAGTAAAAAAGACAAATTTTCAACAAAATAGTTGATTTTTTTACTAAAAAAGGTTAAAAATTACAACCAAAAATAAAACGAATCTTTAACAGAGAAGTTCAATTTTCAATGAAAGCTCTAGAGATTAATCTTCAACCAAAAAAAGGTTGGATTATTGACTAAAAGAGGTGACTTTTTAACAAAATACTTGAATTTTCAACAAAATAATTAAATTGTTGACCAAAAATGCATTAGTTGCATTTTCATTTGAAAAATATAATTCTCAACAATATTCAACAAAGTAGTTAAATTTTCAATCAGTAAAACAATTTTTTAAAGAAGAATATTAATTTTTGACTAAAAAATAAGATTCAACTAATTCCATAAATTTTCAACCAAAGAGTTAAATTTTCAAACTTAAAAAGATACACATTCAGCAGTTTAACTTTGAACCAAATATTTGATTTTGACCAAAAAAGCCGATTTTTTTTACAAAAGAGATGTATTTTCAATAAACTAATCAGATTTTTAACCAAATAGTAGAATTTTTTACCAAATTAACCAAAAGAGAAAAAACTATTAAAGCTTCAAAGAGGGGAATATGGGAAAGAGTTTAAAGTCTCTGATTATTAATATTTTTTTCATAAAAGAGAACATCAATTTTTAAAGGATCTTTTAACATTAGGAAATAAATCTGTTGTTAACACTATAATTATTCAACTTTTTCAGGTTTTCAAGATGATAAAAAAAATGAAATTATGGAAAAGAACTTAGAATGTATTTGCATTTACATCGGTAACGGTAAAAAAATTACCGGTACTGACAATACATTTTTCAGACATTTTTTTTAATTTTTCAGGAATTAAAAAAAATTTGAATTGTTTCAAAATATATTCGGATGTTTTTAAAATTAAGCTTTTTAAGAATATTAAAAGTTGTCATGATAATCAAAACATTTTCTAAGGATTCCTAGGAAAAGTTAAAATCATTTTTCATTTTGAAAAATGAACTTTTAGACAAAAGCTAAAAAGATTCAAAAATATTTCAAATGATTTGTGAAGATTTCAAAATATTTCTAAAAAGTTTTCAAAGAATTCTGCAACGTTGCAAGATAATAAAAAACGTTCTTAAGATTTCTAGGAAAGTTTAAAAAGATTTTTTATTTTTAAAAGTTAGTCAAAGTAGCCGTTGTAGACCTGCAAAAAGATTTCGTAGTCTATTCCCCTCTCCATATTTCTTCTCACTTTTTCTCCCCCAATTACCCCTTACTTTCTCTACTTTCAGTCCCATTATTCCTTTCATTTCTGCTCACTAACTCTCTCCTAATTTCCCCTACTTCCACTCTCCTAATATTTCTGCTTCCTCTCCTAGAATTTTACCTCACTTCGAAAAATTCCACTACTTACCTTCACTTCCCCACCTAAAAAAAAGTAGGACAATTGAACGAAATAGGATTATGTTCTAAATTGTTGATCATTTCAAACCTTATGCCTCTTAAAATTTTTAGAGTTCCATAGCTCCGGGCTACCCTTATAACTTGTTTCGTGTGTCCGTCCTTCGCATTTTTTTCAAAGAGGGTGAGTGAGGGAAAATGAGGTGTGGAAGTGTAAGGGAAGTGAGGGGCAACAAAGGGAGATAAAGAAGGGTACATGAGTGTAGGGAAGATAAAAG
>JAWWLR010000155.1:20119110-20129617 GCA_035041075.1 Acraspis erinacei | reverse complement strand
TGAAGTGAGGTGTGAGGAAGTAGGGGCAATTTTAAGAGGAGTAGGGGGGGGGGGAATAATTGGGGGGGGGTTCAACGACTTAATTAACGTCTTGATAGTCCAAGAAACCCTATTTTGTAGTCGTTCAGCCCCTACTTTGACTAATTTTTCTAAAGTGATTGAGCTCTACAATTTAAAATTGCAATCATAAAAATTTTGTTTTATCATTTATTATTTTCATAAAATAAGGTCCCCCCCTTCTTTCAGGAAGAACAGCTCGGCTGTATAGAAAACGAAGTTCGCACAATGCAAATGGAATTGGTGAACGTTCAACGTGAAAGAAATCAACTAGATCAGCAACGAAAGTTGCTTAAATGCACTGGACCTTGCGCACCCTGCTCTTGCAGTCCAGCATCGGGAGCAGAACTACCTTCCAGAGCATTTGGCTCACAAAATATTTGCGTTCCATGTCCTCCAGGTCCTCAATCGGGTGTGAATGTACCGATGCCAATGAAGGTACCTATGAAATTCCTCGATTGTTGCTCCAACAAAAAGAAAATAGACGAGTCGAGTCGATACAACGAGTTATTTGATCCCTACAATCATTATAAAGTCAGCAATAGACGATAATTTGCTTTCAGTATACTATATCAAGTTAAATTAATTAAAATAGGCAGAAAATGAAGTTTAATCGAGGAAATAGATCGAATCGGCTCTTCTGTAAAATGTACGAAATAAGATGATAATGTCACCACCAAGCTGCGATGTATGAAATAAACATATTTACGAACCATACAGTGTTCTATGTTCTTTTGGCCAATTGTGACGGTGCAACATTATCCTGTACATATGGAAAATTTTCTTTTTTAAATTCTTGCTGAGTATGTACGTAAAATATGATTATTTCATATCGATTCAAGGATCTTGATTTGGTGGTTTTTTCAATTATGTACAGCATAGTGTAAGCATTGTTACCTAGGTATAATTTAAGTTTATTTTTCAAAACAAAACTGGCCAGCATTCAGGGCGGTCATTCAAGATGCAAAGAAATTCCCGATTTTCCAGTACAGTTTCTAATTCTAGCCCTTAAACTAAACAATTTATTATTAGAAGTATTTAAAAGCAATGTCTAGTACATAGAAAACATAAGTTTTCAACCAGAAACGTTCATATTTCTACAACAAAACACGAATTTCCATAAAAAGAGTTTGAAACTTAGATTAATTTTTTAGACGACAGTTAAATTATACATCTGAGAAAGTTAATTTGTAACGAAGAAGATAACTTTCAATAAATAAAATTAATTCTTCAGGGGACAGTTGAATTACCATTCTGAGAAAGTGAATTTTTAATAAAAAAGATCATTTTAAACAATGAAAACGAATATTTTAGAGGACCGTTGAATTATCACTCAGAGAAAGTGATTTTTAAACCAAAAATACATATAATTACGAAAAAATGAATTTTTTAGAAGGCAATTAAATTAAAAATCAAAATTAAATTATCTACCTGAAAAAATGAATTTTAAACAAAGAAAATTCATTCTTTAGAAGACAGTTGAATTACAATCTGAAAAAGCGAATTTTTAACAAAAAATATAATTTTCAAAAAATAAAATAAATTTTTTAGAAGACTGACGAATTATCAATATTAAAAAGTGAATTTTTAAGAAAGAAGATAACTTTCAAACACAGCAAAAAATTTCTTAGAAATCAGTTGAATTATCAATCTGAAAAAATGAATTTTCAGCCAAAAAATCATTTTCAACAAAGAAAGATGAAATTTTTAGATGAAAATTGAATTACATATTTGAAAAAGATGATTTTCAACAAAGAAAGATTGATTATTTAGAAGACAATGGAATCAACAACCTAAAAAAGTGCACTTTAACAAAAAATATAATTTTCAACAAAGAAAATGATTTTTTTACAAGACTGACGAATTATCAATCTGAAAAAGTGATTTTTTAACAAAAAATATAATTTCCAACAAAGAAGATGAATTTTATTCTTTAGAAAGAAGTTGAATTATTATTAATCCGAAATGTAAATTGTCAGCAAAAAATATAATTTTCAAAAAAGAAAAGAAATTTTTTAGATGACTGACGAATTATCAATATTAAAAAGTGAATTTTGAACAAAATAGATAATTTTCAATAAAGGAAGAAGAATATTTTAGAAAGCAGTTGAATCATTAATCCGAAAAATTAAATTTTCAGCAAAAAATATCATTTTCAACAAAGAAAGGTAATTTTTGACAAAGAAAGATCAATTTTTTAGAAGGAAGTTGAATTATAAATCCAAAAAAGTACATTTTCAGCAAAAAATATAATTTTCAACAAAGACAATAACATTTTAGAAGACCGATGCATTGTCAATATGAAAAAGTGCACTTTTAACAGAAAAAATATTTTTCAACAAAGAAAGATGAATTTTTTAGAAGAGAGTTGAATTATCAACCTGAAAAAGTAAATTCTGAACAAAGAAAATAAGTTATAAGTTTATATATTTCAAAAAAGAAAATAAATTTTTTAGTAGACTGACGAATTATCGATCTGAAAAAGTGATTTTTTAACAAAAAATATAATTTTCAACAAAGAAGATGAATTTTATTCTTTAGAAAGAAGTTGAATTATTATTAATCCGAAAAGTAAATTTCCAACAAAAAATATGACTTTTAAAAAAGAAAATAAATTTTTTAAAAGACTGACGAATTATCAATATTAAAAAGTGAATTTTTAACCAAATAGATAATTTTCAATAAAGAAAGATGCATTTTTTAGAAATCAGTTGAATTATCAATCCGAAAAAGTAAATTTTCTGCAAAAAATATAATTTTCAACAAAGAAAATATCATATTAGAAGACCGATGCATTCTCAATATGAAAAAGAGAATTTTTAATAGAAAATATATTTTTTAACAAAGAAAGATCAATTTTTTAGAAGATTGTTGAATTATCAATCTGAAAAAGTAAATTCTGAACAAAGAAAATAAGTTTTTTTTAAAGACAGTTGAATTATCAATATGAAAAAGTGCATTTTCAACAAGAAATATAATTTTCAACAAGAAATATAATTTTCAACAAAGAAAGATGAATTTTTTAGAAGGCAATTGAATTAACAATCTGAAAAAGTGAATTCTTAACAAAAAGATCATTTGCAACAAAGAATGATACATTTTTTATTAAATTTGATTAAAAATAAATAAAACTTATCAAATAATTATGAATGTTGCTTAAATTATTATAAAGTTCCCAATAAAAAGAACTGGAATTTAAAAAAAAAACACAATTTTTCCGTCGAGAAATGCCCGGATAATTCATTTGTTTATTATATTTTTTTCTGAAAAAATCATGAGGTTTGTCATTAAAAAAGCTGATATAAAAAAAAGATATTTACTGTAGACAAATGACAAATTTAATGTAAATCTATGATACGGTAATAGTTATTAGAAAGCACCGAGATGTAAAATTGAGCCAGTAGTATAGCTATGGCGATATTGGAACACTTACTTCCTGCGAAAGATTCATTGATCAAGTTTCAGTCGGTATAACAGTTTCCTACCTTATTGAAGTTAAACGCCAATACTGAGATTCCCTTTAGAGTCTGCAGCAGGAAGTACATTTACGAGGTGGGGTGGTGCGGGAGATGTGTACAGAACCTTCTAGATGCATTATACCGAAATTAAGAGATTAGTACTTAACATCGGTCGGTAATGCAGATTTACCATCTGCTGGTAAGGCAGATTTACAATCGGTTGCTAATGCAGATTCCGTCAAATATCGACTCTCTGTTCGAATAGAAGTAATCTGCCTTGCGACCAATGGTAATTGTCTGACGTGGATAGTTTAGCTTTGAAAAAAACCTTGTCTGGTCGGTTAGTGTTTCAGTATCGCCACAGCTATACTACTGAAGCTCATTATTTTCTAGATGAGTCTTCAACAGCAAGCGAGTCAAGTTTCTTGTATCAATGGTACCATGGTAAGTTGAATTTTAAAGTTATTTAAAGTTCATGAAAACTTACATTTGGTTCGATATTAAAATAAAAATCCCGAAAAGAATGGCAGTCAGTGTCCTCAACAACAACTTCGGGATCTGAAAGAACAATATGCTCGACTTCAAGATGATTACAAGAATAAACTTTGTGAAGTATCTTGCCTCCGATCGGATGCAGAGAAGATGAAGCAGGAAACTCGTGAAGCAAAGGAAGAAAGAGCCAAGATGGAAAACAGACTGATCGACTTACAAGAACGATTGAAGATTCTAGAAACTGAGAGAAATAATTTGAATGGTATGTATTAACTGAAAAAGCATTGCAATTTGCTGAGAGTTTGCGTCTTTTTGTCTGATCTATGACATAGGATGACTTTGTGAAGCTCTTCACCTGAGGTGATTACTAGAGAGATTGATCAACAACCTGTATCCGACCAGTGTTACGGAACGCGCGCCTCAATATAATCCTGCATTTTTATTTTCTAGTATTTAAAACACAAAGATTTAAAAAATTCACAATCACAAATTTCTTAATATTAAAAGTGCCACCAATTTTGGAAACGATATCTATGGAAATTTACAAGGAATCTGTATTATCATAGGAGATGGTAATAATCGGTTAGAGTGGAGATCTCTTTAACCGACCGTGAAAGGCAAAATCAACACTATCGATCGAAGTTAACTCCTCAAATAACAGAAAATTCTTAACCTCTTTTCAGGCTAGATAGAACTATGAATTAATTTTTTTAATTAAAATATTTTTTCTGAAAAAAGATATTCTCTCTTCGCTCTGCTGGGAATCGAACCCCAAGGTTCTCTAGAAATTCGTGAGAATACCTTAAAATCCGATGAAATCGTAGAAATCTATTAAGATAGGTAGAGATCATTTACAATTTCTTGGATATAAATTAAATTAATACTATTTATTAAATTTCTTTTAAAAAATCATTGAAATAAAATGAACGCGCGCAAAGTTGTGTTCACGTCTCTATAGTTTTATTTTTTAATTTTAACCCTCGAGTGCTCAATTCTTTTTTATAAATATAAAATTAATTTTCAGCAAAAATGGTAAAATTTTCAACCAATGAGATTAATTTTCTACTAAAATAATGAATTAAAAAAAAACTGTTTCTTTGCATTGTTGATTTTTTAACTAAAATAATGAATCTTAAACTGGAATAGTTCAATTTTCAGTTTAAAGAAATACTTTTCAACAAAACAAAAAAACAATTTTTAAAAAATAGTCACATTTTTCACTAAAATAACAAATCTTCAACCTAAATCTTTCAATTTTCAGTTAATTTTCAATAAGAGATCAATCTTCAACAAAAAATGATTTTTTAACAAATTGGTTCAACCGTATATTAAGTAGTATGCGAATTTAAAAAAATAATTTTTAATCTAATAGTTAGATTTTAAATTCAAAAACATAAGCGTACAACCAAAAATGAAAAAGATAAATTTTTAGTTTAAAAAGTTATTTTACAACCAAATCTAATTTCTAAGCAAGGGAGATTTTTCAGTTAAGAAAGAAAAAAAATTTTCAACCTAATTTTAATTTTCAACCCAAAAATATGAATTTTCGACAAAATTCAATCTTCAACCAAATTTTTGCTAGACATTTTTGACAAGAAAAAGGAAATTTCATACCAAGAGGATATTCTTTAAAAAAAATCAACAAAAAAGATCAATTTTCATCAAAAAATAAAAAAATGAGTGAATTTTTAACCATTTTCAGGCCACTAACACGATTTTTCTATAAAACAGTTAACTTTTCCATCCAAAAATAAAAACTTTATATAAAAAGTTCATTTTCGAGTCAGTAGTTGAATTTTTAACTAAAAAAATCATAATTTTCAACAAAAAATGATGATTTTTCAACAACATTTTTGGATTCTTAACAAAAAAATTGAATTTTTAATTAGAATCATAAAATCAGAAAACAAAAAAAAAGTGAATTCTGAACAAAAAATATAATACATAGTTTGCTTTTCAAGTTAAAAAGAATTAACTTTCAGCCAAAAATAATTGGGTTTTCTGTTTGGGTTCTACTAATTCAGATCTTACTTGGGCAACAAAAATGAAATTTATAATTTAAAGACTAACGAAAAATAGAATAAATGAAAATTGAAGTTTATTTTTATTACCTTAATAATAATGCGTTGGAAAATTGGAATTTTACTTAAAAAACGAATTTTAAGTTAGTTATTAGTTGAAAAGTTAATTTTCCACTGCAAAATTTTCTATTTTAAATAAAAATCTTGTAAATTCAGACTACAGAAAGTTTGTCGGACAAAGGAAAATTTTAGGGCGACAGTCAATTCCGCTCCAGCTACCTGTGTACTGTTCCCCCCACTACGCGGCTCCCCCTCACCAACGAATTATAACGGTTCCAACGTTATGTTATTTGCCTTAAAAGGTTAAAAATTAAAGAATGAATATTAAACTTTATGTGATATATGGGTCCAGATAATTTTTCAGTATTTTTTGCTAAAATCAGCTTAATGTACATAATTTAAAAAAATGTCCACGAACGATCACTAAATCAATTTATTCTATTAATAATAATGATAAATAAATAAAAATTTGAGAATTATAAGTCTGTTATTAGGCTAAGGTTTTTTAGAATAGAAATGCATAAGAAAAAAATATTACAATAATAAATTAAAGCGACTGTAGCCGATTTTAGTGAAGTAGATTGAAAAATGCCTGCATGTCCATATCACGTAAAATTAAACATTATTCCTCAATTTGCTACTTTTCAAAGCAAATAAGTTATTTTTGAAATCGTTATAATATGCACTCTCAGGCTCATTGGATAATAAAGAATATTTAAATACATAATCAGTAAATTCAAAACTGACTAAAATTAAAACCAAACATTTAAGAATATTTCAATATAAATTTGTATAGTAAACTAGAAAAATCACTTTAAAAACCTAAACAATAATAAATAGTTAATTTGATTCCTGTGTAAATGTTTTAAAGTTTTTTCTATGTTTTTCTATGCATTATCTACCGTTCACGCTTTTCGCCGGCAGCGCAAGAGGAGAACTCATCGCCGACGAGCGCAGTAGTGGGGGAAGAGGTTACAGGTAGCTGTCGGCGAATTACCAATCGCCCACGGCATCAGCTTGGCTGGTTGAGGGGAAGTTGCGTAGTATGGGATGTGTACACAGGTATTCGGTGCAGAGCTTTCTTTTGCCCACATTTTAGGCCCAGAATATAGCATAATTAAAGAAAAAAGAGGGGGGAAATGAGAAGTTTTTCGAGGACACAAAAAAGGAGAATTTAAAAATGGAGAAACGCAGGAGTTAGGGGAATACTAAGATCTCTGTAAATATTTAAAGGATTTACAAAACTTTTATAAAATGCGTGATAGGTAGCAAGGAGCAGTTGATTGAACAGGAACAAGCACTCTTGGTAGCAAAACAAAGGTTCAGAGATGCACAAGATGAAATGGAGGAATTGCGATCCATTACTCAGGATCAATCAGCACAACTTGAAGATTATCGTAACAAATATTTGATTGTTAGTTTAAAAAATTTTCATTATCTTTAAAATTAAATATCACATTTTTCACGATGATGTTTACTTAGGCTCAGCAAAAAGTTGAAGAACAACGACATCAACTTGATCTTATGGAATTGGATAATGCTAGAATGAATGAAAATGTAACTCTGGAAATAGGACGCGTTAAGGTAAGGGGACGTCCAAAAACTACGCTACTACTTTCGCAAAATTTTCAGTTAAAAAAATTAATTTCCAACACAAAAATTACGAGTTTTGAACCAAACAATACGAGTTTTTAACGAAATAGTTGAAGCCTTAACCAGAAAGATGAATTTTCAAAAAGCAAGATTAATTTTATAGTCAAAACGAAGAATTTTCAACAAGAAATGAAATAGTTAAAGTTCTAGTTAAACAAATTAATTTTTCACACGCAAAAAACAGCACATTTACAAAAAAAGTTTAATTTTCAACCAAATAGGTAAATCTTTAAAAATTAATTTTAAACTAAGCATTTCAATTTTTAATCAAAAATATGAATTTCCACCAAAAAGATTAATTCTTTTTAAGGAGAGTTTTTAACTAAATAGTTGAAATTTCTAACAAATTGTTGAATTTGCAAGTAAAAAAGTTGATTTTTCAACAAAATACATCAATTTTTAACAAAATAGTCAAATATTCAGAAAAATATTTTAATTTTCTACCAAAAATATTTATTTTGAACCTAATCATCATTTTGTTTCAACAAATGATTAAATTTTCAAGTCAAAAAGTCGATTTTTTTAACCGAAAAATGTGAATTTTCAACTAAAAGTATAAATATTTAATAAATAAAACAAAAAATTTTTAAAACGTAATTCAGCTTTCAGCCAAGTAGTTGATTTTCCAAGAAACAAACAGAAAAATAATTAGTTTCAACTCAAATTATAAATCTTTTATAAGGATAGGGAAATTTTTTAAAAGTAGTTTCACTTTCAATCATTCAGTTGTTTTTTAATTCAAAAAAGATTAATTTATAAGTAAATAGTAAAATTTTCGAACCAAAAGTTGAGTTTTCCGCTAAGAAGGTACATCAATTTTCAAGAAAATAGTTGAATTATCAAACAAAAATATAAATTTTAAACAAAAATGTTCAACTTTAACCAAATAGTTTAACTTTCCACCAAATTATTAAATTTTCAAGGCAACAAGTCGAATTTTCAAACCGAAAATATACATTTCTAACTGAAGTAATGAATTAAAAAAAAAGAATTTCTAATAGTAGTTGAACTCTAAATCAAACCCAGTTAAGTTTTTTTTACCAATGATTATTAATTTTAACGAAATCAGTAATATTTTATATTTGAACCAACAACATTTTTTGTTCAATTAAAAACAATTGGCTTCAGCGAAAAATTCTAATTTTTAACACAAAAGATGAAAACAAATTTTTAACAAAATACATGAATTTTCAACTAGGAAAGATCAATTTTCGATTAAAAATATCAATTTTCAACTAATCATGGAATAGCTATATTTTTAGTTTAATAAATTCATTCTCCACAAGAAAACGAACGAATTTTCAACAAAATAGTAAAGTTTGCAACCAAAGAGATGAATTTTCAACCAAAGTTATGAATCTTAAAAAGCAAATGAATTTTCACTCACAGAGTAAATTTTTTGTGCGGCCCCCTCCCCACTGATGCTGGAAACGAAGTTTATGGGCGACAACTAAGATTTTCAGCAAAGCTCTGTGATTTTTAATAAAAGATATTCAATAAAAATGCACGAATTAAAAATGCTTTCAGAATCAGTTTCAAGAGAAACTTGCTGAATTAGCTCCCCTGCCTGATATTTTGAAGCAAACTCAGCTAAAATTGCAAGAGTCTCAGCAAATGCGCCAGATTGCTGAAAGAAACTGTGAAGACTTATCCAGAGAGCTTCTAGATTGCAAGGACAAAATTCAAGGGATTCAAAGAGATATGGAAATTCTTCGCAGCGAAAATCAGGAACTCCAAGTACGAAAAATTAGTCAACTTTTCCTTCCCTACTTTACCTTCCCCCACTTGAAGCTTCTCTTCTCTTCCCTTTTCCAACTTTTCCCTTACCTACTTCTCCCTCTCCTAAATTCCCCAGCTAACACTCCTATTCCCCTCATTTCCACTCACCAAACCTTCATCTCCCCACAGTTCTCCTGCTTCCCCTCCCCTCATTTCCCTATCCCTTGTTCCACTTCACTTTCCCTACTTTTACTCCTCTCGTCACATTTCCCATCCCTTTTTCTACTTCCGCTTACCTTATTCCCCATTGCCAAATTTTCCCTGCCTTACCCAACTTCTTCCTCGTCTACTTTCTATTCTCTTCACTTTCCCAGATAATACTCCCCAGCCCCTACTTCTCCATCCTTTATTTCCACTACTTCCACATCCCTCATTTCCTTTCACATATATTCAACATCCTCTCATCACTCCCCCTTCCCACATTTTCCCTAACATCTCGACAAATTTCCCTCCCTGCTCCATCTTCTCCCTCATCTACTTTCTTCTCTCCTCACTTCTCCAACTAACACTTCCATTCGCATCATTTCCACTCACATCCCAAGCCCTCATTTTCACTCACGTCTCCTACTTCACTTCTCCTCACTTCCCCTTTCCTTATTTCACCTCATTTCGCTACTTTCACTCCTCTTGTCACATTTTCTATGACTTTTTCTACATCCATTTATCTCGATCCCCAGTTTCCCATTCACCAAATTTTCCTACCTTCCCCAACTTCTGTATCATTTACTTTCCCATCTTCTCACTTTCCCAGATGACACTCACTCAGACAGCCCCTTAATTCCTGTGTGAGTGGAATCCACAGGTCTATTCGTAAAACTGACAAGGAGACTTTTCACACCATTCATTCTCTGTTGTTCACGTGTCTGATAGATGATGTGGTAACAGCACAAATCCTAAGAACAAGAACATAAATGCAGAGCACAGCAGGCCTCTACAGGAACTAACCAGCAGAATGCAATTTGAAGATGAAAAATAGTCCAAGGAACA
>JAWWLR010000155.1:20087675-20102918 GCA_035041075.1 Acraspis erinacei | reverse complement strand
GCCCAATTTTGTTTGATTTGGTTAAGATTTGCGACCTGTAGGTGGTTTTGAACATTCTGTCCCCAATGTGCACCGCCACGTCGACATATCTACACTCGCACATATGGTATGAATTTTGTATAAAGAGGGGCCACATTCGAATTTCATTTCTTTGAAACACACATTCCGGATTTCACCATAATAAACTTCGATTAAATTAGTATTCATTTCAGATAAAATTACATAGAATTTGAAAAAAAGACATTAGGATAAAACTCGGATTACGTCAGACACAGTGTAATGTTGGAAATCTGAAAAACGTAATGTAAATGCTTTACTCACGAATAAAATAGAGGATAACTGTGAAGGATAAGACTAGAGTAGAAAAAATCCTCATCTTCTCTTATCAGATAAACAGTTAATTATTGTATAAATGAACAATTCGATTGAGAATCTTACTGCTGAATATTCCAGTTCTTTATCAAATTAAATAAATAGTATATCCTAGAATCGTTGCCTCATACATTATAGACGTCGATGGTAACTTTAGCAGTTATTTACATTTCATTAGTCAGTTTAAAGAAAGAAAATGTACTCAATAAATTCTCTTAAGTTGATGTCACGATTTATATAATCTTTTATTTTTTTGCGAAAGTCGTATTTTACATAACAAATTCATATGGCGTATTTTGCCACAAAACTTGGGAATTCTAAGATAAATTGTGCAACATTCAGGGTGTCTATCCCAAGGATTATGTGATTATGTTTCAAGTATTATGTTTTAAGTATTTGAATTATTTAGAGTACATATAATATATTGAATATTGAAAATAAATTTATAACTATGATTTTGAGCCTTAGATGAAATTTGATCATCAGGTCATAACAACTTTTCTATAAAAGTCGCACAGGCAACTTGAAATACTATAGCAATCTTTTAAGTGTCATTTATATATCACAATATTAAATTTTTACTTCCATTGTTTTCAGTAAAAAAAACTATTTTATTTAAATGGTATATGCTAGTTTTGAAAAGTCATTAGAAATATTTTTTAGAAAGAAAATCAACTTGGTTTTTGAAAACTTGCCTTTTTGTTGAAAAAATGTATGTGATTTCTGGTTGAAAATTCAAGTATCTTCGTAGGACATTTACTTATTTTTTGAAACCCATATTTTATTGTTTATTTAAAAATTTATTTCTTTAGAAAAGTTTTATCTTCCTTAGATGAAAATGCACTGTTTGTTTAAGAATTAGTCTTCTTTGCTTGATTATTTAACTTATTATTTTGAAAGTTTAATTACGTGTGTAAAAAATTAATTACTTTGTTGCAGTATTTTTTTAAATACAGGTTTACCTCTTTGGTAAAAATTGAACTATTTTAATGATAATAATTTGTTTGCAGAAAATTCATAGTTTCTGATCGAAAATTCAATTTTTTTACATAACATTCCACATGTGGCACCTCAAACCCTATGCACATGACATGCCGCGTATATCTAAAATTGACAAAGTAAACATTAGTTATAGGAATTACTTTTTACATTTCAGTATAAAGAAACGACAAAGGCATCCAAGCCTTGCCGAAAATCTACGGCTCAATAAGTGCCCATGGAGAGGTCAACAGAGGCGTCAACTTTGAATTCGGATATAATGCTGCAGGACCCTCCGTGTAAGTGATGGAAAAAGATGGGCGCTTCCAAATCAAGCGCCTACAGAGGGTCCACTAACAAAAATTTGCTGGGTCTGTAAAGAACTTGGCCACCTGTCTGGTCAGTGTCCTAACCCTCTCGGCTCCGGTATTATTAGCTAAGGGTGCGGGGAGCCTGGGTTCCGGATATCTTAATGCAGAATCTTAAGAGAACTATACACCTCAGACATGGTGCTCGCAGGCGAGTGAAGACGTTAGCTGGGTCAACGACTCTCCACAGAGGGATCAAAACTCCAGGAAAAGATCCTTGAAGCGAGTCGCCGAATTGACCGACACCTGTCGCGATATTAAGGGTTATCGAGATACACCGTTTTGTACCATATTTTCTTCCAAATTTTGATTTAATTTCTACTGTTATACCGAGTTACTAGCAGGCTTCTTAAACTCATCTTTGTCATCACACGTATTTGCAATGTAGAAGCTTAAGGCGTTTGCCTGCAACGTTATTGTCTTTCCAAACGGTTCACAGATTATATTTACCGATGCTTAAAATAGTTAAAATGCAGCAGTTATTAACATCTCAATTTGTCAATATTTATAAATCTGAAAATCTCTATCCTTGTTCGCCGCAATTTCTAGCACTTTAGGGACTAAGTTGTGAAAACTCTAATTTAAACGGATTTATAATTGTACCTAAAATTACTCTGAAAAAGACTTCACTTTCCCAAATATTCTACTTCACAATTTGGATGTTTGAAAATTCTCCAATTCTACAAATAAGTGCTTATACTGCAAGAATAAACAACAATTCAGTGGCACTAATCAGGGCGATAAGTGCAAAGGTTAAAAGTTACTTGTTCTCCCTTTTAAAAGCAACGAAGGAAGCCAAGCAGCCATAATCACGATTATACTGCAAGAAATCGGGACATAAATCAACGAGAGAAGCTGGGATAAATATCATTATTATTCAATAAAATATCCTGGGATCTATGCGAGGCTTATTAAGGAGGATCCAAAGGTTGTCGTTCAGCAGCAAGTAGCTCCAAGGTCCAGTCACTCGTCAGCATCGCAGAATCAACGGAGGTCCAGCTCATCACCGGTAATCCAGTTCTTGGTACCACCAATCTCTTATCTGTCCTCTTCTTACAAATTAGTAGACTTTCAATTACACACGATTCGCGGGAATTAATTCAGTCATAATGACTGAAATCGAAATAAACTAATTGAAAGCTAAACGCGACTCAATTAAACTATCTTTAACGTTCAGGCAAAATACGTTATAACCAATAAAGATTTCGACAGACTTCGCCTCTTTAGATCTAGAAGAGCGGTTAGAAAAACACAAGATACTTTGGCCAGACTCTTATTCTATTCAAACGCCTTTAGAGTATTTGATTGATGTTACAGAAGAAGAATCAATACAAAGCGACGAGCGCACCTCATTTGAAACCAGATTCCGAAAGCAATAATTAGAAGCTTCCTACTATTGCTTGACAGCAACATTCAAGACATTGGAAAGTTAATTCATTTAAAAAGTTACCTGATGAAAAACGCGGTACAAGTTATTTAATTCATTGAAACTTCCTCAGAAAATTATAGGGTAGCTTGGAAACTCTTGCAGGGTCGGTACGATAACGAAAAGGTCATAATTGAAAGTCACACAAAGGCAATTCTTGAACTAAAACCCGTATCCCATAGAATCTCAATCTGCAAATTTCTCGATAAATTACAGAATCACCTCCGATCACTGCGTGCGTTAGGTGAATCAATAAACACGTGGGATACACTAATGCTTCTCAACATAAAAAACAAATTCACGTCTAAGCTCCGAGATAGATGGGAAGACCTAACAAGTGAAAATTCGAGTCCCACAATAAAACAATTTATAGAATTTTTGCAGCGTCATGCTCAATTCTAGGAAATAACAGTTTCTCGATCTTACTGAAACCAGAAACAAGATTAGAGTCGCTGCATGATAATAAGCACGGATTTAAGCATAATAAAAGATCCCAGCCTGAAACCGTATTGCTATTATTGCCAAGCTGATCACAGCATTTATGCATGCGATGAGTTTTTGAGCCGCGCAACAAATGAACGATCTGAGTTCATTAAAACATCGTCTTTCCGTTCAAACTGTCGACACCGATATCATCTGCTCAGCGAATGTCGTGGGGGAGACTGTCCAAAGTGTGGACAACGCCACAATACACTTCTCGAGAAAGACACTGTGAAATGCGAAAATTCACCACGAGTCACTGAAAAACCGTCTACATACATACACAATATACACCTGCGAACAGAGCCCCATGCGCTTCTGTCAACCGCTCTCGTTGACATTTTCGAACGTCAAGGCAAAATACACACGAACCGAGTGATTCTAGACAACGGGTCTTAATCTAATTTTTTATCTGAAAAAATGGCTCGTATTCTGCAATTATCAATTAACAGTGTAGAAATCCCAGTAAAAGGATTAGGTTCAATGTCGACTGGCATCACTGGCTCCGCAAATGCCTGTATAAAATCGCTATTCAATCGATTCCAGAAAGAATTAGACGTTCTACTCATATCTGAGATAAATAAAATCTATATTATCAACGTCTGTGTATCGGACAAAGAAAGATAAAGGTTTACTCCGCCGTTTTGCAAAAAACTCACTTAGGGTGGATAGTTGGAGGTAAAATAAATTAAAATACAATGATTATCAGACTTTTCCTCGTGCAGATAAAGTTCTAGCTCGCGATTATTACGTCGAGCACCTTTCCTTAAGTGCAATTACCTTGAGGAAGCGTCCACGTTACGTGATGAACTCATTCAATTAGTTCAGAAGGGCGGTTTCACCCTGCGTTAGTGGGCATCCAATGACCCAAGATTAACTCTCGATCTGTCCGAAAGATCCGAGGCTGAATTAATGTCTCTTGATTCTTCAGAAACAATCAAAAAATTAGGACTCTATTGAAATTCCCGTGATGATATAATCATCTATAAGGTAGCAGAGAATGGAGAAAGTTCGATGTCGCAATTAACCCAGCGAAAAACAGTCTCTGGAATATTGCGATTATTTGACCCGATAGGTTTTTTAGGCCCTGTGCTAGTTTATGCAAAAATTCTCATTCAAACCCTATGGAAACTGAAACTAACGTGGGTTGAGCTATCCCACTTCTGACCTACGATCAATTAGTAAAGTGCGTTGTTGAAATCGAAGCTATCCCGAACTCCCGACCAATTAGTCCACTGTCCTCTGACCCAAACGATCACCGTCCTTTAACTCCTGGTCACTTCCTGATTGGTAAACCATTAACAACTTTTCCGCAGGAAAATCTTCTGAAAGTAAAGGAAGAACGCTAAAAAAATGCGACAATACCTCTGGCGGAGGTGGCATAAATAGTACATAAATGGACTGAACCGTCGCAGCAAGTCGAATTCAACAGCACCCAATATCATGGTTGGCACTGTGGCCATCCTCAAGGACAACAGCATGACAGATACGTCACCCATGTTATGGAATATGTGTCGTGTCATCAAAACTTAAGCTTTAAGCGACGGCATTGTGAGAGTAGTTACGCTGAAAACTACAAATGGCATGTACAAGAGATGTGTAAACGAATTATGTCCACATAATATAAATTAGTATAAATTAATATTTGAGAAAGAGGGAGACGTTAAAGAACGCGGAGGATGCGTCAATTTTTAGGAGTTAGGTTCAGCGATGATTCGGCGGAATCATTATGTTTTAGGATTGAGCTATAATTTCAATAAGGAACAGTTGAGGCAGAATATTATTCGAACTTTAATGAAAATAAATTCTTTAGTTAATGTAAATAACGAAAATGACACAGAGGATGAAGAAGGCGATAGGGATGACGAGTCTCAGCAAAGCGATGGCATTAATACCATGAGTGTAGGGAAGACGAAGGCTACTATATTGCCAGGTAAAAATTAAAAAAACATAAAAAAGAATTTGATCCGGCAAGTATACAGCGTAATTCAACATGATCACAAGCTGTCAAATTGTCTATGAGATTCTGAGAATTTGAAAAAACGATTCGGGAATTTAATTGCAATAAAAATTTTCTTTAGAACGTTGGTTAGTTGATTTTCAAGGAAGATATCGAGCGATTAATTACTTTCAGTGATTTTAAAAAGAGTAGTTAAGAAATCGGAATCTATTCAAGAATATTCTTCGATTATCCGAGAGATGACATCTCTGGGTACTACTAAAGCTGATGCTTTGTTCGAGTATGTGGTTGATGGTGTAAGTGACTGGTTTAGTAATAAAGCAATGAAATACGGCGCTAAAACTATTAGTTAATTTAAAGAACGAATAAAGAGAAGCCCACTTTTAGTAGAGCGCGACATTTACCGGTGCCTAATCGTGAAATCGTAGACGGACAGTTTGATGAACAAGGCCAAGAATGGAATAGTCGAGAGATGCTTTTCTAAATTCGCGAGTCCTCTAGTGGTAACAAAAAAGAAAGACGGCACTTCTAAATTTGTATTGATTATCGACGAATAAATCAAGACATTGAAAAGGATAAATATACAATTCCAGTAATTGAAGATGAAATAGATACCTTTATATATTCAAAGATATTTAGTACTTAAAACTTGAAATTTTTTTTCCAGTGTCAGTGTTGCTCAAGAATGTTTTTAATTTACATATTTTGTTTGTTAAAAGGGGCAATACCTTTTTCTAAAAGCTCTATTTGAACTCTGTAATTTAGCGGTTCATTAATTATATTTTCCGTCCATTATTTAACCAATGAAACCTGTTTGTTTATTTTGACATCATCACCTTGGCAAAATACGTATAGAAGCCTCTCAGGAAGTTGTGGATAACGTTAGAGGTCGCTAGCAAGTACGGTGGAGAGATAAGTAAGAAATGCTATTTGATAAAGTCGCTTATACAATTTCTAGTTGAAGTCATTGATAACGGATAAATGGTCCTTTACCTAAATCAATTGAAAACATCCATAGTTTTCCCTGTTTGTCGGTTACTTTAGGAAATTTATAAATCCGTACTCTTTGTTGGCGAAACCGTTTTGCGACTTGCTTATAAAGGAAAAAAAGTTTCAATTTGGGACAGGCGAGCTAAAGGCCTTTAGTGCACTGAAAGAGATGTTACCTGAAATTGTTTGTTCGTGCGCATAAAACATAACTGCGTTCTGACGCAACTGAAGATGGTGCAGCAGCAATTTTGTTATACCTTTCACCCACCGATTGCATATTACACCCTCTTCAATAATTTAATCATAGGAACTTTTTTTATCGAGCGGAGATATACTAGTTATGAGTTAAAAGTATTGGCTGTTGTTTATACTTTATGACAGAATTTCTTGGAGATTTTTAGAACAAAGTTGAACATAGGCGCGGCATCAGAATTAATTATGTTGATGCTTTGAGCCGCTACCCGATTATGACGAATAAAACTGATGACATCACGGCAAGAGTCAAAAGGTTTAGACAGAACGATCCCAATTTTTAGGCGATCATCGACGTTTTATAGAAGTTTGTTTGGTTGTGCCCTACCAGATCAACAACCTCCCGGGAAGTTATCGATAGATTAGGAAGGCAAAGGTTTATTTTCGGAAATCCGTCGTGAATTATTTCTGATAAAGTTACTGCCTGTACATCTCAAGATTTTGAGGAATATTTCAAACTAGGAATACTTTATCACACCCCAATCACGCTTTATTTGCTAAAAGAAAACCGGCAGATTAACAGGATCAAAGATGTTATTATACGAGATTTAAAAAACATAGCTATTGCTAATCCTGGGAAGTGGTACCAACACGTCAATAAACTGCAAAAAACATTAAACTCAACTTTTTGTCGAAAAATCGGAAGGACTCGTTTCCGATTACCCGCAAGCGTAGAAATTCGTCAATTTGAAGATGCCCAGCTTTAATAAAATCTAAAAACCAAATTGCAATGTCCGCTTAAAGATTCTAGAAATTATTTATGTAACCAAGCTACAAATTAAACACTTTACCCCTTATGAAATTATTAAAACTAAGCCCAAAGATACGTATAATGTTGAGCAAGTAGGCCATGGTGAAGGTCTTTTGACGATCAGTGCTTCCGCAGAATACGTTAAGCCCTGGGTTTCAGCTAAATAGTCATCCGAGAAAATAAAATTTTAAGCTGGTCGAGTTGCAGGTTAATTTTGATTAAATATTTATCCAAGGTGATTGATGTTTCATGATGGCCGAGTTATAGTATAATTTTTATTTATATAAGATTCCTAAAATTCAAATATAGTTGTTCTAAAAAAAGAAATAAGCGTTAGCATTCTGTTTAAAAAAGAAGGTTTTTTACCTTAGTTTTCTTACTAAATTCCTATAGGCACTAATAGAACATAACTTATTCCATTGAAATTTACCTTCACTCCTAGGAAAAAATTAATATAGGCGACTTTTTGACCACAATGTCTAACTGTCTAAGAAATCATCTTTGATCTAAAACTTGTTGAACTGACTGACAAATCAATATATAGAAACGGCTTTTTACCATAATTGAATAGTTTTTATTGTTCTAAAAAATTTTATCAACAATAATATAACTTTAGTTTTTATTTTTAGGTCACTTCTCTTTCCCACTCAGTCAAGCTCAAACTGTTTCCGAAATTATTTGTAATTATGAAATATCGCTAAAAGTAACTTAATGAAATGACTCGTAACAAGTGGTGGAAACGTATAATACAATAATATATCGATATAAAGTAGGCGTCAAAAGGGCGTGACCCTAACTTTCATCGCTCGTCAGTTGTTCAAAAGAAATCGCAAAAAATTCTAAACAGGTACAAGGGAAAGCTTGAAATCTACCGAATTGTTTTGAAGGCACTTTCTTTCAGCCTTGACTTTCGAGGTTTCCCAAACAGAGCCCGATATCTTAAAAAATGTGCAAAAATTCAGGGACGCTTTTTTCAAAAAACTCTTTATACGGTGACCACTATTAATAAATCCTGAAATATTCGTAAAGGATTATTTCACGAAATATCGATTCCATTTAACTTCTTTAAAGTGTAGTTCTAGCATGTTACAAACCAGAACATTTTAAGCCATAAATTAACTTTGTATCATTATTTCTTTCCAGGGTGATATGCCTGTAGAAAACGATCAGTAATTAATAAGCAATTTCGTATTTCGAAGTGTGAAATTTTTTTAGATCGAGTTGCGTTCGATCAAAGTTAAGTTTAAACAAGAGGAATCGTACTAAACAAGAGAACCGTACTAAACAAACAATCAAAACAAGAGGAATGATATTGGTTGAAAACGCTGATTTTGTCGCTGCATTTGCTTAAATATTATTGCACGCGTAAATTAATTGCAAACTTTTAGCTTTCCAGATCTGCAACAGTGTTACGCTGATAATTTTCAAAGAAAAGAACTTTAGAATCCGTGAAGAAAGCGCGCGTCCAGTTCGTCAATACGTATGAAAAAGAGACCGTGCGGCTGAAACACAACACTTGTTATTTCTGATTGAAGATTTCTTTTAAACATTTTTAGCGCCCGAAACATATTTGTACCTTCCTGAAGGAGTTTGCCGCTGAAAGAGTTCACAGGCCTACGTCGTTGACCGAGAAATATCTCTTGAATGTTATAGATCGCAGGCCCCAAATTACCAGTTACTTGTAAAATTTACATTCTACTTTAGATAACCAGTAGTATTACATTTTAGAATTATCATTTCATATATATTAAATTACTGTTGCGGACGAACGTCTTCTCTTAATGTTATTATTTGAAAATTCTTTGACATAGGGCTATGCTTTCCTAAGGGCGATTCCTCGATGTCTTCTGGGATCATCTCTCGAACTTCGCCGCTATCTATGTTTATCTTTATTCGTTTTTGAATGCCATCTCTTAATACATATATTCCACGAAGATATCCATAATTTCCCTCGACTAATGCAAAGACGTCACCATTTAGCGCTGCTAAAACAATTTGTTCCTCCGCTGGCATGACTAGATGGCCTTGCTTCCTTCCTCTCAGTTGAATTTGTTTATCGCGTGGAAAAGTGTATCTTCGAATTTTGAATCTTCGGTTGGGATTCTTGTGGGGAATGAGTCGAACACGACTAAGTTCTTCTATTTTCAGTCCACTTAGGTCGGAAAAAGAACAATGCGCAGTAGGAGATCTCGACCTGATACGAAGAGAAAGCTCAGTAGAGGGAAAAGACCTGACTGGAGAAGCAGATGAATGTCGTATAGCAGAAGAATGTCTTATAGCAGAAAAATTTCGTATAGCAGAAGAATTAGAAGTCCCAGAACGAGGAACATCAGATGTAAGGTCGTGATCAGGGAAAAGGTCAAACTGTGAATTAAGCTCTGCAACAATAAAGAGGCGATTTTATTTTTCTTGTATATTCACATCTCCCATATTTTTACGGACTTCAATTTCTCTTCCGGGATATTTTTGTCTTCTGAAGAGAGAAAAACTTTACCTTATTTCGTGAACAGAAATCCGTCGGTTTTCATCTCAAACTTCTGTCCGGGAGAAAAAATACCGTTTGACGGAACTGAACAAAATACCGAACGAAATAAGGTAATGAACCATCCATAAACAATTTTAAAAATTTTTGACTACTTTTTATTTCCTCGTCTGTTCTAATTGACGAACAAAAACTTTTGAGCGCGTAGGATGTGGCAGATATATTATCGAGCGCGGAACCCGAAATCCAGCTGATGCCTTACTCCTCCCGCTTATCTAAAATTTTCTCAAGGAATTTGTCGATAAAAAATTACACATGCGCATTCTCGGTTTCCCCCGAATAAATTCAGATTAAATTCGTACTCATTACAGAAAAGCTTACATCATTTTGAAGCAAAATAGCAATTGGAACGTGATACAGATTAAATTACACAAGCGTTGGTTTTTGTACAGCCGAAGAAATAAACTTAAATATATAGATATATTATGTTATGATATTCACCAATATAATTGAAGATAACCGCCAAGGATATCATGAGGGAAGGAAGTATGATCATCTTTTCTAAATTGAAGAAAAAACGGTTGAATGTAAGTGTGAAGAATTTATTCAAGAAGGTAACTGGTAAATATTCTATGTTCTCTTTCAGATTAAAGTATTTTATCATATAGCCGTTATCTCTTAGATCATAGACATGAAGGTTATGATTCTTACATGTTTACATTTCATTCGAATCAGTTAAAATTGATAACACAATTTGCATAACCTTTTACGTGTTAACAAAATCCTTCGTTCACATAATGGAAATGGAAATATAGTGTGTAATTCGGCGTATCATTTGTATCTTTTAAAAACCAATATGAATTTTACGAAAAAAGGCTGTCTATCTAAATGATTTTTTTATAAGTACCGGGTTTTCCCTGATCAGTTGTGAATTTTCTCAAGTTCATTTTCCAAATTTCGAATGATTGATATATTTCCAAAAAATTTTTAGTGATTACAAGAGATTTTAAAATAAAATTACAGTTGTCCTATTGTAAGAATTAGCATTCTTAACGATACGCATCTTCAAGGTATGTTAAGCTGACACAACACTATTGAGATACAGAGATGCAAACTACTTCAAAGTTTAGGGCTGACTTAGGGCTAATTTAGGCCCCTATTTCTAAATGTTGTGCTCTTTTATTTGTTGCAAAAAATATTGTTTGCGCTAGCTTACCGTTAAGTTGGCCGAAGATTGTTGTAAAACGTACGAAAAGTGATTTTACAGAAAATTCAGCTTATATAATTATTTAGGGCTCATTTTGTCCTCTGGCAATATGTTAATCCAAATTAAAAAAATGTTTAAGAAATTTTTGTTTAAACAATCCTAGGGAAAATGAATTCAACAAATCTATTTTCCTACCCTATATTAGCGCTAGTTTAGGGCTCCCAGAATAAGTCATGCGATATTTCCTTTCCCCCTTTTTTAGTTACAAACTGTGCTGTGCCATCCTAAAGCTATACAAAATACTTGAAGGAAATCATAAAACCCATTCTAGAATTTTCATAGCTACAATTTTCCAAGTATTTTAATTTTTTCAGCAATTTTTGTTTGTTTGAAGAATTTTACTTTCCCTATAATTGATCAAATGGTATTGTTTTTTGCAATTAATATTAACTATAAAATTTCGTCTTGCATACATTCTGCAATTACTAAGAGGTAGAGAACATTCTCCTTTTTTAATCTCTCTCAATATCTGATAAAAAACAGAAAATACCAAGCTTTGTATAGTTTCGGGAAAGATTGTTGAGCTCCAAGTAATATCTCTGTACAAGGGAAGCGAAAAAAGACAAAATTTTGGTAAATTTGAATAAAAAATAATTCTTTGAACAATGTTATTAAAGGTTCAAATATCATATTCGAGGAGCCCTAAATGAGCCTTAACATAGGATAAAAAAGGACATTGTTTAATTCAGTTTGAATCGGATTGTTTCATCAAAAATTGTTTAAACATTGTTTTAGATTTTGATTATCATATTTTCAGAGCCCCAAATGTGCCCTAAATTATTCTATAAGGTGACTTTTCTGTAAAATCATTTTTAGTATGTTTTACAGCAATGTTCGGTCAACTTAGCGTTAAGCTACTGGAAAAACTGTTTTTTTTTACAAAAAAATGATAGAGCACAAAATTTCGGACTTTGGGTCCAAATTAGTACCCAATGAGTTCTAAATTATGCAAGGGGAAAGAATGGGTTTTATGAATCTATTCACGTCAAAGAAAGGGGGCAAAGGAAACATCAAATGACTTTTGTTCGAAGATAAGTCAGGAGGATTAAAGGACCCTGAAATTATTTAAGAGAAACGAAAAAAAATTGATACATTTTTCTAAACAATTAGGTATTTTATTTTTTAAAGTTTTTAACGCTGCAAGAGAAAGTATTGCGAGTCTTTAAGGTTACTTTGTAGAAGCTCCTTTTGGTTCCTTTGGTTTGAAGAAAAAAAAGTCACGATATCATTCCAACCCCAAAAAACTAGCTCACAACTGCGAACGGTTCGCAAAATCAGTTCTTCTAATTTTTTCGTCGATACCGTGTTTTTTTGTGCTTAAATATTCGGTGCAGAAGGTTTCTTTTCCGCTTGTTTCCTTTTTCGACTTGGAATATGCGCTTTGCATCTTTGTGGTCTTGTTGAAATCGCTCACTATTTTCTTCGCTTTTATTCACGCAGTTAACCGGACTATCTTCAATTTGGGAATCAGGGAAATGCAGTCTTAGGTTCTTCATGGATCCTAATTTACCCAAATTGCTAACCATATTAGCAAAAAATCCCTTGTAATCAGCACTCCTTTTATTGCCCAAAAACTTTTCTACGACTTCTTTGAAACTCAGCCAAGCAAATTTTTGTAGGTCAGTCATTTTGGTGAAAAACGTTTCGTCCTGCAGCATTTGCCTTATCTGCGACCCAGAAAAGACACCTGCCTCGAGATTCAAACCCGACTGTTTTGAAAGCTGCTCCCCCAGATACTTAAAACATTCCCCCTATTATTCAAGTGCTTTAACAAATTGTTTCATGAGGCCCAGTTTTATTTTGAGCGGCGGAAGCAATACTTTTTTAGAATCGACCTATGGTATCGCAATGATCTTTTGTTTTACATACACAAAAGAGGTTCTTTTTGGCCATTTTTCATAGATGTATTTATTTTCCGATCTGTGCTATCCCGTAAACACATCCCGACTTTTTCGACTTTTATTAGGTCAGCCGTGATTTTATCCACACTCTCTGACCAAAAATACAAGAGATAGCTTCGTTTGGGCTTATTTTTCAAGTACAACTGTAAGGAAGTTTATTCGGGCTAATTGGAGGTAGTTTTGGGGTCAGTTTTGACGGTTTTGCGGTTAGGAGAAGAAAGGTTCTGAACAGGGATTAGTCAGAATTATACTTAAATCCAGTCAACCGAAAAACCTGCAAAAATGTGGTCGGGTTACACTTTCTACTAACAAAAAGAGATATTTTTAGGTGTTTTTTGCGATTAGAAAAAAATCTCTGCCTGATGGGGCTAAACAGTCACGAGATTCTGATTCAGTAACCTCAAAAATGTGAGACCATCATAGTCTGGTCAAAAGTTCCGCCAGCTTTTTGTTTGTTTCCCTGTGTAATTTATTTTTCTGTTATAATAGCAAAATAGTATTTTTTCTATTTTGTTAATATTTTTTTCGAAATGTGTCAACTGCGTTCATTTTGGATAATAAATCCCTGACATTCTCGTTACCTTATTATGTTATTTTATGTAGCCTATGCTAATTTTTACATTGAAAATTCTTGTCTCTCTGGGATGGCAGGAAAATAGTACTTACTCTGATTCATAATTTTACTTGAATTATGTAAAGTAAGTTAATTATAAAACATAATTGATGACTTTCTAAGCTCTTTTCTGTCCCTGTTATCTTTCATATCCCTTACTTCACCCATATCCCCAATATTCCTAATATATCTCATGTTCCTGATAACAATTTGCTTATCGACAGGGGGTTACTCGTCATTCAAATGCGGTGAGTCAGTTTTGTGAAGGACGGCAGAAGACTAAAAATTGGAGGTACTTGTGCAACGCCCTACATTTGAATGGCAGCAGATTAGAAGCTTGGGAAATTTAGTATTTTTCGCAGCTTTTGTAATATTTATAGACGTTTGTGGATATTTTAAGAACTTTGAACTTGAATTAAGCAAAGATTAACTGTTTCTAGATTTTTGAAAATATTTAGGATTAAAAAATAGACCTCAAATATACTGAAAATTTATGTTTTTATGGTTTTTAATTTTCAAGCAGAGTCAAATGGAGAAATACAAAGATTACGTCTTCAATGTTTAAAACAAATAAAATAGTTCTCAAATTATAAAAATCATAATTTTTCATATGCAGCATATTGTATTAATCGTTAAAATGCTAAAAATATTATCAGTATTAAAGCTATTAACTTCACTCTACATTTAATCAGCTATTTATTTAAAAATTTAATTAAAAGATGGGGACATAAATTAAATATGGACTAAATACATCGCAACCACCAATTAAGTGTGAGAAACATGATTACTTTTTAAAGGATCAGATTATTTGGAAAGATATAGTTTTAGGCCCTGAAGAAACAGTTATAGCAGTAAGTATTACTATTTGTTTACATTGATGTTATTTAACGTAAAATAATCGAACCGCTTTGGTGGCTTTCTGACTACATTGATCTTTAAATCTTGATTTATTTTGTTTGATGTTTGAAAATTCTGATTTCAAAAACCCTGGTTTTAATTTATGTTTCTTCTACCATTCTGACTACAAGAAAATAATTATTTTGCAATTATAATTTACTTTAATACTTGAATTGGAAAGTTTGGGATCATGAAGCACATATCAAGATTTAAGGATCAATGCAACTTAAAGCCGTCAAACCGATTCGATTATTTTAGGTTAAAGGACATAGATGTAAAAAATTGTAATACTTACCGCCATGCCTGTTCCATCAGGAGCTGAAATTTTCTTTTTCGAAATGATCTGAT
This sequence comes from Acraspis erinacei, assembly GCA_035041075.1. Taxonomy (NCBI): domain Eukaryota; kingdom Metazoa; phylum Arthropoda; class Insecta; order Hymenoptera; family Cynipidae; genus Acraspis; species Acraspis erinacei. The sequence goes on along the minus strand of JAWWLR010000155.1, from coordinate 20,087,833 downwards.
GCTTTAAAAAGTTATCACATATCTCGAGTTTTTATATGCAAAATAATACCAGACAACAGGCAGACCGGGCGTCGCAGAAGTGGCGCCAATGTTTCACGAATTTTGGCTCTTTAAAAAAAAAATAGCACGCGCCTTTAATGCAAAAGCGAAAATCGTGT
>JAWWLR010000155.1:20056960-20068761 GCA_035041075.1 Acraspis erinacei | reverse complement strand
GGGCGGGAAGGCACCACATTGTTTTTGTGACCACAAATTCGGGACGACTAGCCCAGCTAATGAAAAATATTCGACTACGACTAGACACAGCCTTTTTTTTAACTATAATGATGAATTATCAATCACACGAAAAAAAAGAATTTTCAATGAAACCGTTCAATTTTCAATAAAAAAGGGTTAATTTTCAACAAAGATGTTGAACTTTTAAAGAATAAAATTTATTTTCAAACAAAAATATAATTATTCAAAAAAATGCGTGAATTTTTAACGAAATAATTTCATTTTCAATTAAAGAATACAAACCTGCAACCAAATAGTTCAATTTTTAACACAAAAAAAAGGAATTTTCGATAGAAAATGGAAGTTAAATTTTTAGCCAAAAACATTAAATTTCCACTTAAATCATGAGTTTTTAACTGAAACGATAATTCTTCAACTGGAATAGTTGAATTTTTTTAACCAAGAAAGATATTTTTAACTAAGCAGATTAATTTTCTATTAAAAAAAAAACAAAATTTTCAACGATAGCATTAATGTTCTATCACAAAACATGAAATCGGTAAATTTTCAGTTAAATAAATTAGTTTTTAACCAAAAATTTTTTTGGAACTATAATGATGAATCATCAACCAAACGAAAAAAATAATTTTAACAAAACCGTTCAATTTTCAATAAAAAAAAGATGAATGTTCAACAAAGATGTTGAATTTTTCAACAATAAAATAACAATTTTACAACAAAATTTTTCAACAAAATACGTGAATTTTTAACGAAATAAGTAAATTTTCAATTAATGAAGAAAACAATCAACCAAATAGTTCAATTTTTAACTAAGAAAAATAAATATAAAAATTTATCATTTTATATTTAAAAGATGAATTTTCACAAAAGATGTTGAATTTTTATACAATAAAATTAATTTTCAAACAAAAAGATTAGTTAAACAAAATAAGATTAATTTTATGTCAAAAAATATAATTTTTCAACAAAATGCGGGAATTTGTAATGAAATAATAGAATTTTGAATTAAACAATGTAAACATTCAACCAAATAGTTCAATTTTTCACTAAGAAAAAATACCAAAAGAAAAAAGAATAGTTAACTTTTTAACCAAAAACATTAAATTTCAACCTACCTAATGAATTGTCAACTAAAAATGATAAATCTTCAACTGAAATAGTTGAATTTTAAACCAAAAAAGAATTTTTTCAACTAAAAAGATTAATTTTCTATAAAAAAAGATTCATTTTTCACCGAGAACATTTCAATTTTCAACCAAAAAAGATGAAGTCTTAATGAAAATTTAACATTTATTAACTCAAATAAAAAAAGATGAATTTTTAAACGAAAAAGATAAATTTTCAACAAAGATGTTGAATTTTTAAACAATCAAATTAATTTTCAAAACAAAAAGAATAATTACAACAAAAAAAGATTAATTGTATACCAAAAAATACAATTTTTCAACAAAATACGTGAATTTTTAACGAAATAATTTAATTTTCAATTAAAGAAGACAAATATTGAACCAAATAGTTGAATTTTTAACTAAGAAAAAAGACTTTTCAACAGAAAATGGGATAGTTATATTTTTAGGCAAAAACATTAATTTTCAACCCAAATAATGAATTTTCTACTAAAATGATAAAACTTCAACTGAAATAGTTGTATTTCAAACCAAAGATGAGTTTTTAACTCAAACAATGAATCTTCTTTTGGAAAAAAAATAATTTTTACTGAAAAAAACTAAATTTTCAACGGAAAGTGAAATAATCAAGTTTCAACTTAAAAATATCAATTGGAACCCGAAAAAGACGAATTTTCAACTAAAAAAATTCTTCAGCCAAAATTTGAATAATTAAATTTATAGTCACAACATTTTTGGTAAAAATTCCTTTTCATCTAAAGAAAAAACAATTTTTCAACCAAACAAATGAGTTTTTCATTAAAATGATAAATCTTCAAGCAAAAAATAATAATTTTTAATAAAGGAGTTTAATTTTTAAGCAAGTAATTTTATTTCTAAACTAAAAGATGAATTTTCAACTAAACTGATAAATTTTAGACGAATTTTTAAACAAAAATAACAAAATTCTAATTTTAAATTTTAAAAAATCGATTATTAAACCGAATATGCGAATTTTTAACGTAATAGTTGATTTCTGAATTTAAACAAAAACATTTTTAATCAAATAGTTCTAGCTATAATAAAGCTTCAACTGAAATAGTTGAATTTGAAAGAAAAAGAGAATTTTTTGAACTAAAAAGATTCATTTTTACTAAAAAAGATAAATTCTTAATCAAAACTGAAATAATTAAATTTTAACTTAAAAAAATCATTGGTCAACAAAAAATATGCATTTTCAAGTAAAAAAGAGATACATTTTTAACAAAATTTTAAATAATTAAATTTTTAGTCAAAAAATGAATTTTCGACCAAAGAGAGAAATTTCTAAACAAACAAGAAACAAATTTTCAACAAAATAGTTTAATTTTCGATGACAAATTTGTTTTTCATCCAAAGAAAACAAGTTTTCAATCAAATAAGCTCATTTTTCGACAACAAAAAATCGATTTTTAAATAAAATTATAAATCTTCAACCAAAAATATTATTTTCAATCAAACAACTTAACTTTCAACAAATTAATTTTATTTGTAATCTAAGAGATGCATTTTCAACTAAAAAAAGTATAAATACTTAAGATCAATACTTGAATTTTTCACTGAAAAGAACAATGTTTAAACACAAAAATTAATTTGCAATAATAAAAGATCCTCTTCTACAAAAAGAGATTTAAAAAAAAAATATAAGACTTTTCAACAAAATTGTTGAATTTTCAATGAAAATATAAACATTTTCAGTCAAATTGTTGAATATTGAACTAGAAAAGATCCAATTGCCAAACAAAAATTTAACAGTTAAATTTTCAGTTGGAGAAATTAATTTTTAACCAAACTAAATTTTCAACCAAAATGATGGATCTTCAACTGGAATAGTTGAATTTTATACCTATTAAAAAAGATGAAATTTTAATCAAAAAGGATTAATTTTCCACAAAAAAAAAGAATTTTTCACAAACTACAAGAATTTTTAAATAAAAAATATCAATTTTCAACCAAATAGTTGAATTTTCATCCAAAAAATATTAACATTCAGCCAAAAATGGAATAATTGAATTTACCGTTAAAAATGTAATTCTTAAAAAAAACGGATTTTCAACATAATAGATGCATTTTTGACTGGAATAGTTGAATTCTCAGTAAAAAAAATAATGTTTAACAACCAAAAAAAAGAGATGAACTTTAAATTAAAAAATTATGAATTTACAAAAAAAGAATTTTAAAATAAAGAATTTAACTTTCCAGCAAGTAGTTGAATTTTCAACCAAAAAGATTAATTTTTAACTAAATGGGGAATCTACAACTGAAATATTCAATTTTTCTACCATCAAAGACGAATTTTCAACAAAATTGAATAAGTAAATGTTTAGTTAAAAAAAAAAAATAATTTTAAACTTAAGAGATGAGTTTTTAACTAATACGATGGAATATAAAACTTAATTTGTTAAATTTTCAGTTAAAAAAATCAGCTTTAAACAAAACAAAAAAAAACTGATTATCACCAAAATGGTTAAATTAAAAAAAAAAATTCAACAATAGAGTTAACCTAAAACTATAAATATTAATATATAACTAAAATTATGAATCTTTAACCGAAATATTTGAATTTCTTATCAAAATAGATTTATGTTGAATACTTGAATTTTTAGTTGAAAAGAACAATTTTTAAACAAGAACATTAACTTGCAATAAAAAAATCCTATTCTACAAAAAAAAATTCAAATTTTCAACATAATTGTGGAATTTTCAATTAAAAAATAAACACTTTCAGCCAAATTGTTGAATATTGAACTAGAAAAGATCCAATTAAAAAAAATGTAACAGTTAAATTTTCAGTTGGAGAAATTAATTTTTAACCAAACTGAATTTTCAACCAAAATGATGGATCTTCAACTGGAATAGTTGAATTTTATACCTACCAAAAATATGAAATTTTAATCTAAAAGGATTAATTTTCTACAAAAAATAGACGAATTTTCAGCCAATAATAGAATCATTTAATTTACGGTTAAAAATCTAAATCTTAATAAATAAAAAAAAAAAACGATTTTCAAGAAAATAGTTAAATTTTTAACCAAAGCAAAATGACGAATTTTCATCATAATAGATGCATTTTCGACTGGAATAGCTAAATTCGCAGTAAAAAAATGTTAAACAACACCAGAAAACAACGCGTTTTCAACCAAACTATTAAACAATTGGTTGAATTTTCAACTAAAAAGATGAATTTTTTAACTCAAATTATGAATCTCTACCTGAAATATTTGAATTTTCTACTAGAAAAGACGAAACTTCAACAATATATATAAAATTTCAAATAAAAAAGAGAATTTTTTTACCAACAATTGACTAGATAAATTTTCAATTCAGAAAATTATTTTTAATTCGAAAGAAACGTACTATCAACAAAACTGTTAAATTTTTAACCAGAGTATAACTTTTAATTAAAAAGATAAATACGCAAATAAAATTATAAATCCTTAATGAAATAATTCAATTTTTCTACCAAAAAACCAAAACAAAAACTTGAATAGATAAAGTTTCTGAAAAGAAAATTATTTTTCAACCGAAAAAACAAATGATCAAAGAAATGGTTAAATTTCCAAACAAAATTTAATTTATAACAAGAGTTTACTTTTTAATTAAAATGATAAATATTTAACTAATAGTAATTTTTCAACAACAAAAAAATTGATTTTCAACAAAATTGTTAAATTTTCCAACAAAGAAAAATTAATTTATAATCAAAGAGTTTAACCTGCAACTAAAAAGATAAATATTTAATTAAAATAATGAATCCTTAACAAGAATATTTGAATTTTCTATAAAAAAGACGAATTCTCAACAAAATATATTAATTTTCAAATAAAGAAGATAAATAATTTACCAAAAATTGGAAAAGTAAATTTTCAGTTTAAAAAATCAATATTTTAAACTCAGAATTTTTGTTTAAAATCTTTTAAAACCTTCTGAAATCTTTGTGCCATCTTTTTTTTAATCTTTCTCCGTGAAACCTTTTGAAATCGTTTAAATATTTGTGAAATATTTTACCAAATATTTAAAAATCTGTTGAAATTTTTCGAAAATCTTTGCGAAATCGAGTGTACACGCCTTTGTGAAATATTTAAAATCTTATCAATCTTTGTTCTGATAAAAAAATTCAAGGAGAAACGTTAATTTTTATGAATATTTCAATGATTTATTCCCTATTCTAATTAAGAATTCGAATTTCCCTGCAAAAAAATTCTAAATTTTTTGGTTCAAACACAGAATTATAGACATAAAAACAACTTTTAATTTCTATATATACATAAGAAAATTCGAGAGACATATTCCGGTCAAAAAATCAAATTTCCGGTTCTTTCCCCACGAAAAAAATTCCCTATTTTCCTGATAAATTATATTTAGGGAAATTTTTTGATAATCAGGGGACTATTAGATGATAGTTTGTGAAGCCTGTAAAATCAAACTGAAATATTTGAAAAAAAAAAAAACGGAAATTTCCTTACCTTTAGACTTTCCATATCCGGAACTTTTACCGGTCATATATTGCTCGTACGTCGAGACCTTATTCTGTTCTTTAATATCCTGGATGTAGCGTTTAACCTTGCTCTCAACATGCTCATATCTTCCCGATCCTTGATAGGATCTCGATTGCGGCGACTGATAACTGTAGGGATTTTTCTTAATACCAGACCTCTCCCAGGCAAAACCGGAACTTCGTCTTTTATTGTTACGAGCTTCAACGACCGACAAATCTTGCAGCGACTGACTTCGCTCTTTCTGGACTTTTTTAATGCTGTTCGTGTGACGAAGCACAAAATCGTCGGAAGCTCGCTCATAACGATCGGCCTCAAATTCATCCGATTCTCTCTCATAACGATCACCATCGTAATCATCCCGCGCATCATAATCGTCCTCGTCCTCATCCTCCTCCTCTTCGTCAACCATGTCTGTAAATTATTGGTTATGGTGTCAAAAATGACTCCTTTGGGGTAAACTCAAATCGAATACAGTCAATTCTGTTTTTGAAAACAGTCGTGAAACAACAAAGAATCGATTGTCGCTTAAAGGAATTTTTGTAAAACGCTAGAAAACAGGCACGCACGTGATTATTCTTTTCTCTTGTTTCAAGCAATTTCTAAATTTAAAAAATAAATAAATATAATATGCAATAGAGAATATGCCCAACAAAATATTTTTCTAATCGACGGAAATTTCTTTTTTATTGGGATGGTTAAAATGCAATACGCAGCCTGGTGAAAAAATCCGAACTAGAAATAATAGGTACGATTTTAAAAATGCATTCTAATTTGTGCATGAAAGTGTTTTAACGGTTTTTGTTGGGCGAAATTTAAAGTATTTATTGGATACTAAAACAGGTTGTCTATACTCAAATCGTAGTTTATGACAAATATTTCAGCACGGTATATTAATTAAATAATACTAAAATGATAACTTATCATTTCTTGAACCTATCTCTAAAGTCCATGAATTTGAATAACAATTCAAACAAATTTTTATTTTATTTACTTATACTTAAAATTCAGTGTATATTTAGGGTAAAATATTGTGATCACTATATTAAATTATATTAAAACCGCTTCGAATTCCTAACTTTTCAATTAGAAATTTGGATCTTCAAAAAGATAAATAAATTTTTAACCAAACAGTTGAATTTTTACCGAAAATGATTAATTTTCTACAAAAAAAATGATTAAAAAAGTACATTAATTCTGAATCAAACAGTTGAATTTTCAAATGAAAAAGTTAAAATTTCAAATAAATTATTTTTCATAAAAAAAACAGACTTAATTTTGGAACAAATATAATTTAAATTTAACCAAGTAGTTTTATTTTCAACCAAAAGGTTGAATTTTAATCAATAAAGATGAATTTTCAAATGAAATAATCAATCTTTAACTGGAATAGTTGATTTTTTGAACAATAAATAATGAATTTTCAACCAAGAAGATTAATTTTGATAAAAAAAAACAATTTTATAAAAAATACAGTAATTTAAATTAAAAAGATAAATTGTCAACCAACAATTGAATAGTTAAGTTTCCAGTAAAAAGTTCATGTAATTTTTTATTAGAATAGTTGCATTTTGCAATGAAAAAAAGTAATTTGCAACAAAAATGAAACTAATTAAACCAAAAACATGAATTTTCAACTAAAATGATGATTCTTAAACTATAATCATTAAATTTTCAACAAAAAGGTTCATTCTTCAAGCCAGAATATTAATTTCTACTCAAAAAGTTAAAATTTCCAACTAAAAAATATAATTTTTAAAACTAAATATTGAACAGTTATATCTTCAGTAGAAAAAAATGATTTTCAACAACAAAAAATCAAACAAATACATTTGCAACAAACTAGTTAAAGTTGCAATTGGGATAGTTATTTTTTCAATGAAAAAACGAATTTTCAACAAAATAGCTCACTTTTCAACAAAAAGTTAATTTTTAAGAAAAGAGTAACTTCAACCAAGTATTTAAATCTCCATTCGGAAAATATTAATTCGGAACAAAAAATGTATCAGTGGATATTTCAATCAAAAAAGTTTCAATTTGGGATAAAAAATAATTTTATTAAACCAAAAGGAACGAATTAAAAAACGATACATGAATTTTCAACTACACTTGAATTTTCATTAAAAAAAAAATTGATTTAAAATTAAAAAACGACTTTTCAACCGTTCAATCGTAATCAAAGGGTTTTAGATGAAATTGATATTTTATACAGTAAAAAATTTTTTTCAGATAATTATATTTTTCTAACAAAAAAACAAACATTTATTGTACTATTTATTGTTATTTACAACAGATTATAAACTGAAATGGACTTACTTTGAAGCAAAAATGATCTCAAAGTAAATTTTTATTAATTTATACATGAAATATTAACTATTTAAAAATCTGATCTAAAAGTTAGCTTAAAACGCCTTGAAATTTGTTTTTAGTATTTAACCATTGTTTTAAACTTCACAAAAAAATAGTAAAAACATTTTTTTTCAAACATTAAAATACACCTTTAAAATTATACCTCCTCTTTCTAGTTCCAGTTTTCGGCACCAGGCGGCGAAATGATAGACCACCGTTCCCAATAAGAGGAATAATTTTTTTAATTAAAAAAAAATCTTGAAATAAGAAAATATTGATATCATAAAATCAGAATTATTATATTATCAGGCCTCATAGTCCCGATGGAAAAAATATTCGGAAAAATTCAATTTACATTCAAAAGAATTCAAGTGAATTGGGAAAAATTTTGAAAAATAGAATTTCTAAATTTTTGAAACCCTGCTAATTTCTAACACAAGAAGTGACTAATGATTACAAAACAATTCAAGATAAATTCAAAAGAATTCAAATGAGCTGTACAAATTTTAAGAATCGAAAAACTTTGATTGCTTACAGTAAATTTTCAATGAATTTAGAGAAATTTTAAAGAAATGAGAAGAATTCGATGAAATTCATGAAAAATCAACCTAAATATAAAAAGCAATTAAAGTGAATTGAAAACAATTAAAAAACATGGAAAAAGTAAGATAATTGGGTGGAATTGAGTGAAATAATTTAAATCTTTTAAAATAATCTAAATTATTTTAAATCCATTACACACCTCTGAGATTTTTTAAAGCTCTTGAAAATGCCCAATAATTTGAACAAAATAAGTTAAAATATTTCAAATCCTTTAATTATTTTATCAATTGATCCTCACTTCTCATGAATAAATTCTTTAAAATGCACTAAAATATGATAAAAGTATTAAAATACATAGAGATTTTTTAAATCCCTTGAAATCATTAAAATTATCAGAAATGTTTTAAAATATTTTAAAACCTCATACGTCCTGCAAAATCGTTCCATATATTCAGAAATTCTAGAAAATTCTTAATCCTATAATATTTCAAAAGCTTTAGAATCACTGCAAAATTAAATTAACTTTTTTAAATCCTTGGAATCTTTGTAAAATTCCTTAAAATAATTCAAGTTAAAAGCTCCTGAAAATGCCTTAGAAGTTTTAAAAATACCCTAAAGTCTTAAAAATTCCTTAAAATTATTCAAATCTATTAAAAATTTCTCGGAACCTTTATAAATACCCTGAAATATTCTAAAAAAATACTTCTTGAAACAAAATAATTTGTTGATAAAAGAAATATTGATATCATAAGTTCAGAATTATTATATATAAAATACTTTTGCACCATATACAATCTAAGCGATAAAAAACACAATTCTTTAAGAATATAAATTTTCTGATATGAGAAAAAACTAAAATAATCTGAAATTGTTTACGAGTTGTAAGTCAGCTTTTAAAATATAATTTTTAAAATTAAAAATACCAATTTTCGACAAAAAACAATAAGAAAATTCGAAATTGTACAAAGATTCTAAATATTGTTAAAATTATAAGGATTTTTCTTTTAAAATACCAATTTTTTGTATAAAACGCCCACGTACCTTAAAATTGTTAAAACATGTAAATCTTCTTTGAAATATAATTAGAAAAACCACAAATTTCGACGAAAAACACTAACTTAATACAAAAGTGTCAAAAAATTCTGAATTTTGTTCAAATTATGATTTTTGACAAAGTTCCAATAAAAAACCTAACCTAAAACAGTTAGAAATATAATTTTTTTAGTGTTAAAAATACATACTGATTTTCGAAAAAAAAGCAATAAATTGTTCAAAAATTCGAAACTTTATTCAAATTTTTATTTTTTTTTCATTCATATTTTTTTTGTATAAAACACCTAAATAACCTAAAATCGTTAAAATATGCCAAGCTTCTTGGAAATATATAAACCTAAACAGTTAAAAAATTGCAAATCCTGTTCAAAATATAATGATTTTTATTTTAAAATACCAATTTTTATTGTGAAAGTCTAATATAACCAAAAATGGTTGAAATTTGCGAATCTTCTTTGAATTTTTTTGTAGTGCCAATTTGCGAAAAAAAATTACGTATTCCAAAATTCTTTGAAGATTCTAAATATTATTCAAAATGTAATCATTTTTACTTTAAAATACAAATTTTTGGTGTAAAACGCGCCTAAATAACTTAAAATTATTCAAATATGTGAAAATTTTTTAAAATCTAATTTTTTAAAATAAAAAAAACCAATTTTAGACGAAAAACACAAATTTAATAAAAAAAATGTTAAGCTTCCAAGTTTTGTTGGAATTAATGATTTTCGTTTTAAAATTTCAATTTTTATTGAAAAACACCAAGATGACCTAAAATTGCGAAAAAAAATGTTAATCATCATTAAAAAATAATTTTCGACGAAGAAGGCCAATTTCATAAAAAATTGTTAAAAGATTCTAAATTTTGTTCAAATTATACTTTTTGTTTTTAAAATTCCAATTCTTAAGAGTAAAAAACGAACCTAACCTAAAATTGTTAAAATAAATAAATGTTTTCAATGAACTTTGTATAAAAAATCCTAACAGGTAAAAAAACTGTAACAAAACCGTAAATTCTTGAAATTTTTTTAATCCTTTAAATCTAATGTCTTATTAAAATAACCCATTTTTCGTTACTAAAAGCTATATTACCATAAAATTGTGAAATCTTAAAGATTTTTGGATTAAAAATTCCAATTTCCAGTAAAAAATACTAACATAACCTATTTGTTAAAAAGTTATTGTAAGTCTTCTTCGAAACTTCATGTTTTTATATTGAAATTATTTTTAAAAAATCCCAATTTCCCGCGAAAAGCAGTAACAAACCACGTATAATGTTGACAATAATTTATTCGATGGTTTAAAAGTTTTTTAATTCCCAAACTTTTTCTATGCTTTTTATTGTTAAAAGCATCAGTTGTAGAGTTAATTGTAAAAATTTCAAATTTTAGATACAAAACTTCAAGTAATTAAAAGTCAATCAGGTTTTTAACAACAATGACTGCGACATTTTCGAGATATCGTTACACCACTTATGTTACATAGGATTTACAATGCTCGTCTGTAATTTTTACCACCTATAAAATTATTAAATTATAGACACTTGAAATTAAAAATAATAAGCAGCTTACACTTGTCACAAATGTATCAAGAAAAGCACGAAAAGGATAAAATAAGTCTAAAAACCGGGAGAAATATGGCAATTAAAAGAAAAAAACACTGAAAATTAATACCTTCTGAATCGTAATCTTCCTCCTCTTCGTCCTCGATATCATCTGGATTTTGATCAGTGTCAGCAGTGGAGGAGACGACGTAGATGCTTTCATTATCTTGTTCGTCACTGGGTTCCGGGCTTGGAGTGCGATCCCTTTCTGGAGGAACGTCGTCCATCCTCTGCTCATGTGTCGAAACTGATTGTGAATTATTCGGCTTCGTCAAACTCGAAACACTGCTAAAAGTCGGCATTTCCTGGTCTTCTATCATCGAAAGCTCGGAACTTTTTTTCGAAACGACGACGGTGTCTTCGGATTGTCCATCGTCTTCTTCTCGCTCACCTGCTGGCACAGGTTCCTCCGGCGGCTTCTCCACGGCTTCGCTCGTTTCCGACATAACGGTATCTGAAGATAACTCGTATCTGTGTTCACGAAATCCAGAAGATATTCGTAAAGTATGGAGTGTTTGGGGAAAAATCGGCACAGCAAATTAAAACATTAAAAGACCGACATTGCCCGCGTTTTAGACAAATTCACACTTCAGA
>JAWWLR010000155.1:20032728-20053683 GCA_035041075.1 Acraspis erinacei | reverse complement strand
AGTTAAATTTTCAGTTAAAAATCTTAATATTTGGTTGCAAATTCGTCTTTCAGGGTTGAAAATTCAATTATTTTTATCCAAAATTATCTGTTTAGCTCAAAATTAACTTTTTTGTTCAAAATAAAACTTTTTGGCTTGATAATTAGACAATTTAGTAACTATTGTTTTACTTTCTTGGCAAAAAATTGTTTTTGCTTTAAAAAATTAAATGTTTTGTTGAAAATTCGTCATTTTTATTTGAAAATTTAAAACTTCAGTTGCATTTTTTTCTATCTTGAAAAAAACGTAATGGAATATTGAAAAATTAATATTTTTGGTTGGAAAATTCAACTTGTCCGTACAAATTTCAGCTTTCTTGGTCAAAATGAAATTTTTTTTATGGAAAGTTCATTTTTTTGATAAAAAGTCTATCTTTTTGATTGAAAGTTAAAATATTTGGTTGAGAATTAACTGTTTTCTTAAACATTCGTATTTTCGGCTCAAAAATGCACCTGCCTTCAAAAATTATTATACTTTTTAGTTGAAAATTAGTTTTTTTTTGTAACAAAATTTTCCTTCTTGATTTAAAATGTACATTTTTGGTTAAAAATAATTTTTTTATTGTCAAAATTCAACTAATTTTTTTTATAAGGATTTTTAAAAATGTAAATTGATCTGTTCCACTTTTGGTTACATTTTTTTTAGTTCAAAAATCAAGAATTTTGGTTAAAAATTCCTCTTTTTAAAGTAGAATGAACTTTTTAAACTGAATATTAAAATATTCTATTTTTTTAATTCATCTTTTTTAGTTAATAATTCATCTTTTTGAGTTGAGAATTTAAGGTTTTTTTTACTAATCACAAATGTACCGATTACGTTGAAAATAAGTTTTTCTTTTGTTAAAAATGATTTTTTAACAGAATATTTGTTGAGAATTCAAACCTGCTGTCCATAATTTGCCTTTTTGCTTTAATAAATAATTTTTTTATTTTTCATTCATATTTCTTGTTTTTAATTGTAAAATAAACAAATAAATAACCCTATTTCCAGAATCAGTACTTTGAAAATTTTTTTTGCCTTGAAAATTTATCCTTTTTCAGTTGAAAATTCATTGTTTTCGGTTGTCAATCCGTATTTTTTGGTAAAATATTATTCGTATTGTAAAAGAATGGTTGAAAGTTTACCGATTTTGTTGAAAATTTATTTTATCGTTGAAAATTAATTGCTTAAACTGAATATTGACCTAATCTTTTTTTCTAAATTTTCTTTTTTAATTGAAAATCCATTTTGAAGATTAATTTACTTGGTGTAAAATTATAAATATAATGTTAAATAAATATTTTTTGTTGTTGAAAATTCCGCGTTAAAAGTTTAACAGTGTTCTAGAAAATGCGTTTTCTCGCTTGTAAATTTAACAATTTTTTTTGCAATTTCTTATCTTTCTTGGTTGAAAATTCAAATCTATAGTCCAACATTCGTCTTTTTGGCTTGAAAATTCATCTTTTTCAGATAAAAATGCAACCAGTTTGTGGTAAGATCGTGTTTTTTATTGGAACTTAACTGTGTTTTTTTTTATTTAAAACAAAAAATACTTTTTAGTTGCAAAATCAACTATTAAATTTTTCGTTGTGAATTCATATTTTTTATTGGAAATAAAAATATTGGCTTGATAGTTTAATTGCTTGGTTAAAAATTCATTTTTTTCAATTTTAGATTAATCTTTTTGGTTACAAATTTATGTTTTTCTTGGTTGGACGTTTAACTACTTTCTTGAAAAATCGTATTTTTGTTTAAAAAATTATTGTTAGTTGAAAAATTTAAGTATTCCATTTTTTGTTACGTCGTTTCATGAACAAACTAAAAAAATTTATTATTAATTTGCATAAAAAGTAATTTTTCTTTTATCCAATTTGAATTTTCGCGGAATAAATAGAGCAGGGAAGGCAACCTAGCGGCTGGTAAATTCCCCTATGGCGACGAATATCAACAAAAGAATAAGAAAACACATGTTTTTCATAACAAACACAAGAAAATACACATGTGAGAAACGTTTCTATCATGAAAAGATTATTAATTCAAAACAAAATTTTATTTTCAGAAATTATAGCTCTATAATTTACGAGAATTATTACAGATTATTATACTGAAAATGGCCGGCATTGTTTGGATCAATGGCCTCAAGTTACCACAAAATGGGGCGGAAGCCGGCGCTGTGGCGACATATTTTGACTATATGTAAATAATTAAAAAAACTCCAAACTTAATTCGCCTGAAACCTAAAATGGTAAAATATCCGAAAAAATAAATTCGAACATTTCCAGTCTTTAAATTGCCTACTTTTTTGATAAAATATGCATTTTTTCCCAAATAATTTCAGTGACGTACTGAAATTAGAGGAACGCGGAACATGACACCGGTCTCCAACAGAACAGGGAGAACACGAAACCCGGTTTTTACAAAGAGTATTCTATTTATTCGTTACCAAATTAAAAAAGCCTGTGTTTGTTTACTAATTCTGTGCGATTAAAATCGAAAATTAAACCATCCGTCAGATAAACACGACAAAGGAGAGATTATTTCGTAGAAATGTCTTCAAGCGACGCAACACTTCCACTGACTATCGAATTCGGGTAAATCCACGCGGCATCCTAACCTCACTCTGCATATTTTTCCCGAATTACCCCAAAAAAAATAATACATAACTCACCCTAAGTTTAGATTAATATGATTAATTCAGTATTGTTTAATGCGCTATGTTTATCAATGGAAAAATATGACGAAAAAACATTATTTTTTCTGTAAGTATGTGGTAATAAATCGTACACAATTTTCAGGGGTGGGGCTGAATTGCTGTTTGATAAGAAGAAAAAGTGCGAAGTTGAGTTACCTGCTGGCGAGGAATGTAAGTGTCAATAGTTTCTCTTCACGGATTTCTTGCTTCTTGAGTTTTTTTATTTTTTTTTACTCGGCAGGGACTTTGAAACGTTTACTGATCTGGATAAAAGATAACCTCCTGAAGGAGAGACCGGAGCTTTTTCTCCAAGGCGATACAGTGTAAGTTTGCAAGTTTCCACCTATATAAAATTAATCAAAGGCGAAAAATACAGTTTTGAAAGGGCTTACGTTGAATAGAGTCGCGGACGGTAAAAGCCAGATAAAAGATCATCTTTTATGTCTGAGATTAAAAATACACGTCGGTGAATAAAACGCGCGATATGCAATTTTTTCTGCAAATTCGGCAAGTTTCTCTTGACTTCCTTCAGTGTCTGGAAAGATTGCAAAATGTACCAGCCGCTAGGTAGCGCTAGCCGTTGTAGTCAAAGTTCCGCGAAAATTAAATTTTTTGCGTGAAATCGATTGTTTTTATATTAAAAAATCAATTTTTTGTTTGTTAAAAATTCAACAGGGCGATTGGGAGTTGAATTTCTTTGATTAAAAATTATTTTATTTGATGGATATTCTTTTTTGGATAAAAAGCTATATTTTTTTTAGTTGAAATATCAACCATATGGTGGAAAATAAATCTTGTTGGTCAAAACTGAAAATTTTTTGTGAAAAGATAATTTTTTGGGTTGAAATATTAACCGTTTTTATATATATAATAGTTAATTTTTTTAGCTGAATATTCAAGTATTTTTATTTAAAATTCATCTTTTTGGTAGAAATAATATTCGTATTATTTGAATATTTACCGTTTTTGTGTAAAATTCTTTTTTTTTAATTAATGTTTTAAACTGAATTTTAAACTGTTCTATTTTTTTCTGTTGAAAATTCATCCTTTTTAGTTGAAAATTCAAGTATTTTGTGAAAAATTCATCTTTCTCTGTTAGAATAATATTCGTATTGGTTGACAATGGACCGATTTTGTTGAAAATGCATATCTTTTTATTTGAAAAATCAAATATTTTGTTAAAAAATTTCCTTTTTTGGTAGAATAATAATCGTATTGTTCGAAAATGTTTGAAAATTTACCGATTTTGTTAAAAAAAATTTTAATTAATTTTTTCTGTTGAAAATTCATCCTTTTTAGTTAAAAATTCATATTTTTTTAGTTGAAAATTCAATTATTTTGTTAAAAGTTCCTCTTTTTTGCTAGAATAATACTCGTATTGTTGGAAAATTTACCGATTTTGTTGAATTTGTTTAAAATTAATTTTTTTAAATGAATATGGAAATTTTCTATTTTTTTCTGTTGAAAATTCAAGTATTATGTTAAAAATTCCTAGTTTTTGCTAGAATAATACTCTTATTGTTTGAAAATTTACGGATATTTACTGATTTTGTTGAATTTTTTTAAATTAATTTTTTAAAATGAATATTGAACTGTTCTATTTTTTTCTGTTGAAAATTCATCATTTTTAGTTAAAAATTCAAGTATTTTCTGAAAAATTAATCTTTTTTGGTAGAATATTATTCGTATGTTTGTTGAAATATCAACCATATGGTGGAAAATAAATCTTGTTCGTCAAAAACGAACATTTTTGGTAAAAAAATAGTTTCTTTTGTTGAAAATTCAAGTATTTTGTTCAAAATTCGTCTTTTTCTGTTAGAATAATATTCTTATTGGTTGAAAATAGACCAATATTGTTGAAATTTTTGTTATTAATTATTTAAACTGATTATTGAAATATTCCATTTTTTCTGTTGAAAATTAATCCTTTTTATTTGAAAATACATATTTTTTATTTGAAAATTCAATTATTTTGTTAAAAATTCGTCATTTTCTGTAGAATAATATTCGTATTGTTTGAAAATGATGGAAAATTGACCGATTCTATTGAAATTCTTTTTTAATAATTCTTGAAACTGAATATTCAAATGTTTAATTTTTTCTGTTGAAAATTCATCCTTTTTAGTTAAAAATTCCTATTTTTTAGTTGAAAATTCAAGTATTTTGTTAAAAATTCCTCTTTTTTTGCTATAATAATACTCGTATTGTTTGAAAATGTTTGAAAATTTCCCGATTTTGTTGAATTTTTTTGAAATTAATTTTTTTAAATGAATATTGAAATTTTCAATTTTTTCTGTTGAAAATTCGTCCTTTTTCGTTAAAAATTCAAGTATTTTGTTAAAAATCCCTCTTTTTACTAGAATAATACTCGTATTGTTTGAAAATGTTTAAAAATTTACCGATTTTGTTGAATTTTTTTTTTAATTAATTATTTTAATTTTTCTGTGGAAAATTCGTCCTTTTTAGTTAAAAATTCAAGTATTTTGTTAAAAATTCCTCTTTTTTTTGCTAGAATAATACTCGTATTGTTTGAAAATGTTTGAAAATTTACCAATTTTGTTGAAATTTTCTTTTTTATTAATTCTTTAAACCGAATATTGAAATTTTCAATTTTTTCTGTTGAAAACTCATCCTTTTTAGTTGAAAATGCATATTTTTTTATTTCAATTTTTTGATAGAATAATACTTGTATTGTTTGAAAATGTTTGAAAATTTACCAATTTTGTTGAAATTTTCTTTTTTATTAATTCTTTAAACTGAATATTGAAATGTTCAATTTTTTCTGTTGAAAACTCATCCTTTTTAGTTGAAAATGCATATTTTTTTATTTAAAAATTCAAATATTTTCTTAAAAGATCCTCTTTTTTGATAGAATAATACTTGTATTGTTTGAAAATTTACGGATTTTGTTGAATTTTTTAAAATGAATATTGAACTGTTTTATTTTTTTCAGTTGAAACTTCATCGTTTTTAGTTAAAAAGTCAAGTATTTTCTTAAAAATTCAAATTTTTTGGTAGAATAATATTCGTAATGTTTGAAAATTTACCGATTTTGTTAAAAATTCTTGTTTTTTTTTGTCGTTGAAAATTAATGTATTAACCTGAATATTGAACTGTTCTATTTTTTGTTGAAAATTATGTTTCTAAGTTAGCAATTCATTTTTTTTTAGTTGAAAAGTCGTTTTTTTGGTAGAATATTATTCGCATTTTTTTAAAATGGTTAATAATTAACCCATTTACGTGAAAATTATTCTTTTTTTGTTGCTGAAAATTAATTTTTTTTAACTGAAAAATTAATTATTTTATTTTTCAGTTAAGAATAGATATTTTTTATTTGAAAAATTAACTAATTTCTGGAAAGTTCGTCATTTTTGGTTGAAATATCAATAAGTAATACATTTTTGAGAATTCATCTTTTTCATTCAAAATAAAATTATTTGGTTGAAAAACTTTATTGAAATATTTTGGTGAAAACTCCTTGTTTTTAAAAATTAATTAACTGAAAATATAACTGTTTCGTTATAGTTCGAAAAGTTATCTCTTTTAGTTGAAATGTCATCCATACCGTTGCGACTTAATTTTATTGGTTAAAAATTAATCTTTTTGGATGAAAAAGAATAAAAAAAAAAATAATAAACTCCGTTTTTTTAATTACTTTTCCTCGGACTTGAAAATTTATCTTTTTTAGTTTAAAATTCAAATATGAGGTTATAAATTCATCTTTTTTAGTAGAACATTTTTATTCTTATTTGAAAATTCATCTATTTTAGTGAAAAATGTTTTTCTTTGATTAATTTTAAAAAAAATGTTTTTGCTTTTTTAGTTAAAAATTCGGTTTTCTGATAGAAAATCATTCTGCTTGTATTATATTCTGGAATTTAGGTAATGAAGTAAAACACAGAGTTTAATCAGAGCAATTTCCTTTTTATCATTTGTTTATTTTACTCGTCGTGTACATGTTCTAGTTAGTTCTAGTAACGGTTAGTTTTCGTATCTCTTGTTTAGATTATTATACATTAATCACAGCGATTTATTCGGCACACATTCTTAGATTTTACTCGTTTTTTTACATTTTAAAGTGTCTCTTTGAACTAAAAACTGTACTGTTCCATTTTTGAAGTAATGATATTATTTTGTCGATCTTTTTTAGTTGAAAATTCAACTATCTCGTCATAAATTAATTTTGTTTGGTAGAATATTCTTTGTATTATTTGAAATTGGTTCTAAATTTACCGTTTTTTTTATCATTAATTTTGTAACTGAATATTGAACTATTAATTTTGTTTAAATTGATCTTTTTTAGTTGACAGTCAAAGTCTTGTTTTTAAATTCGTCTATTTTTGGTACCATATTATTTTTATTGTTTAAAAATGGTTGACAATTTGCCGATTTTGTTGAAAAATCTTCCTTTTTGTTGACGATTTGTTTTTGAAACTAAAGATTGAACTGTTCTATTTTCTTGAAAACTCATTTTTTTGAGTTGAAAACTAATTTATTTCGTGTTAAAAATTGAAAATGGAATTTTAAATAAATGCCTTTTTTTTCGTTGAAAATTACCTTTTTTTTAACTTTTGATGTAACTGCACCATTTTTGTTTGAAAATTTATTTCGCTGGTTGAAAGTTGAACTATTTCTTTATTAAAATTCAGTTTTTTGTCTAAAAATGTTGTCTTTTTGCTAGAAAATTTATCTTATTTGAAAACTCATCTTTTTGGTTGAAAATTTAACTACTTCATTTTTGGTACACAATTTATTTATTAATTAAAATATTACATTTTTTCTTCTATAAACAAAATGAAATACGCGTTGGGTTCGTTTTATAAATAAACTATAAACTTTTATTACTATTCTTTATTAGTTTTATAGTTTATATTTTATTTTGTTTCTAAAGATTTAAAAATAAGTAGTTAGATTTTTGAGTAAAAAAGTATAAATTTGTAACCTAAAATTTGTGTAATTAAACTTGTATTGAGGAGAATTAATTTTCAATAAAAAAAAAGAATTTTCTACAAAGCAGTCTAATTTTTTTACCATATATTTAAATTTTATTCCAAACTGTGGAAGTTTCAAGTTAAAAAAATACGAATTTGTGTACAAAACAATTCAATTTTTAACGAAACAAAAAAAGAAATGAATTTTCAACTAATAGTTAAATAATTAATTTATAACCATACAAAAAAACAAAGAATTTTTAAGTAAAATAATCAAGGAGTAGTTAAATTTTTATTTAAGGGAATGTTCACTAAAAGAACTAATTTTCTGCAAAACCGTTAATATTTTTTTCCAAATAAATAAATAGTTGAATTTTTAACAAAACAGTGAAATTTTTAGTTAAAAAATCAATTTTTAATAAAAAGCAAATTTTCAAATACAATATATATGTTCAATGTTCAAGAATGTTCAAGAAAAAAATAAATTTTTAAGTTAATTTTCAATCAGTTAATTTTGTAGTAAAAAGATTGATTTTCAACTAAACAAAAAAAAACGAATTTTCATCTAAAATATATAAATATTTTCAACGAAATATTTAATATTTGTTATATTTTGTATATATTTCAATAAAAAATTGTATTTATAATAAATAAAAAAGGTGGATTTAACCATGAAAAAAAAAATTTTCAACAAAAATGGTCCTTTGTAATCAAAATGAAGAACAAAAAACAGTCGAATTTAACCAACAAAGACGGAATTTCCAACAAAATTTTGTAATCTTCAAATGAAACAGATTAATTTTCAACGAATATGAATTTTGTTTAAAAAGTTAATTTTTAGCAAAAAAGAAAAAAAACAGAACGCGAATTAACAACTAAAATTATGAATCTTCAATTTAAATAATAAATTTTAAGAAATTAGTTCAAGTTTTAAACAAGAAGTTGAATTTTCCACACAAAAAATACAAATTTTAACCGAATAGTTTAATTTTCTACGAAATTGTTGAATTTTTGAGTCGAAAATACGAATTTTCTACAAGACTGTTGAATTTTTAACAAAAAAGTTAAATTTTAACCTAACAGAGCTATTAGTAGAAAAAATAATACCCTGTTGTCCAAAAAAAATTAACTTCCTACAGAAAGAGACGAATTTTTACCCAAAAACCAAATTTTATTCGAGAAGGGGAAAAAATGTAAAATAAATTCTTTAATTTTCACGCAAAAAAAAAACGAATTAAAAAAAACAGTTGACTTTGCAACAAAATTATTAACTTTTCAACAATATAATTCAATTTTGAACCAAATAATAAATTTTTTAACCAAAAAAAGATGTCTTCTTGGCAACATTAAAGTTAATTTTTAATATTTCAAAATATTCGGCTAGAAAACTGGAAATTTCGCTGAAGAAAGATAGTTAATTTTCCACTGCATTTTTTGAAAAATGTTATGACATTTTTTTGACCCTGGTTTTTATTTTTTCATCTCTGAAGTTACTCCGAGGGCTGAAAACGTCTTTTTTTTTTAGAAAATATTATTCATTATAAAGAATTAAAGTTATGCGCTTCCGGATATTTCCATTTTTTAACTTTTTTTTTAGCGTTAAATTAATTATTTAATAAAATTTCAGAAGGCCCGGAATTTTGGTTTTGGTGAACGATGCAGACTGGGAATTACTGGTAAGAATCATTTTTTTGTTATCAATTTTTGGTTTTTGTTTACGTTTGTAATATAAAATGTTTTAAATTAATATAATTCTGTCTTGGAATAGGATATTTTTTTTAAATGTAAATGTAATTGTGATTTCGGACACAGAATTTCTGTAAAGAATGATAATTTAAAGTTTTGGGACCGTGAAGATCTAAAATTTACTTTCAAACTAGACTTTTAATTTAGACTTTATGAGAGGGAATTTTCGTAATATAATATTATTTTCCTTGGAAGAACATATTTAAAAAAAATTGTTATCCATTTATTTCCTGATTTTTGGCGTGAATCGGAATTTTGTAAATTCCAGCGTTTCATTTAGTAATTTTAACAAGTTGTTTCGAAATTAAATGCTTAAATGCCTTTTTTTAGAAAATTAATTTTTATGGTTAAAAATTCAACTGTTTGGTATAAAATTGAACTATTCAATTTGAAGATTTATCATTTTAGTTGAAAGTTCATCAGTTTGGTTGAAAATTAATTCCTTCATCTGACAATTTAAATGTTCATTCTTGGTTTAAAATTTATTTTTTCTTCTGCAAAATGCAACAATTTGGATGAAGATTTGTCTTTTTTAATTGAAAAATCAACTATTTCGTTGAAAATTCATATCTTTGGTTAAAAATCGTTTTGTGTGTGTGTGTAGAGAATGATTTTTTGTTCTTGCAATTTAATCTTTTTTAAACATTTTTTTCGGTTATTCATTGTTTTGTTTGAAGTTTCATCATTTTATTTAATAATTCATTTCTTTTGTAGAAATGCTAGTTATTTGATTAAAAAATTGTTTTTTATGTGGATAAAAAGAAATTTTCACTGCCGAAAATTTATTATATTCATTATTTTTTTAGTTGGAAATTCAAATTTTTGTTCAAAAATTTAATTTTTCTAGTGAAACATTTACAGTTTTACTTGAAAATTCATCACTTAGTTTGAAATTTATATTTTTGCTTGAAAGTTAGTTTTTTTCTTTAGAAAGTATTTTTTGTAATCTGAAATTTAATTATTTAAATTTTGATTGAAAATTTATCTTTTCAGGTAAAAATTGATTGTTGGTTGTTAAAAATTCAACTATTTCAGTTGAAGATTAATTTTTTTCAAGTTGAAAACTCATCTTCCAGGTTTAAAATTCAACTTTTCCAGTTAAAGATTCATCATGTTAGATGAAAATATTGAACTTTCTTTTTCAAAATCCGTTTTTTGTTGTTAAAAATTAATTTTTTCGACTAAAAGTTTAACTGTTTAATTATTTTTTTAAAAGAAATTATTGTTTTTAGTGGAATATTTGAGTATTTTTTGAAAAAACCGGGTTTATAATGCGTAATTTGAAAATCTTATAAACAAAATTCTCCATTTTAGATTTTTATTTCTAAAAATATGAAGATAATAAATATTAAAAAATAAATAAATAGAATTAAATCTAAATAATAAAATAATATATATTAAGTTTAACGTTTAATGTAAAAATGGTTTATTTAAACAAATTTAATCTTTCAAATTTTAATGTTTATATCTTTAAATTAGTAAAAATACTATAATTATGAAAAAATTGCAATTGATTGATTTTTCAAATTAGTAGAGCATGGAAAATGATAACATGAATTTATATTTTTACGAGAAAATCTGAATATTATGTTAATACTTTCTATTTTATAGGCGTGAATTATTGACCGTATGAATAAAACATTTTTGAATTATAAAAATGTTAAACTTCAATTTTAAAAGTTAAAAATTTAATAATTCCGACCTGAGTGCTTTAAATTGTAGTTCATATTTCATTAATTCAAATGGAAATTTAGTTAGCTTCACAGTTTTAATTTTTTAATAAAAAATTATATAAAATTCATTTGTATTTTGTCAAATTGCTTTCGGTAAATTGCTATTGACTGAGAAAAGTTATAATTTGGAGTTGGAATAGGAAATATCCCGAAGTATGGTACTCAGTTCTGAATGGGATCAGTGAATTTTTGAAAAAAAATTTATTATTTAGATTTGGTACAATAAATTTTCGAGTAGAATTATAATTCTGACTTGGGACCGAATATTTTCCAAAAATAAGTAAAATTTTACACATGAAACGTGGAATTTTTTAAAAAGAATTATGATTCTGAATTGGATCAGTGAATTTTCGAAGAAAAATATTTATAATTTAGAGCTGGAACAAGAAATTTTCGAGAATAATTATAATTCTGATTGGGAACATGAAATATTCTTGAAAAATGATAATTTCGAATTTTCGAGAAAAATAATTTTGTGTTGGAACCGAAAATATCCCGAGACCTTGGAAGCTTTTAAAAATGAAAAATTTTAAAACGTTAAAAATAGAAAAATATCAAGTTTTCAGTATTCAATTGTTATATAAAAATTTAAATAAATTTAAATAAAAAATTTATAATACTGTTTTTTGGCATGGATAGTGCCGGATTGGTTTCATGTACTTTTGAAATCACGAATGTGGAATCCATGCAAGATAAAAAGGTGCAAATTTGAAACTATTGTGAAGATATTATAGCATTTGGTTCAAGCATTGTACCAACATATTTTTATTATTTATTATCTAAAGCAAGATTTTTATTTATTTGTAAAATTAAAAAGGAATTATAATAGGGGAGCCATTCAGCGTTGGAAAGAATTTATTTAAAATTTGGTGAAATTTAGATTAAGAAGAAAAGAATCTAAAAAAATAGCTCTTCCAATTTAGAATTCTCTTTCAAATTTTGGATAAAGAAATTTTTTTTTGTTATTTTGTTATTTTGTTTTTGCTAATTCATATTTTTTAAATTAAAAAGTCAACTCCTTGGTTAAAAGTTAAACTGTTTTATAAAAAAATAATTTTTTTGGTCGAAACTTCATTCCTGGTTGAGAATAATTTTTTAAACCAAAAATGTAACTATTCCAATAGCAAATCGAACTATTTTCCTGAAAATCCGTTTTTTTTTCTTGGTTAAGAATACGGTGTTAGAAAATTTAACTCTTTCATTTTTAGTTGAAAATTTACTTTTCTATTTCAAAATTCAACACTTTGGATGAAAAATGGTATTTGTTAATTAAAAAATCCAACTATTTCGTTGAAAATTCACGTCTATTGTTTTAAAAAAAGATTTTTTTTGTAGAAAATTATCCATTTCTGTGCTATTTCGACAAAAATTACACTAAATACATTATTTTAAAATTAAAAAAAGTACAATTTTTAAACGAAAAAAATTAATTTTTTAGAAAATACATCAACTTTTATCCAAATAGTTGAATTTTCAACTAAAAAGATTAATTCTGTAGCAAAAAAAAAAAAAATTTTAGCAAACTTTAACTTAACTTTTTTTAAACTTAACTCTTCGAACCGTACATGTTGAAGTCAGATTTTATTTAATTAATTTTCATTTTATATCTTTTCGTTTCTAAATTTTTCTAACTAAGTAGTTAATTTTTTTAAATAAAAAAGTCAATTTTTAACCAAAAGTAGTTTTTTTCACATGTTAGAAAAATAAATGTTAAAAAAACGAATTTTCAACAAAATAGTTTGATTTTTTTCATTAAAAAAATATTTTTTAACAAAGAATAGAAGAATTAAATTTTCAGTTAAAGCAATCAATTAATTAAAATGAATTTTCAACAAAATAATGCAATTTAAAAGCTAAGAGATGAATTTTTCTACACAAAAAATGCAGTGGAATTTCCCACCCGAAAGGTGGATTTTCTATAAAAAAATCGAGTTTTTAACTAAATACTGTTTCCAACCAAAGAAATTAATTCCTAACAAAAAATGGAATAGTTACATTTTCTGTAAATCAGAGCATTTTTTAATGAAAAAGATTTCATATTTATCATAAAAATTTTGAAATTAAAATGATAAATCTGCAACTAAAAAAAAATTACTCAAAAAAAGATTGAATTTTCAACTAAAAATACAAATTTTCCATCAATAATAAAACACTTAAATTTTGAATGGAGTAAAATAAATTTTTAACCAAAAAAGAAACGAATTTTCAACAAAATAGTTCAATTTTCAACTACCGAAATTAATTTTAAACCAAAAAGATGAAGTTTCAACCAATGAGAGTCACCTAAAAAAGATAAATTTTCAACTAAAAATAGAATATTTAATTTTCAGTATAAACTTAATTTTCAATCAAAAAAAAGTAAATTTTCAACGAAATAGTCTAATTTTCAACCATGAAGATTAAATTTGTATCAAAAATGATAAGTTTTCGACAAAAATTTGAGCAGTTATATTTTCAGTCAAAAAAAGTTAATTCTAAATAAGGCAAAATTAATTTTCAACCAAAAAGATCAATTTTGAACCAAAATACATGAATTTTTAACCAAATATAATTACATTTTTAGTGCAAAATGCATTTCCTTTGCTTGTAAATTCTACTATTTTGTTGAGAATTCGATCTTTTTTTATTTTGCTAAAAATTAACTTTGATAAAAAAATGAATAATTACAACAACAAAAAAATAGATTTTTGAATGAAAACCTTAAAAGACATTCCCTAAAAAATACATTAAAAATTACAAAAAGTGCCGAGCAAAGCATGAGCTGAAATGAGAAAGGGATTCAAATCTACTTTTTTTTCAAAAATGTTAGTATTTAGGATTTAATTTCAAAAATAGAGAAGCTAGATATTTTTGTCTAGAGGAAAAAGGATCTGCAGTAAAGTTTCAAAATGTATTTTTTTAAAAATGAAAATGCAAAATTTTTTTGAAAGCCTCCAGGGGAATTCTTTTTTTGACGAGAAAATGTATGCGCCCTCTGTGATATTCCATAAACTACGTTTCCAATTGGGCACTCTTTTTCATATTCCCCTCTTTTCCCCTTTTAAAAGAATATCTCTTTTTTTCCTGTTTTCAAGAAATTTTCTCGGTTTTGCGTGCAAATTTGTGTGCTGGTTAAAAATTGTATATTTTGATTGAAAATTAAATTGTTTTGTTGAAAATTCGTTTTTTTTATGGTTGAGAATTAACTTTCTTTCAACCGAAAATTTAACTATTACATTTGTAGTGGAACTTTAACTATTTTATTGAATATTCGTATGTTTGTATTGTGTTCAATTTTTTGTTATTAAAATTAAAGTTTTCTGATTACAATATAATCAATTAAACTTTTCGGTTAGCATTTATATTTTTTGTTTGAAAATTCAACAACTTGGTTGAATTTTTTATTTACTTGGTGGAAAGTTGAACTACTTTGTTCAAAATCAATTTTTTGGTGAGGATTCATGATTTTAGTTGAAAAGTAATCCATAGATTCGAAAATTTCACCACTTTTTCACAACTAAATATGTGACTATTCCATTATTTGTTGAAAATGTATATTTTTAATTGAAAATTTAACTATATGGTTAAAACTCATCTTTTTGGTGAAAATTTAACTATCTGGTTAAAAAATTATCTAATACTATCGGTTTAAAAATTCAACTTTTTTAACTGGAAGAAAAATAATCTTTTTCTTGAAAATTAATTTTTGTTAACTGATCGATACTCGATAATTAAACTATTTTGTTAAAAATTAAAAATTTGTAATAAAAAATGAAGGTTCACTTTTTTGTTCGTATTTTTTCTTTGAATTTAACTGATAATAAGTTAGTATTTTCTTTGTTAAAAATTAATTTTTTCAACGGAAAATTG
Source organism: Acraspis erinacei (assembly GCA_035041075.1). Classification (NCBI taxonomy): domain Eukaryota; kingdom Metazoa; phylum Arthropoda; class Insecta; order Hymenoptera; family Cynipidae; genus Acraspis; species Acraspis erinacei. Next base: position 20,038,714 of record JAWWLR010000155.1, on the reverse strand, counting down.
AACTATTTCATTTTTTGTTGAAAACTTTTTGGCTGAAAAATCCACTATTTTAGTATGGATATAAAATTAATCTTCTTTTTCAAAAACTCATATTTTTGGCGGTGAATTCAATTATTTGCTTACGAATTGCTTTTGTTTATTTAAATTAAACTGGTGGAAAATTCTTTTTTTTGTGTTGATAATTATCTTTTTTAACTGAAAATGTAGCTTTTCCATTTCTGGTTAAACTCTTTTTTTGTTAATGAAAATTCCACTATTTTTTTAGAAAATGCCACTATTTGGTTAAAAATTAAATTACTGTTTAAAAAAATTAATCGTTTCAAATTAACTGTTCATTTCAAGTGTTTTGTGGAAAATTCGTATTTTTTAGCATAAAATTAGTCCTTTTTTTGTGGATTTAACTATTTTGTTAAAAATTCGTGTTTTTCAGTTGAGTTTAACAAGTTGAAAATTCGGTTTTCTTTTTGTTACAAATTAATGTTTTAAACTGCAAATACAAATATTCCATTTTTGCCTGAAATTTTATCTTTTTTAATTGATAATTCAACTATTTTGTTAAAAATAAAAAAATTTTATTAAAAAAATGAACTTCTTGACAGAAGATTAACTTTTTTCGTTGATAATCCATAACGTCGGTTAGAAAATTAATTTTTGTGTGTTGTAAAATTCATGGATTTGGTTGAAAAATTTTCTTGTTTTAAATTCAACTATTTAGCTGAAAATTCAATTGTTTTGTGGAAAATCGATTATTATTATTATTTTTTTTTTTTGTTGAAAATCATCATTTTTGTTGAGGATTATTTATTAATTTAAAATGTTCCAAGTTAAAAATAAGTAAAATTATAGATAAAAATGCACTATATTGTTATGGAAAAAAAGAACAGGAGTATGTTATACTATTTTGCAAAGCTTGTGGGTGAATGCGTATTTTCAGTACAAGAATAATTTCTTCAATCAAAACTTCTTTTACAGTTAGCGATTGAAAAGAAACGATTTTTCCCGATTAGCAAATTTAAAAAAAATCATATCTCGAGATTTTCTAGTATCACATTGAAATAAAAAAATACCTGTCGATTATTTTCAAACACAAAACGCAAGAAACAAATTTTGTGTAGAAAAGAATTTTTTTAATGTAAATCTCCCATGTTATGAACCATATCCAGATAGTCGATATTATATTTCAATTTGATAAAAATAGAATTTCTGATACTGTAAAGAATATTCTGGGTAGGGGTTGCTCGTTCAGATCAAGCAGTATAAGGTATAGAGCTGGGCGTGACGTCTGACAAATGCTCGGTGCCCGAATGCCCATGGCCATTTTTTGCAAACGGCATAATATCGGTGCACAGAAGGGTGAAGAATAAGGAAAATCGACCTCCATCCTCCCCGTCGTCGGCCAGGCAGTCTCGGTGAAAGGGCGCAAATGGCCTCCGTTTGCCACTCCCACCAGAAAATTATCATTTTAAATTTGTAAATGTACAAGCCGCACTCCTGTGAGAGCGAGGAGAGGGTGCAAAAGGGTAATAAAAAGGGAGAAATTCGGTAGGGAAGGATGATAGGCTCAGCCATTATTATGATACTAACTCACATTTCGCGAAGCTCGTTTCATGAAGCTACAACCCTCTCTTCTTCTCTGCCTTTCTCTTCGAAAATTCTAGTTCTTTTTATCTTAAACTTCCTCTTTTGCATGCCAAGACACGATCACTGTAGATTAAGTATTTATCATTTTTAGTCTCATCGCACATGTTTAGCACTGCATGTCTGTTTAAATCAGTGATGGTTAAATGAATTTATACATTTTTTAGAGTTATGAATAATAATTGTTTTAAGTTAGCAGAGTCTCAGGTCAGGAAGAAGTCAATTCTCGAAATACTCTCAATAAAACGCATTTAATCGAAGATTTTCCTATGTGTTATTTTATGTATTGTGATATTTTGTTATATTTAAACCCTTTCTATTTTCTTGCGCTCGAGCTCGACGCTCATTTCGGCGATTTATTGCTCAACCGGCGACTAGGCTAGTGCACTTTATTTATTGAAATTTTTTCTATTGAATTTATACTCAATTATATGTATATGGGGCTATTTTTATTTTTGGCATTAATTCTCAGCATGAAATAAAATTTTTGTTCAGAAAAAAGTTTCTGAAAAAGGCAATTTCAAACAAGTAGCCTCTGGTTGAGCACCACATCGACCCGGCGAGCATTGAGCTCGAGCTCGAGCTTGAGTGCAAGACAATATAAAGGGTCTATTAAGCTGCCAGAAATCAGGTGGTAACATGAGAACTTCTTAAGCCAAATGAATAATTTTTATAATATATTTTTTTAATAACTGGCTGAAAATGTTTCTTATATATTTTTGGTTGAAAAAATGTTACTTTTTGTTTAGCTAAAAATTCAGAATGAACTTTTTTGTTCAAAATTCAACTGTTTCATCGAAAATTCGTGTCATTGCTTAATAGCTCAACATTTTGGAAGAACTTTTGGTTTTTGAATAAAAAATCTTTGTTTGTTGACAAATTTCTTTTGGTTGGAAAATTCATCTGTTTGGTTGAGATAGAACTATTTTGTTGAAAATTAATTTTTTTTACCAACAATTTAAGTTTTCCATTTTTGGTTTAATCATAAACTATTACATTTTTTCTTGAAATTTCATCATTTACGGTTAAAAAGTTTATCTATTGGGTTGAAAAAGTAAATTATTATTTTAAGAAATCAATTCTTTTATAGAAAATTTAACTATTTTGTTGCAAATTTGGTTTTGTTTTGGGTGGGTTTGGTCTTTTTTGCTTGCAACTTTAATTATTTGGTAGAAAGTGCAACTGCTATTGTTTAAAGTTTAATATTTTTGTGATATAAAATTCAACCATTTTGTTAAAAATTCATGTTTGTAAAAATCTAATTATTTGGTTTTAAATTCAACTGTTTGGTTCAAAACATTTGTTGTAGCTGAAAATTTGGTTTAAAAATCAACTACTTTGTTACAAATTTAATTGAGTTTGTTGAAAATTCGAGTATTGTGTTTGAAAGGCATTTTTTAAATCGAAAATTATTATTGATTTTTTCCAGAAATAATAAGGTATAGGACTTGAGACTAATTGAAATTCTTTGCATTTAAAATAAACTTTACAGGGTGAAAATGTTATTTTTAAAATTCTCAGATTTTTCTTTGAATATTTTCTTTTCTTTGAATATTTTTCTTTTAACATAAAAGATGACTTTTTAACAAAAGACTTGAATTTTCAACAAAGTAAACAAATTTGTGGAAAATAATTAAATTTTAAACATAAAAAGGTGAATTCTAAAAAAAAACTATTATAGTTGACATTTCAACCAAAAAAAGATGAAATTTCATTTACAAAAAATCAATGTTACAACAAAAAAAACCGAATTTTTTAAAATACAGATTTTTCAGTCCTGAGAGAAAAAAAAGTTGACCTTAGTTGAATTTTCAAGCCAAAAGGGGAATTTTCTGTATGCAAATTGAATTTTCAGCGATAAAAAAAATTTTGATCCCAGAAAGATGAAATTTCTACTAAAGCAAAAAAATTTTGAAATCAAAAAGCCAAATTAAAAAAAATAAGTTGAATTTTTACCTAAAAAATATTTCAGTTGCCTTTTCAACACCAAAATATGAATTTTAAACTAGTTCGTTTTCTAGAAAGTAGATGATTTTTTAACTAAAAAGTTGGATTTTTAGCCGAAAAGTTGAATTTTACGAAAATAGAGGAACTTTTGAAATAAAAACACAACTGAAAAAAAGAGGGAATTTTGATCCAAAAAGGTTTTAATTTATCTTTTCAAAATCGAAGTAAGAGTTTTAAATAAAAAGTGAATTTTCTACAAAGATACTTGAATTTTCAACTGAAAAAGATTGCTTTTTAACAACATTTGTTAATTTTCAAGCTACCAGTTGCATTTCCGTGTAAGAAAGATGATGTTTCTACTCAAATATATGAATTTTTAAATTAAAAAGATTTTTTTTAAAAGAAACAGTTGAATTATTTTCTCTGACTGCAATATGTTTTTTATCTAGAATCTTTTATACAGTGAAGAAAACAATTTCAAATTAAAATTGAAAAATTATGAATTTATTCTGCTTAACAGTTATTTAAAGTTGTAGAAATTCCCTATCTTGGCAAGATTTTTTTTCTTCTAAATTCCTGATTTTTTCCTGTCTAATGAAATTCCCTGAATTTAAAAAAATGCAGGTTTGCTAGGTTCGTTTTTCACTTATCAGTACAATTAATTTTAAGTTATTGCTTCATTTACGAATCTTCAAAACGAAATGCCTTACTTTATTATCAATAAATTCTTGGAAATCCATTAGAATATTAAAATCCAATAAAATATAAAAATCTCTTAAAATTACTCAAACCCCTGGAATTCGTAGTAAGAAAAGTAAAAAATATCAGAAAAAACACAACTTTCAAGAATTTATTAAGGAAAATATAGTTATAAACAATTATTGTAAATACGTTTTATTATTTTTTACTAATAGATGGTAATAAATTGTTTAAATAATAATTTCTGTTCAATTTGCTTGATAGCCTTGATCTACATGAAAAGTTGAAAATGAGTTGAAAAAATTCGGAAAAAAACCGTAACTTTCTACATCTATTCTAAGAGAAAATTGCTAAAAAATTAATAAATTGTTCAATAATTATTTAAGAAAAACAGAACGTTTTTAGCATTATTCAAAAATAACGTTATTGAAAATAATAATTATATGGTTTAAACAATCATTTGTCTTAACTTTCAATAAATATTACCTCACTCGTTAAAAGTGGACAAAAAGTGAACAATTTAAGAAAAAACTGCAATCTTCCAGCATTCTTTTGAGAAAATATATACTCTCGGTTAATGAGTATTGCCCACTCTTAGCGAAATTTGCCGAAATAAAGATTTTTATATCTCTGTAAAAAATTCATGCATTTAAAAAAATCCAACGTGTTTTTAAATTTTGATTCATTAGCTTTCAAATGCAATTTTTTTTTTTAAATTGAAGTTTGAGATTTTATTATAAAAAAACGGGTTTTGTGCTCCCAAAAAAGGGGTGTAATTTTTTAAGAAAATTGTATCTTTAAAAAAATTCAAAATGAAATAGATGCGTATTTGTATTTTCTTTAAAATGAGCCCGAGATGACATTTTTTAAAAGAGCCGTTGACATTTTTTTAAAAATTAAAAACACTTTTTCAACGCTGAATATCTCGGAATCAATGCATTATAGAAAAAAACTCCATACAGAAATAATGTTTGTTTTTACATGTTAACTATATTATTTTATGTAAAAAAGTTATAAAATAGTCATTTGCTGTGTGTTTTTTTCCCCCCAAAAATTTTATAACTTTAAAAGGGCTCTATAAAAATTGGCATCTTGGCCTCATTTGAAAGAAAATACAAATACGCATATATTTCTCGTTGATTTTTTTTTCAAACTACAAGTTCCTTAAAAAATTACACATGGTGTTTTTTTACTATAAAAAAGCTCATTTATCAATTTTTTTGACAAAGCCAATTGCATTTGGAAGCTAATAACTCAAACTTTAAAAACCATATTAGATTTTTTAAAATACATTAATGTTTGACAGAAATATAAAACTTTTTATTTCAACAAATGTCGCTCAGAGTGGAAAAAAACGATGTCTTTCTAAATCTATTCTAAGAGAAAAATGCTCACATTTATAAAAAATTATTTAAACAATTTATGAAGGCGTATTATTACCAGTGCAGGTTGGCCGCTGGACCGGGAAACCGGGAAAAACCAAGAAATGATCGAGAATTTATTTCTTGACAGGAAATTTTACACATTTTCAGAAGAAGAATCTGTACACGTTCGATTTCAACAGTTTTTAATATAAGGAGTTGAATTGATAACCTTTTCAATTATGATATCATTCAGTTTACAAGGCGTAATTCAAAAATCTTTTACTTTAAAATTTCTTAATTTTAGATCTTTATTTTTGAGCGTATATTTTTAATTTAAA
>JAWWLR010000155.1:19987837-20000121 GCA_035041075.1 Acraspis erinacei | reverse complement strand
TAAATTAAGTCGAGTCTCAAAAGATCCCAATTTTCCCAGCGGACTAGCTCAGTCATGGAGTAGAGAGGCGGGGTGCTCAAAATGAGATTTAGCAAGACAGTTTTATAAATATATAAAAGATAGTAGGTATATAATAACAAAAAAATAGAATTAACCAAAATACAGAGAGTAATATAACATGTGAAAATGGCCAATAGCAAACAATGTAGCCCACAAACAAAATCGAAAAGAGACTGTATCTTAAATAAGTTCGTAGGAAAATAAAGCCAGTAAAAATTAAACAGAAATCATGCGCTCGTTTCTAAATGTGAGTGACCTCTTACGCAAATTATTACAAATAAATGGGGGGGGACGACATTATACTTCAAAACAAAATGCCAACGCAATAGGCGATTCTTTTAACACCAGAGTATATATTAAATTAGCAACAAAACCTAATACAATACCAACACTAATGAAACAGAAATTGTCGCCGAAATACAAAGAGAGAAGAGAAAAAAAGGGGGGTCAACAAGGTCAAAGTAGGATGGAGTGGCTCGTGTCAGCGTCGAAATGTAACAGATTATATATAGGGGCGGGAAACATATCGGCAGGGAAGACAAAAAAAGGTGATGACTGGGACAAGAAATCTGGAATAAAGAGGCAAGGAGGAGGACAGTGGACCGGGGGGTGTCGGAAAGATAGGGATGGAGGATCGGAAGTGACCGGAAGGATCGGAAGGTTGGATATCCATAATATAGCAGGTCGGAAGAGGAAGGGAAGCACTGCAAAAAATGAGAAAAACCAACCCCATGAGGGGTACTTACAAAACACTATTACGCGATCACTCACTCGACACAGTAATCCAATGCCCGCGGGGTGGGGGCCACTCCATCCTAACCTAAGTGAGGTCACTCATCCGTACACAAGCAAAATAAAATCAAAGAAAATACACTAAACAAAGAGACAGCTCCGGTCGGCACTCCATGCTTTATCTATCTAATTATTATTCATAGTAATCCAGCCAAGGAGTATTGAATCGGGTCAATTGATAGTACACTACTGAAACAACCCTGGCTGGGCCACTATACAAGAAAAATACCCTAATATAGAAAACTATAGGATTCTAGTCCTACCTCAACCGTGGTCATGATTGTACAAGCTGCGGTATGGCGTCTGACACGTCGGGCTTACAAAGCGGTACTGACTCGAAGGCCGGAGCGTGCCCGGCGTGTCGATCACTGCAAGAGGGGACCTACGAAAAACGGGGGGGAAAGACAGAGAAACTAACGCACTAACTATAATCTAAGAATCCCTGCGGTCAAGACAGAGAGAGAGCGATGATCCACCGTTCCGTTGATCTGCCTCGACGCTATCCCCTCTCCTCACTTCCTTCCTTCCTTCCCGCCGGTATGTCGTTTCCTCAGGCGCGGATTTCTTCTTCCGTTGGATTCGAACCCTCGGACTATAGACTGCATAGGGGTGGCTGACTTCCGGCCGATGGTTGGTGGACGAGACCAAGCTGCTGCTGCAGGGGGGGGGGGTTCCGCCGACCCTCGAACGATACCGAGAAACATACGATTTTAAATAGCCGTAATATTTCTCGTACTATACAAATTTGGCATAAATGCCTGTCCACTGACGGACTTTGTGGTCATTTAGCCCTGGGCTGTTCCTAGGATTATTTTAGGAACAACCCTTAACGGTAAAGAGAAAAGATAAAAAATAAAAATAAAATATAAGATACTTAAGTATGGCTGAAATGCCTGTCCACTGACGGACTTTGTGGTCATTTAGCCCTGGGCTATTCCTAGGCTTATTTTAGGAATAACCCTTAACGATAACGGTTTCATTTGAACGTAATTACCTAACCATTGCGTGTTTGGATAATTCGCTCACAGTCCACCCTCACCAGGAACGAGCCTTGGATATGCGGTTGTCCTGGAAACCCCAAAAGACACCAAAAGTATCCGGAATCAGCCTGAAGGAAGTCGTGTGTGGGTCCTTGGGTAGTAGAAGCTCCAAAAAAATATAGCGAGTCCTCCTTGACGACGCCTCTGGGTGGAATGAGAGCTTCTCCCTCGAGACCGCAAGGTCCTCACGATATTTATAAATATATATGACAAAAAAATAAGGGACGGAATCATATTATCTTAGGTTGCTAAATTTACAATATTAGCCATGGAGTGCCGAAAGATACCCTTAGTGTCATGCAGCCACACAGTTTTTAAATATTTTAATTTAAATAAATCGCTCATTGTGATGGTGCTAAACTGCAACATCACATTCCACAACATGGAACACCAGGCATAGGGTCGCCATTAGGTAAACACTCGAACTGTGAACTCACACAGAAGAAACTGGGGGTAAGAAATGTTTAAGGTAATGCGCGAAGTCGTTGTACGGCCAGCAAAGTAACTGCGACCGGTTGCTTGAACGATTACCTGCAACACTTCATATCCCCAGTTTTTTCTGTGAACTTTGAAACAAGAAACTGTGGAAATTTACATGGAAATTCACATGAATTCATCCAAACACGCGGGAATGTACATGAAAATTTGAAACAACTTCTACTTGATCGGGAGTTCGAGAAAAACGGAAAATGACCGGGAATTTCATTGATTGACCCGGATTTTTCTTTCGAATGTACCGAGAATTTTTTAATTAATCTTGCAGTTGCCAGAACAGCAACATAATAGGCAAATGCTGCTTTTGGTACTTCTTTGCTAATACCATAATCTGCGACTGTGATTGCCCGATGAGTTTCACTCGTCAGAGTCGGTAAACCAGTAAATCGAGGGTAAATTACTAGTTCTTGAGCGATGGGTCTGCTCTCTTGACCTGGCAGTGGCATTAACGACTTTAAATAGTGTGGATCGCTTTTCGGTGGCGTGGGGATAATTGTTAAGTTCCTCGGCTTAGGAGGACCTCCTCCCATACGTAACAACGGTTTTTGGCGTGGTTACCGCATGTTACATTGTGGCATTGGTCGTGGTCGACCTCTTCTAAAGTTGCCACTCCTTAAACTTTGCTTCGCAAAGTTTTGCTTATCATAATCAGTATTGCGCTGCCCATCAGGCCGGCGCGTGTTTGTGTAATCGCCATTAATTTCGTATTCGAAATTCATAATAATGTTGGTTGGTCGTCTGACGATCCCAAACATTTGAAAAGAGGCTCTTCTGAATTTACTTGATATTCTCAAGAAATCTTGCTAGTGCCAAGGAGCGCGCCGCTGTTATTTTACTTTCATTTTAATATCATATTTTTGGAAAGTTAACATGACTTCTAAACCTCAAGGAATATTTTACTTTAAAGTTTTTGTCATCTTAAAGTACACTAACAATTATTTATGCTACAAGTATACTAGAATTATTTACGATCGCAAAGAGAGAAATGGTGACCGACACCGATTTTTTAACATGCCGTAATAAAAAGCAAAGCGTTTGCACAAGTCTTGTTTTTCACATTTTAAATGTTATGGTAATTCTTAATGTCAATTTATCTAACCGCAAGGACAGGAGTGCGCAATAAAGTATACGAAGTTAGAAAAGTAACACAAAGGCTTTTATTATAAGTCATGACAGCACCCCTTATAATGCGTAGTTAGGCTCACGAGAGAATCTATAGAACTAGTCAATGAATGATGAAGCTCTACGGCCGCGCTGACCAACTCATAGCGGTGGAGAAGTAAGGTGGGGAGATACAAAGAAAAAATGGAGGCGGGTCCATGTCAATCAAATAGGCGAGATCAATCATAGTTTTCAATGTTTAACCCAAATAAGTCGTAGGGTCTCCTGACTTTCTCTGGAACATTACTTTAGCTCCAAACTTGGTTCCGAAATCATAAAGATCACACAGAACATGAGAAGCAAACCAAAACCGGATCGCTTCATCATCAACTCCAAACAAAGACATAAGCTCACATTCCGTACACAAATCCAAATACGATTGTGATTTGTCATACTTGGAAATATCATTTTCCAAAGTCGTTCCGTCCTTAAATATTACATGCTAATCATCCCAATAAATAAGAGCAAACGATGCATTGGCCCAAACTCTTTTCCAAGCACAAATCTTGCGCCCTTGTTCAACTCCTCAACAAACTCATCAATGGATACATCACTCATTATTTTTATGTGGGATTATTTCGAACTATTTCGTAAAATTGACAAAAATATGGTTTAAATAATGTAATGTGGAAAAGGTTTTTGGAGCTACAGTTACCAGTCTTTGGTATAATTTAGAAGGCGAAATCCATCCCAGACAGATAATAATTAATCTTTACTGGTATTACTCGAAAACTTAAATTTTCCCCTTACTCTTCTCTCCTTCGAAGATGAACTTCAAATGCGAAGTGATGACTCCGAGAGGTAAATTTGGCATGCCACTAATGAACTACCGACCAATGAAACGATAGGGGGCTTGAAACGGAAAATTTATATGAGCAAACTTGTAGGCAGATGGGTAATAGTTCCTTAGGCTACTTATAAGGTGGAGGCTTTCAGATCTGAGTGGGGAAAACCTTTGCCGGCCTGTGTAATAACCCCGAATAATTTTGACACAGGGTGTATTTGAAAGGTTAAAACAATTAAAATCCTTGGAAAAGCATACGAATTCCTTTGACTGAAAGCTGTTGAAATCGTTCACAGTGCTTTTGAAACTCTGGAAATCTGTTGAAAACCTTAGAAATAGTTTTAATCTTTAAAATAAAATTGCGCACATTCGGTGTCTCGTTAGTACCCCGGGCAGCAGTTAAGTTGTGGGGCGGGCCAGGGATGGCTGGGTGGTTTGAAAGGCACTTTTTGGTGTCACCTTATTTCTTAGAACTGTGCAGCTTTACATACATTATGTTACAATTAACATCGCGAGACGAAAGTTTCGCACTTTTGCACTGGAAACTCGACGGCAGATTGTAGCCAACTACATAAGGACAGCAGATACACTTCCCGTCTCGTCCACGCAATTCTAGCCGTCTTCTGTCTCACTCTCGCGTTTTATTGCCGAAAAGTTACCTCGTTAATTATCCCTCGAAAGAATTCATTTCTGCGCAAATGCATGAAGGCGAATGTAAATTGGACCAACGCTCCTTAAAATGGGTCTCATAATTTCCGCTTGCACATGTTTGTGCATCTCACTACCTGCGAAATTCAGTTTCGTGTTAGAGGGTAAAAGTTGCGAGAAACTTTCTAGCTTTGTTATGCTTTTTATTTTTCGAGATTGTGGTGCCTAATAACAGAAAATATGCACAAAGTTTTGCCTGTCGTGATGGCCATTCCTCGTGGATTATTTAAAAAAATATTTTCTTATTATTTAAAAGCCTTTTATTTTTTTGCATTCGAAAATGTTTCAACATTATGGCGCTCTCCACTTTCGCTCTGACCGATCAAAACGCAGCACTTGCACAACAAACGATAAAAAACGCAACCTTTTTTTTGCTGATTTCCACCAAAAACTGCAGTTCCGATCACAACCATGAAGATTTGTTTAAATTTCTAACCGATAACATTGACTCAAAGTGACAAATGGGCGACATGGAATTTTTAATCGGTTGAGAACCTTATCACCCTCAGAGCGCACTCTGAGCTCTAATATTGCAAACAACCATTATGTAAAGGTAAGGAATTGAGCGAAAACATTTTATAAATACACCGTCGATTATATAGTAGACATTGACAGTGTCTTAAAATATAGAAATAATATCTTCGATAATGATCTTCTTTAATGTCGGAGTTTGTTTAAAGAAGTGGATTTCACTAATGACACATGATTAAGTCAGAGTTTTTGGTTTAAATAATGTGTCTGTTTAGAGCTGACCATTAAAAAAAACTTTGGGGTGACATTTAGGTGGTTTTTTCACCCAAAATACCCGGGATATATCCGAGATTCAAAGGGAAATTGAATGCACTTGATTTAACAAAAAATTGATTGGTTTACGTTAAAATTGACTAAACTAATTCTTGGGGATGAATTTTAAGGGTTGCTTTCACTCCTCAGACATTTATCCGCAAAGCAAGATAAGCACATTTATCTTAGTTTTTCATGCCCTACAACATATATAAATTTGAAGAAAATTGAAGAGGCACCTCGAAAGGTTTTCTTTTAGAATATATTCTCTATAAACTTTTTGAAGACGCTTGTAATCCTTTTAAATCCCTCGAAATCCGTTAAAATTCTTTGCAATATCGTAAATTGATGTAAAATCCTTTGATTTTCTTTGAGCCCTCTTGAAACCTATTAAAATTCACTTGAAATAATTAGAAATCCCTTTGAAATATTTCGGAAACGTTGATATTTTTAAAATCTCAAATCCCAAAGATATTTTCTGCAATCTTCTGACATTTGGTGAAATGTTTGAAATCTTAATATCTAGTGTACTCATAAAATTCAAAAGACCTCTCGGTATTAAAAAATTAACGGTAATACATAATTTTGTTATTTTATGAAACCAAGTTTTTATTTTGATATCAAAGTAGATCAGTTCAGTGCTGTATTTGCAAGAACAATGGAATAGTTCGGCACAACGATCACATATTAAATTAATAGTACTTGTATACACATTGAAAGTTAGCAGTGGTTTTTTTTATTATTTTTTTATTTCAAAATTAATGGAGAAATTTTAAGTTATTCGAAAGTCCGAAAGGTTTTTTAAATACAATGCGTGCGAGATTCTGAGACATTTACATACATCACTTTTTAGACAGTTAAAAAAAATTCACATCAAGAATATGGAACTATTAGAAATACAACTAAAATTAATATAAAAGTAACGATCCCATATTTTAGGTAAAATTCCCTCGAATATTAAGTTCATTGATATTGATTTCTGAAAGGAAAGCTGCAACACATGTCGATTTCTCAGCAGAGGACCGTTTATCAAGAATATATTTTCTAAATGTAGGAAATACGATCATACAATTTTAAAACTTTTTAAATTTAAATAGTTTCAGATTATAAAGAAACATTGTAATTCTGAAATCTGAGACTGTTCTTGAAGTCCAGAAACATTATAATAGTCTCACGGTGGCCACTGATCGTAAAACCCGGGGATTTTTTTGAAACCCGGTCATTTTTTTATTCGTTTTTAATTTTGCAATACATATCGTTTCAGTCTGCGAAAAAATGTGACATACAGATCTAATTTTACCAGTTACAATAAATTATTCTCGTTCACACATGTAAACGCTAATATCTTCCAAATGATCGACAAAGCGGGCCTTTGAACAACTTCAAATTTTATATTCTGAAATAACATCAGTTGCTTCTTTGCGCAGAAATTGCATTAGTTTAGTTTATAATAAATTAGTACTTTTTTAAATCATTTTTGTCAATAACTTACATTTTGCCTCGGAGTTCTAAAATGTTCAAACCTTTTCAAAATGTAAATAATTATGCATTGGGTATTGATTAGTTATTATTACAAACGTTTAAAAGTGAACCGGGAAAATAAACTTTTGGTCAATAAAACTGGGAAATAACTGAGCATTTTTTTAATGATATTTGAATGACTACCTTGCAATCTGAAAGTCGATAATAAAGTAAGAAATTGAGATAAAGAGTTACATTCATACCGGAGGTTAAAATGGAAATGATGAAAATTCATGAACCTGCGGTAATAAAAAGAAAAGAGTTTGCAGAAGTCTTGGTCTTTAAATTTGGATTGTTATGGTAATCCTCATTAATCGATGCAAGGGAAGCTATTTATTCTTCATTAATTATTATTAAAACTGTATTCTTTCTGCAGTATTACTATTATTTTACTGCGATTTTAAAGGAACAACGTAACTTTTTGTACATATTTATGTTTATCTAGATATTTCCATTATAATACATTTCCGTTGAGTTGAAGACATACGACGATATGCTTTTCCTTCGTCACATTCGTTTTGTGTACGGCTTCCGGGTCAAAGGAAAATTATGTAAGCAATGTTAGGTGCTTCAGGAATTCTCGGTATTCGCTAGGAAAAAGTCAAGTTAACCGTCCGACCATACGGCGACACTTTCCACTTGTATTCTGAAATTTACTTTAACTTGCAGTGGTGAAAAGTTCTCTTGATATATCCTAAAGTAAAAATAAAATAATATTAACCCAGGTGAAAATATCCACTTCTAGATGACCTTATATACTACTACTTCTAATCGATTCAAGTAAATTTTTTTCGTGGAGCGGGAATTAAAAATAAAATTTAATCAAGATTTTATGAAGGCAATTGTAAAAAATAAATATAATTCTGATTTGGAACAGGAAATTTCGAAAAGAATGAAAATTTTTTCATGGAACAGGTGATTTTGTGTATTGAGCGGGAAAGTTTGACAAGAATTTTAATTTAGTTTGAGATTAAAGAAATTTAATAAAATCCCTATGCCAAGTCAGAATTCGCGAGAATTTAAAGAAATAAAAGTAATTGTAACTTGGAAGACGGAATTTCCGTAAACAATTATAATTGATATTTTGTAATAGGGAATTTCCGTAAAACAACGCTAAACTGATTTATATTCATTAAGGGAATTTGATGCAACCACTGGGAATTGCTTCCAAAATAATTTGCTTCCAAATGACTTCAATTGAAGAAATATTTATTCCATGCTAAGAACTGTCAAAATCATAACTTTGAACGAATCTTTTAAATTTAAAAATTTTTCTTTCACGATAAATCAATATTTGTTCAATTGAAAAAAATTAACACTATAAGTTGATATAATTATTGCAACATAATAGTGACTCAAATTGAAGAAATATTTAGTCAAGGTAAATGATTATTCATTAGTTTGGCAAATATTCATTGCATTCTAACACTTACGAAATGAATAAAATTTAAAATTTATTTATTTTTTACAAAGAGTTCATGTGCTTATAGCAATAAATAATTTTTTTAGACGAACAAGATATTCTGTTTAAATAAATATTTATTTCTTGAGTTGAAGGAAATATTTTGTTCGAATACTAGAATTAAATTTTTCATAATAAATGCAAATTTATTCCAACAAAGTAATTTTTTTAAATCAAAAATTTAATAATTTGGCGTAATTTGTTTCAATTGAATACCTCTTTAGATTAAAGAAATATGTTGTTTAATTAAATATCCATTTTTTGATTTGAAGAAATATTTCTTTTGCATTTATAGTCATCGCTGTATACTTTACACTTGACGGACCTACATTCAATTCCTGCTAGAGGTGGATTTTTCGTAGAATTTTTCTGTTTCAGGTTAATAAATATTTTGAATTGTGTGATTTGTTGAAATTAAATATGTCTAATAATAACAATGTTAATTATAATTTAAGCTGAAAGAATCCAGTTGCTTATTTAAGAAAATATGTACTACAATTGACGTACGAACTTCCTTATTGCACTCGCGAATAGTCTAGGCCAAAGAAATATTTTTTTGAATCAGTTGGTTATTTCCTTTTGTGAAAAAATATTGTTTTTCGATTTTATCAAACATTTCTTTATATAGATTGCATTTTTCTCTTCAAGGAATTCCAATTTCTTTCAATCAAAAACACCGTTCTTATACTCGAATAATGTTTTACAGAATCTGTCAAATATTTTCTTAAATAGTAGATCTCTAATTCGAACCAATACCATTTCTATTTTGGTCAACTGTCATTTCTTTGGTGCCAGGAAATTTTTATCAAAGTTTACAGTACGTTTCTTTGAAACGAAAATTAGAATCTTTCAATTAAAAAACTTTATTTGATCAAATCGGCATTACTTTCAATTAGGAAAACATTTTTTTCAGAAATAAAGTTATAGTGGGTCATATCAACAGACTGATTTTGAAATTCAAATATCTAATTTCATTCAGTTAAGGGCATGTGATACTCCGAAAATTATCGATTTGACCTTTGTGAGGTTTCCCCGGTATTTTTCCTACAATAATAGAGATTTTGTCTTACAAATTTGGGAAATCATAGCGAATATGCGAGCGTACGTCCTTGACTGTTCTTTTGTGGAATAATAAAAAAATAATAATTTTACTATATTGATTAATGAGTGTGTATTTTGAGGTTATGTGTGTTACAATTCTCACCAGGTTTCCTTCCAAACTAAATAATATTTTTGGCTGAAAACTTGCGAAAAGCAAAAAAAAAAAAAATGATAGTAACTAATGTCTCGCAACTAACCTTGTTTGTAGACATTTAAAAAAGCTTATTTCATAAATAATTTTTAAGTGGCTGCCAACAGAATTGGTGCGACACACACCTGCATTATCGGAATGGCGGGGAGTTGAAAACTGATCCTAACCTCAAAATAGTGCACATGCATACCATTTTTATTTAGCAGAATAATTTTTTTTCATATTTTCCCGTAAAAAAAAAGAGTTCGGGGATGTCCATTATACTATTTTATAGCATCTCCGAATTCACGTTTGAAACATTTTAATTTTTGCGGAGAAAAACTCGGGGCGAACTCATTAGCTCAAATAATATTTCACAGGTTAAAGTAATTATTTATTTTCTTGAATAATTTCTTATTTTCCATACAGTTAAACGATTTATTTCGATTGAAGAAATGCGTGATTGGACGTATTCAGTACGACCATTTCTTTGAATCAAAGACCTTTGTTTTGCTTCAAAAACTTTTGTTGTCAGTGTTCCAACTTTTACTATAGCTGCAATATAACCGAAAACCCGGGTTTTTTTCTGTTCAGAGAAAAGCCCAGGAATTTAGAGAATGTTGTTTTGTGGCTACCCTGAGTAATTTGGTGACACGTTTGATTATCCTGAATGTTGGAATTTACTGGTCGATTGTTATCTTCACTCTCCTGCATCAGCCTTGTTACATCACGTCGTCGCAAGGCTAGTCTGATTACCGATTTCCACGCATTTCAGGTACAAGCAACGTTCTTGACAGCCGCTGGAGCACGTACGGTGCGTTTCGCCGAGCGAGTACAAACACGCACATGACGAATAATCCATGTGCACACGTATAGATACCTGTATATAATATAGTATATTTGCTTGGGTCGTGATGTAATCATGGGTGACACAATTAATCACTGGACGCTCGCCATCCCGCCCAGCCAGACCATTAGCGATTCTGTACCCCGTGTTTTCCTGCAACATACTCTTCTTGTGTCAAAATACCAGGCAATTCACGAATTTTCATTAAAATTGGGAAAGGCTTTAAACAGGATTATGTAGCTTCAAATCGGCTCTCGTTATTCAATGGTTGTTTGGATCTTTGATCTTCTCTAGTATGAGGCTTTTCATTTAAATAGACATAATTGAATAGGGTGGCCACTGGACCGAGAAACCGGGAAATGACGGGGAATACCTGGGAAATGACAGTGCACGCCTGCTCTCAACCAAGTTTCATTTAAAAGAGCAAGGCTAATGTTGGTATGATTTTGGAAAATAGTTTTTTTTTCGGTCATACGTCGGTAATCCCAATGGTAGGAATTCATTTGTTCCAAATGTCATTGTTCATAAATTGAATTTCTAATAAAAACTACTAGTGAAGGGTCCGCCGTCTAAGCCTGTTAACTGTGAATGCTATTAACTGTTAATGATGTAGATATTAAAACGCAATTTTCGAAAATCCATTACAAAAAAGTAAAAGGAATTTTGCCCTTTCGTTTGTAGGGTATTAACGGCATATAAAAGATGTTTAAGAAAATACAAAAAATCAATTTCTGATGAAATATCAGTTAACAGATTTTGACCACGGACCCTTAAAAAAGCAAAAGAAAGTTCCTAGGTTGATAATGAATCGAACTAAAATAAATATAAACTCGTTATTCGGATATGCTTCATGCATAATTTTTCTTTTATTCATGAAAAACGTTATTAAAAATTCTCGCTTCCAGCAAAAATTTGCAACGTGCGAAAAATGGTAAATGGCGAAATTGTTCTTATCAAAAAGATCTATAAATTTCTGAGTCTATTTTTTGTTAAGATGAATATTTTTCGTTTTAATCGTAAACAATATTACTATAAATGAAAATTTATATTTCCAGTCAAACTATGCAAGATACGATAAAATGATGAAAAAGAAAAGTGAACGCTTAGTCTTTTTTATTTCTGAAAAATTATATTGTATATCATAAGTTTCGCTTTCCGGTTGAACTATGTAAAAAAAATTACCTCACAAAAATTGTTCACTCGAAAAAATCTACAAAGTTCTTCTTAACTATTTTTTGATAGGACACGTAGTTTTCTTTTTTATCGTGAAAAACGCCATTAAAAATAACAAATTGAAATTTATAGAAAAATGACAAGATGCAATAAATAATAATAGATGATAGTGAAATAATAAAACCTTTTTTTATTATTTCGAGTTAGACTGGTTTATTGAATATAAT
>JAWWLR010000155.1:19953059-19968903 GCA_035041075.1 Acraspis erinacei | reverse complement strand
CGATATTACGGTCTTCTGTGCCAACTGTCATGGCGAAGAGGTCAGAGGGGATCAAGTTTGGCGCGTCCTTCACTAGAGGGTCCTTATCAGCGCGCAGATTCTCCGTTGTCGATTGGTCATATGTTTCCCAGTACTCTTGTGCGGGCGGGAATCTCATTCACTGCGCATATACTGGGAAACGGCCTCTTCTTGGTCCATGGCTTTGCATCTCAGGTGATGTTGACTTTCGACAGCTCGATGTTATAGCTGGTGGTCCACCCGTTTTAAATTACACCGCAGTATATGGAACAAAAGATTATTGACTAACTAACCAAATGCAATCAATAAGATTTTTAAGGAGTTCCGAGGGTGGTGTCAAATTTGAGAAAATAGTGGATTTGTGAGGGTGACCAGATGGCTGGATAGGGAAAGAAGGACCCCCCACTCCTCACCACCTCCCAACATTAGGTTTCCTCCGCCCCTAGCTCAATTTGGCGCATTATTTAAAAATTGAGATTATTATGCTCATAAATGAGTAAATTAAATAAATAAGAATAAATAATTAAATGCAAAAAAATGTTTTGAGATCAACCTTTTCTTTCAAAAATGAAACAATAGAATATATACATCACTGTGCATACTTTTCATAATTTCCTATTTTTTTAAAAATAAATCGACGTTTTCTTTTTTTGTCAAATATTATTGAAATTCGAGACATGACAGGTTTTTAAAGTTGAACTCAACAGTAATAATATTTCTAACTGTCTCAAGTGTCATCCGATTACGTTCGTCGCTCCACTGAATATTTATGAGCGATAAAATACTTTTGCAATTGGAGTTATGCCCAGGAATGGCAAAGAAATAGTGCGCCACTTTTAAAAGCTCCAAATAGGACTCGATGTTTTTGTTTGCCGCAAAAAACTCACAAATCTTTAAATTGCAAGGCTTTTCGAGGTATTCAACATCATTCCACTTTCCTTTTAAAAAATGATTTAAATTCATAACTTGATCGAAAAGTGTATTGTCATCGATTTCAATATTTTTGGCCACTAAAAACAAAACAGGTTATTCAACTGATTGATAACTTAATTGCATTTCTGGTTTGAAATCGAGCCATTCGGAAACCTGTAATTCAAGAAGCGATTCAGTCCATTTGACTGAGTATGCTTCCATTCTTTGATAAACTAGCATGCCTGCAACCTTTATCTTCGCCTTCGTTTCTGACTTTTTTAAGTTCATTTTTAACCATGAGCGGCAAAAAAGTCGATTCGAAACCTGTTTTTTAATGACTTTGAAATGTCCCGAATAATGCAGAGGATTTCTAAAACGCTGTTCTCTTGCCATTGTACGGCTTCCATTTTATCAAAAAAATCGACATTAAAGACTGAACAAACAGAAACTGCAATTCGCTAAATTTTGTCACTGAAAAATGATACAAGAATTTGCAGCGGTTCTCCTATGGACAAAAAATACGATCTTAAAGCGGGAAACATTTGCAGTATTCGTTGCACTGCAGGCAGAAGGCTCAGCCACCGTGTTTTACCATGCGATAACAAGTTTCGAAATTCGATCTCAACAAAGTCACAAAATTCTTCTAATTCGTGTGTTCTGACGGTGTAGATCGAAAAGTAATTGAAAATTTTAACAGCAATCGATTCTATGTCGAATGAGCCAAATTGATCTAAACCGTGATGAACCCCGTTGTGGAGAACGTGAGCTGGGCAACCGATGCCGACAAGAAACGAATTCAGATTGATTTTCAAGTGTGTGAATATATGTTCTCCACTTTTCCGATTAATCCCGCCAAAGTTTGTATTCGTGTTGTCGCCTGCGAATGCTACAAGTTTTTCTTTCAAGCCGTACTGCGTGAGTACTTCTATAATCAAACTCGAGACTGTCTTAGACTTCTCATTATTAGTTTCTTTCAGGTCTAGCAATCTTACCTGAATGCCCCCGGCAGCATGATCAAAGTACTGAACGGCAAGAGGAAACATCTTCACATTTCCATGGTTGCTAGCGTCAGTACTTATACTAAGAAAAGGAACGTTTTCTAAATTTTTAACTACCATCTCGACTGAATGTTTAGATAAAACTCCATTTACAATGGACTGAGTTTTTGTACGAGCACAAGAAATTTTTGTGGCTACTTTTGAATCGTCAAAAAGCGACCGAATTAAATTACTTGTGCAGTCCATCGATAGGTAACTCTGGTGGTGTTTTACTGTATGATAGGCTAAAGTCCCTTCAATTGCCCAAACCTTTAATGCCTCTGACGTTGACTTTTGGACGACGAATTGAGACATTGCCTGAGACGTCGATGCTTCCCGAATTTGCGCACTGTGTTTTGGAGTATTCACATGCTTTTCCAAAGCAATTTTCCCTGTGAAAAAAACAATGACGTGGATTGTCAATATAAATGCAAGTACCATTCTATTCTTTCATGATGCATGCATGCAAATACAAAATTCCCAAATCCATATTTTATATTAGAGTCGATAGGGGTAAGTGTGATATAATCATTGTTTTAATAAAAAAATTTCAAATCTAGTTCGTTTTCCATTCAAAATTTTCTCTTTATCACACTAATCTGGTTATAATACTTACTCATATCGACCCTGAATTTTAATTATTTTGTAAATACGTAGCAAATGAACGTGGCCCATATTACAGTGAAACCTGATCCTGAAGGTAGGTATTTATTTGTCCAAAATTCCATTGTCCCTAAAATATATTTCTCCCAAAATGTACCAGAACGTTACTAAATTGGTAAAGAAGCATTCAGAAATGTCTAAATTATCTCGGAATTTTTTTATGCTTCCTTGCCAATCTAGAGACGTTCTGGTACTTGTTGGCAGAAATGATTTTTGGGAAGAAAACAAATTTTTGGACAAATGAACACCCACCATCCTGAAATGTATGATAGAAGAAGTGAAATGACACAAACCAGTAGTTGCTACAGAAACGAAAGAGTCGCAAATCTCACACCGTGCTTCAAACTCATTTCTTCCTTTATTAAAACAAGGATACTTGCTCTTTAATTTCTCAGTAAAATGGCATTTCCGTTTTTCGCTTTTTCTCAACATCTCTGATGACTAGATCAGCTAATGCACAACTTAAGACCTGTGAATAATGAATGAGAAAAAATATAATCACAGCGACAGATTAATGTTAATAATTTATTAGACTAATAAAGGAAAAATAAAACTTTGAAAATGTAATTAAAAATAACCTCGTAATGGTACTTACGTTAGATTCGTACAATGACAGAATCAAAGGAACACTTCCACTTCACAATTATTGGAATAGTAAACTGAATGACAGGAACGAGAAACACAAATCGAATATATACCAGGTTTATAGCCTTTCAATGCGATCAGCAGTTGGACTCCGGGGCCGTTTCGAATTTAAAAATCTAATGGACACAATTTCCATCGACACACGATAGAACAACAGGTGCGTTCGATTTTCGACTTTCGACGCGGTCTCGGAGTCCCACTGCAGCTTCAGCAAGCACAGTTTCTATAAGAAAAGTGCTGCGCAAACGCAAACGTGGGGACCAATGAGGTAAGTTCAAGTAACTTTGTCATTGGTCAAACGACGAACGTTATTCCCCTCGACCTGAGGTTTCGCTCGAAGAAACTGTGAACAAAGTCAGGATGACAAAGTTTAGGTCCGCACAATAAAAAAACGAAAATCTCGTGAAAATCTTGAAAAAGAAGGACATCGGACAAGAAAGAAGGACGGAAGGACAAAAATCGAAAAAGAAGGACATGTCCTTCCAAAGAAGGACGTCTGGTCACCCTGAACTTCACCAAACTCAGTTGGGTAAACTTGGGACAAGGACACTTTGAAAAAGTTTCATTTCTAGTTTGTTTAAACGAAAGTCGGTAATAGTTACAAATAAATAGTTATAAATAAAAAATAGTTATAAATAAACGATAATCGATTTAAAGAACTTCAATTTGACAGAAAGGAGTGTTTTTTCGAAAATCCTAAACTGCTTAAACAGAGGTTAGGAGCGAATGAATAATTTTGAAGTTCCATGATACAATACAATAATTATAACAATCCTAATAAAAAAAGTCCTGAAAAATTACTTTATAAGACATACATTTTTTTTAACTGTATTTTGTAATTGTCACATAAAGTCCCAGCCACTTTCAACCCTTTCCTTGAAGAATAATCTATACCTTCAACAATATTTGAAATTCACAGATGCTTGTTGTATTACATACATACATTCCTTTACAGTGTCCCCCATCTTGGGAACTTTTTAAACTGCGCTTGCGTTGCGCCTACAACACGATTGGTCACTGTTAGAGCGCTAATTTTGAATTATATAAACATTCAGATGTAATATTTATGATAAATAATGACTGGAAAATGCATCAAAAGTAATTTCTTAATCCTAAATTAGAATTTTGGGGTAATAGATACACTAGTAATGTGATTTTCATGCAAAAAACGTTTTTAATTCTAATTTCAGAAAAAAAGATTATTCCTTGAATTTAGCATTTTAAATGTTTCAAAACGTTAATAAAAACGTAATAAGAAGATTTAGTTTTAAGCAAAAAATATATGTTTTAATAATATAGACATGATTTTTAATTATTTGTATGCAATATTATATATTTTAAAATATTTATACAATAATTAATTAGTAATTTTAATTCAGGTCTTCTTGAATTTATTTTTTAAAAAAACTACGATATAAAATCTATTATTGCAGTAATTAATTATTATTAATTAGTTTTTGGTAATTTTAGGGATTTTATTTTAAGTCACTTTGTCGGAAATAAACAAAACTTTTATTTTAAAACTCGACAGAGACGACATTGATCATTGGGACAAACAAAAATGATTTATTTCTCTGAACTCAGAATTCATAACGACTTTTTCATTAAAATCGAAGTTTTGGTATCCGGCAATACAAAATCTTATTCAAGGATTAGGAAAAATTTGTTTGGACATTTTTCAATCATTATTTATTTTAAATATTAAATCTTAATATTTATATAATTCAAAATCAGCGCACCAACAATCACCAATCCGGTTGTCGGGGCGACGCAAGCGCAGTTTAAATAGTTCCCAAGATTGGGGAGACTACTCCTTTATCTTCTAATTTTATATTTTAATATGCGCGAAAAAAATTCTGCTAAAGTTATAGTCTTTTGAGTTAAAATTGGGACAGCATAGATTTCCTGTAAAAATTTACCAATTTTCTGCATTTTATTACAGACATTTTCATTTATTTGATAAATTTAGGGATATTTTCTGTAACATTTACTGAACTTGCCTGTCAAATTATCACGTTTGAATTAATTTAAAGTCTAATAAAAAAATTTGTAGATACTTTTTAAGCCAATAAAAAGCGATAAAAAAAGGCACTGACATGGTTCAACATATTCAATTTCTATGTTCAAAAGCCACTTCTATCTCTTCAAAGTTTCTTTAAAATTATATTGGTGACCTTTTTATGGATATAATTTTATTTAGAAATAATACCTCAAATTATTCTTATTTATTCATATTTTAAATAAAACAATTCGCCAAATAATATTTACTGCAAATTTTATTAATAGAATTAAAGAAACTTTCAAGGAGTAGAAACAGCTTTTGAAAATTTAAATTGAAGAAAAATTATACAACTTTTAAATAAAGCGGGTTGTGTTTTTTAAACACTCATTATAATTAAGCAGTTAAATGGAAACTTTTGA
This sequence comes from Acraspis erinacei, assembly GCA_035041075.1. Taxonomy (NCBI): domain Eukaryota; kingdom Metazoa; phylum Arthropoda; class Insecta; order Hymenoptera; family Cynipidae; genus Acraspis; species Acraspis erinacei. The sequence goes on along the minus strand of JAWWLR010000155.1, from coordinate 19,963,207 downwards.
ATTGTTTAATAAATTATTGAAAATATTACATTTTTATCAGTGAGTTCAGCTGGATTAAATTTTTTATAAAATCAAAAGCTTTCTTAGATGGGTTAAAATTTATTAAAAATTTTTGGGTTGTTTTAGTTTTTCAATTGGATTTGAGCTCATTTAAATAAGAATCATCCAGATTCCCGATTTTTAACATTTATTTTAGGTTAACAGTTTACACCAAAAACTAGTATTTTAAAATGTTTTTAATTATTGATATTATATATATATATATTATTAATGTATTACATTTGAAAGAATTTGAGCCATTTCTGAACAATCAGAGGTATTGTTTCCAAGAACATTTAAAATTATTTAACAATTTATGGTCATGTAAACGCTTTTGATCGGAAACCGGTTATTTTAAATAAAACTGATTAATTTTAAGGAATGTAACTTACAATTTGCAATAAGTTTTTCCTTGAAAAATTGCTCTTTTTTATCAATAGAATCATCAAATGTTTCAGATTTTTATTAATGTTCAGATTTATACCAGATATGGGTTAATTTTAATAAAAATAATTTGATTTAAAAAAATTACAATTTTGAAAAAGTTTAAGTTTTATTATAGCGTTTTTCGTCGAAAATTGGAATCTTTTTTTTAATTGAACAGTTTGATTGTCACATATTGTATAAAAAATATTATATATCAACTTTCAATTTATTTGATAACTTTAAGTTTATCTTTGACTTTACGGACAGATAAATAAAAAATTAATTAATTTTTTAAGATGTTTCGATACACAATAATGGCTCTCATATAATTATTTAAGAAAATTTATAGTAAATTATTAAATCAAATACTAAATTATAAAAAACATTGTAATTATATAATTATTCATACATTCTATGAAGATTTTCTGGATGTAAATTTTTCGAAAAACTTGTATGAAAAATTGCAGCCTGTAAGATTGTTTTTTTGGAATAAATATTTTGTTTACAAAGTAAAATGTACATAATTTTCTGTTATAACAAAAGTTTTTGAAAATTTCTAAACAAAAATTTTTCCCTGTTTCAACAAAAGAAATTTCTTATTTTATAAATTTTTCTTGTTTTAATTGCAGAAACTTTTATTTCTAAACTTTCCTAGAAAATTACCTAAACAATATTTTAGAAAAAGTTTTTCCCTCTAAATTTGAAAAATGGTTTAATTAAAAATTTTCCTCTTTTTAAGTAAAAAAACTAGATTAAAAAATTTTTCTTTTTTAAATAAAAACTTGTTTGTGGACGTATAATTGGTTATTTTTAAGTTTTACGTTCTTCAACGGCACATTTTTTTTATTTGAAATTTTCTGTCTTGCAAGAAGAAAATAATTTATTTTGTAGCTTTTCTCCTTTTTAATTCAAAACATTTTTCTGCAGTAAATTATTCCCCTTTCAAGTCGAAAAGTAGTTTAATTTTATACTTTTCTCCTTTTCATATAAAAATAGTAGTATTTTTAAAATTTTCTCTTTTTCGAATAAAAAATTATTTCCTTTATACATTTTCCCCTTTTTAAGTTAAAAAATAATTTACTTTAAACTTTACCCGTTTGATATAAAAAATGCATTATCTGGAATCTGGTTCGTCTTTTAAATAAAAAATTAGAAAAATTATTTAATGTTTAATTTGCAATTATTTTACGTAAAAAAATGCTTCATTTGAAAAATTTGTCCTCTTTCGAATTTAAGGAAAGATTATTTATCTGGGAAATTTAAAACTTATATTTTGCATTTTTTTACTTTTCAAATGTGTATTTCGTTAAGTCGAACATTTTTTCGCTTTTGAAGTTACCCTGCTCGAATCAAAATACAGTTTGCCTTTAAAAATTCGTCCATTTAAAACCCAAACATTATTAACTATTTAAGTTTTCTCGCTTCAATTTGGAAAACTTTTAAACAAATATAAATTAAAATATTTTGTTATAAATTCAAAATTGAAAAACTTTTAACTAAGGTCGTTCAGAATTCGAGACCCTGAGAAAAAGTCCTGAAATTTGTTCAGCTATTGAGACTTTCTATAATTTTGTCTATAATTTTGAAGATAAAATTATTCAATTATTTCCGTTTTAAATTTAATTGTTGTACCATTAAGGCTTTCAATCTGAATTGTAAGCCACCAATTTGTAAGATTTATATTTAAAAATTTTTCCTTTTAATTAGTTTGAAAATATTTATTCGGCAACTGAAAAAAAAGACAAAAAAAGTTTTGTTTGAACATAATTGCATTTGAATTGATCCTCTCTTTAGAGTGAATTATTGCTTTTATTTTTAGTTATTGTGAATGAAATCTTTGAGAATTTTTTTATGTTTGTAAACATTTTTGTAAATTAGAAAACAATTTTTTTTATTATAAGGGGAAAATGTTTAAATGAGACAAATGTTTGTCTTTGCGAGTCCGGCTTGAAGTTCCTCACTTAGTGTTTTGCAATCTGTTGCGAAGGTTAAAAAACATTGTTAGCCTCTTAATAATAAATCGGGTTATTTTTCGTCTAAAAAATGAAGAAGGTTACATGGAAGAAAATGAAGGTTCTTTATTCCTCAAACCTCGGAATTTGGTAGACGATTTATTGGTCTCTCTGCTTAAGTCCTACCGGGCATATCCTAAATCCTCTCTATTCAAAATCCTAAAATATCAGAAGAGGACTCCAGCTGCGCCCGAGGGAAGAAAAAGGATGAAGGATCCGACGACCTGTGCTCGCATCCACACAACATATCGATTGTCCACCATATCTCGATTTTATAATTCGTGACTCTTCCTCTCTCTCCGGACGGTGCCCCCTTTTCTTTATCTCTCCTCGAAATTTATCGAAATTGCAAGGATTCTCTCTTTATTTTCTAGGACTATCAACACCATTTTTGTAGTTTCAAATAGACAATTGGTGCTCTTTAATCTAGAGGAAATGAAAAAATATTTTACGGAGAATTTAAATATAAGTTTCAAGAAAAGTATTGAAAAATGATTTATTAAATGCAAAAATATGTCTGGGTCCTGGTTTCAGAATTAAAAAATTAAAACATTGAAACCACAGAGAAGGATCAATTTTACGGATAATTATCATTTCCTTTTTTCACCCTCAAAGCCAGAAATTTTGTTTACAAATGTTTCCACATTACTCAAACATTAAAAATAATAATGATATACTTCTGTCGTTTTGAGTAAATTTTCTGTCATACGGTGTAGAGATATTTTTTTGTCCGTTTCCAGTTGCCATTCTCACATTTTCATTAATTCATCAATTCTTAAAAAGTTCGTAGTATTTTCTGCTTCTTTTGTAAATAAATACGCATTTTTGAAAATAATTTGTTGGATGTTGCGATAATTAAAAAAAATTATTTTCTAGGGCTATCAACAACCTTTTTGTATTTTGAAAGAAATTATTGGTACTGCTTAATGTAGAGCAAATGAAAAAATATTTTACGTAGAATTTAAATATAAGTTTCAAGAAAAGTATTCAAAAATTATATTTTAAGTGCACAAATATGTCTGGGTCCTGTCTTCAGAATAGAAAAATTAAAACATTGGAATGACAGATAAGGACAAATTTTTCGGATAATGAACATTTTCTTGTTCCACCCTCAAACGCAGAAATTTTGTTTTAAAATGTTTCCACATCGCTGAAACCTTAAAAATAATAAATTTTGACATTTTAGGTATATTTTCCGTTCTGAGGTGTAGAGGTATTTTTTTGTCCGTTTCCAGTTGTCATTCTGAAATTTTCATTAATTCTTAAATTCATTAAAAATGCTTAGTATTGTCTCGTTATTTTGTAAATAAATACGAATTTTTCAAATTAATTTGTCGGATTTGATGGTAATTTAAAAAAAATATTATTTTGAAGAACCTATCGCGAATTTTTTTTAGCCATTCAGATAAATTGCATTAGTTGTCCTTATTCATTTGTTATTTTCTTTTCTTACTATATAATTTAATATTTTTTACAATAGATAGAGACAATATAACAGTAGCCTTTTTTAAATATTGTAATTTTTTTATTGACAGTAGCAATCTTAGACGAAAAACACTAACATAATAAAATACAATTGGTTGAAGATTGTAAATATTTTTTCAAAAATAACGTTCTATTTTTTAAATTACCGATTTCCGATTAAAAATGTTAAAATAACCTAAAATTGTTTAGAATTTTCGCACATTATTTGAAATATAATTATTTTTTATAACAATGCCAATTTCCAAAGAAAAAATTACTTAATCAAAAATTGTTAAAAGATTCTAAATTTCGTTCAAATTATAATAATTTTTGTTTGAAAATGACAGTTCTCGATATAAAACACCATCATAACCTTCCATTGTTTAAAAATGATTAATCCTCCTTGAAATGTAGTAATTTAAAAAAAAATAACATGTAACGATTTTTTGTTTAAGAATACCAATTTTAGGTGATACATGCCAACATAACCTAAAAATGTAAATATTTTTCTACAAAAAACCTATCATAACTCAAAATTTTTTAAATAGAAATATAAGAAATTTAAATGAGAATACAATCAAATTTAAAACCCTATTTAACGTCCAGTAATCAATTGAATGTGCAGAATTTCTGATAATGAAACAAAAGATATAAGGACCAAATTTGGAAAACCATCATCAAGTTTTCCTAGTGCAATTTTAAAAAAGATAAATCTGTCCGTAAAAAAGAAAAAAATTATTCTTTTGGACTAACATAGAAAAGGAAAGAATAATTAGAATGCATCAAACTAAAATAGCTTCCTTCTATTTTTTATTTCGTTCGTCTTTCTATTTTTATTATTATCAAATCACAATAAAATATTTCAAATATTGTCCAAATTATAAGGATTTTTTTTTAAATACCAATTTTAAAAATGCCAACTTTTCATGTAAAACTCAAAAGTCACCCAAAATTGTGCAAAAATTATTAAATATTAACATCTAATTTTGTTGTTGTTGAAAAAACGCTAAACAATCAAGAGCGCTAACAAAAGCGAAAAGCGTAACTTCTTCCAAAATTATCTTTGAAATGTAATAATTTTTGTATTTAAATATATATACATAAAATAATCTAAAATTGTGGAAAATGCAGAATCTCAAAGATGATTTATGTTAAAATGATTATTTTTCAAAATACTAATTTCAAGCACCAGAGAAAAATTTGGATAAGATATATGTGATTAAAAACTAAATCTATTAAAAAATAAGCTTTTTTAAAATTTACGAAAATCTCTTTTTTAATCAAATATATTTTGAAAATGTAAAAAATATTGTAGATTTGTCTATAAAATTGTTTATTTAATGAAACATTGTTTTTCGTTGTTAAATATTGGAAGTAAAGACTTGTTCAAAGTAATTAAGTATTGATTCCGTTATTAAAATTAAAAATACTGATTCAAAATGGAAAAAAATTTACAGTTGTTTCTCAAATTTATGTAAACAATAAACAAATTTCTTTGTCGGACAGTAACTCCTAACAAATCAGGTCTTCTCTAAGTTATTATGATATTTAAGTTATGATAATTTTATGATAATGATTATGATATTTATGATTATGATTATAATGATAATGATTATGATTATTATGATTATGATAATTTAAGTTATTAAAATGTTAAAATGATGATATTTTAAGATTGTGATAAGACTAGAATATTTGTTTGCTCCTTAAATTTTTTATATAACATTTGGAAGTGTCTTTTGTGATTTTATGCAGTTTTATATCAATATGTGTAGTTTCAAAAATATAGCAGGCTTAAAAACACACGAAAATTATATTTTGCTGGCAAGTACCAAAATCATTCGAAATTGACTTAACTTTCATTTATAAAGAAGAAGATCAAATCAGATCACAAATCTGAATTTTAGAGGCTATCTATTGATCTTATAACTATTTTTTTAATCTTTCAGTTTATCCTGTAAGTGAAAACAGGGTTGTAGTGCCCCATGCAATAAGGAAAGAGGGTTCGATTTCAGAATTCGACACGGCTCCAGAGTCCTGCTACTGTTTTCCTTCACATTGCAATTTAAACATCGATGAACAGGAATTATTTAAACAAAATAATAACTTGAATAGGTCAGAGCAATGCAAAATGTGCTGAACAGTCTTATTCCCTCTCGTTTCTTTAAAATGCAGTGAGTCTTTTGTCAATAATTAATCCTTAATCGTTTCCTTTCTTCTTCTCTAGCTGTCTCCTTTTTTTCCTGAAATGCAAAACAATCTTTCAGTATGCTTCGGAAGTTGATATACATTCCTAATGATAGGTTGCAAAAATGCAAAACGGTCCTGTGGTTCCAGGAAGCACTCCAGGAGTCTTTGACTCCCTGCCTCTATCTTTCGGTATCGACACGATAGACATCGTCGCGGCTCCTGGTAGTTGTTTTAATAGACGATTTGAATTTTTGAATAAATATCGGAAGGGCCTAGTAAAGGACCGCTTCTGCATCAGAATCTTTTTTTTTCTACCTTTTGCCACTCTCCTTTCTTTACAAGGCGCGTTATTATTGCGGTCTCCTCTGTAGAAGCTGCCGTTGTCCTGCAGATCGAAAAGCGGCAAGGATTCAGAAGAGGAGAAGGAGATGAAGAAGGGGAGAAGGAATGATTTTGAAATATTTGTCGCCGCGCATAAATTTGGAGGCGGCGGACTCGCATACTTAAATATGGATCGAACCTTCTGCTCCACCTCCTCTTAGGGTTTTTTTTTCTTTTTCCTTTTTCTCCCCGCTTGTTGCGGCTGCTGATGCTGATGCTGATGCTCTTACCTCACCTCGTCCTTTTCCACCCCCCTGCCCCTATAGATCCTTATTCTCTTCTTCTTTTCGGGTCCCGACCTCCATTGTCTTCCGAGCGCTAATAAACTATCCCATGGGCCACCCCGTGTAGATTCCTATTGTTATTATTTCGCTTTCGAATACGAGAAACAAATGCCACACGATGCCAAGGCGAATGTGCCCCATGGCGTGCGTTATGGAATCTCGCTTTCACAAGTCGACTTTTTTTAATCGCGTCTCGGTACGATACATAAAGATATTTTTTTCGGTTGGAGCAAGTGTGACCTTCAATATATATGCACCCATGATAAAGTGGTCTGCAATACAAATGAATTTGAAGTGCAGAAGAATTTAATTTAATTTAATAAACAAACAAATGTAGGGAAAAAAGTTCCCTGGTGGAACATCAAGATTCTGAATTAAATTGTCCTAAATTATTTGATATGAAATCGATCAGGAAAAACATACCAACTTTTGAACAACAGTTTAAACATGCTTAGCTGTATATTTTTTATAGTGTCTTTTTTATGCTGAATATCTTTATTTTATTTTGTATGAAAAATAATTATATGAAATGTGGGTGAATGTCTTTTTCCTCCTTCTCATCGTTCTCCTATTTGTTTCAAATTTATATCTTTTTAGTTGGGCAATAGGTGATATTTTTGATTTTTTTTGCTTCTTATTATTATGTTAGTTAATTTTGTATTTCATCAATAGATGGGATTTTGAATTCTTTCAAAAATCTCAATCCAGCCGCATGAACTTCACCTTCCTTTATTGACGGATTTACTAAAGATCTAAATATTACTAGACGTATTTTTAAGAATTAATTCCAGAATTTAAAAAAATTTCATTTATCGTTTAAAATTATATTCATTTTTAAATAGCCCCGAATGATGAGCTCATCCGTTAAAAAAAACAATTTTTATCAATTTACCAATTAAGTAGTAAAGAGTCTACAATTTGAAATATTAAAAACTGTATAATTTTCCATTTTGAATATTCTATTTTCATTCTTCAACATTAGGTCATTTTAATCTACAAATATGTTGACTTAATTGATGCTCAACTATAAATTTTCAAAACACAAAAATTTGAAACTTCAATTCGTTAAAATTGAATCATTCATAACTACAGACTTCAAAGATTCCAGAACTTTCCCTTTTAACTTTTCGAAACTTTAGTAATTAAAATGTTTGATTATTAATATTGCGAAATTTAAGCTTGACAATTAAAAACTCTTTATTCTTTTTGTTTTTTTGATTTTTATTTGAATCTAATTAAACTCTGATATAATGTGTGCATACTTTTAATTTAAAAAAAATTTTCATTTGAATTTCACGGTAGCTTGTACCTTAATTATGATTTTAAAATAAACAGATTAAGCCCAAATTTTTCAATCTTCAACATTTTTAAATAAGAAAATTAATTTTTTAGGATTGAAGCCAGTTAAACTAATGTATTGTTCAATTTACAAATTATTAATTTTTAAATTGCTCAGTAAATTTTTTTTTTAATTATAAAGACTTCGAATTACAAATTTTTTACTCTTAATTGTGATCTACTCAAAAAGTTGATTTAAAAAAACTAAATAGTCTGATTAAGGTACCGATAAAATAAAATATTATCTTAACTTATAAGAAATAGCATTTCAATTTTCTTTTATGAATGTCAAATTATTGTAATTATTGTAATTGAAAATTAAATTTTGTTATTAAAATATCATATCCTTCCTAAACTAAAACTGCTTCTTTATTTGAAAATCTAACTATTTTGTGGGAAATTACTTTTTTTTGGAAATATAATTTTTTCATCTGAAAAATTAACTGTTCCATCTTTTCCAATTCTATTCTTTGTATGATGAAAACTCAACTATTTGTTCGACAATTGATATACATATTTTGTTGAAAATTTTACTATTTAGGTGAAAATACATTTATCTTAAAGTCAACTATTTCGTTGAATTAAAGATTATTTTCGTCTTGTTAAAAATTTCAATTTTTCTTAAGCATTTCAATTTAGTTTAAAAAATTAACTAATTTTTTTTTAATTCATGCATGCTGTCAAGGATTCCACTAATTTGATAAAAACATTAATTTTTTTCTTTGGATTTAAGTAGCTGGTATTTTTCTTTTTTTTTGTTAAAAATTAATTTTTTTAACTACAGATTTAATGAATCCGATTTCGAATGAAACCTTGACTCTTTTGTCAAAAATTCATCTATTTGGTAAGGAAAGTAATGTAATTTTTTGGAAAATTTGGTGGTAGTCAAAAAGTTATTTTTAAAAATAAAATTTAGCTAGTACATTTTTAGTTAAAAATTTATCATTTTTAACTTTTTATTCAACTATTCGGTTGAAAAATCATGTATTTTGATATAAATTTCTATTTTTTGGTAGAAAATTCATCTGCTGGATTGAATATGCAAATTCCTGGTAGAAAATGGAACTAATTTATTAAAAATTAACCTTAGTCCGTGAGTATGCACAGCTTTGGGTAAAACTTCAACCTTGCAGTTAAAAAATAAAATATTTCGTTGAAAATTTAATTATTTTGTAGAATATTTAATTATTGATTTAAAAAGGTCATCTTTTTTTTTAAAGATCAACTCTTTCGTTAAAAAATAATTCATTTTTTTCTGGATAAATCTGGATTGAAAATTCTTCTTCCTTTACTAAAATTAAACTATTCGCATAAAAATTCCACAATTCCGTGGAAAATTTCATTATTTAGTTAAAAATTTAACTATTTAGTAAAAATTTAACTAAATTCCTCACAATTTAATTATTTTGTTAAAACTTCAACTATTATCTGAGAAAGTCATCTTTTATCGAAAATGCACCTGTTCTGTGGAATATTCGTCCCGCTAGATTAAACAATTATTTTATTTCGTAGAAAAGTGATGGGTTGAAAATTTACCTTTCTCGGATAAAAATTCAAATGCCTACTAAAAGATTCGTCCTTTTGGCTTAAGGATTTATTTATTTAAAGAACAGTTTTACTACTTCCTTGAAAATTTTATTATTTTGTAAAATTTCTTGAAAGTTCAATTGGTCGATTGTTAAGCTTCACCTATTTGATTAAAAGTAACTACTTTGCGAAAAAATTGATTATTTTGTTAAAAACACGTTTCTTTTTCGAAAATTCATTTTTTTTTTGAGGTAATCTTTAATGGTTTCCGAGAATTAAACTTTTTTTTTAAATTCATTTCTAAACTTTAAAAATAAATCGAATTCATAGCTTGAAAACTCTTTCCCTGGACCCTTTTCGAAACTTCAGAAATTAAAATTTTTTATTATTAACATTGCGAAATTTAAGCTTGACAATTAAAAACTCTTTATTCTTTTTTTTTTTTATTTTTATTTGAATCTAATTAAACTCTGATATACTGTCTGCA
>JAWWLR010000155.1:19856421-19876869 GCA_035041075.1 Acraspis erinacei | reverse complement strand
CCGCCCCCCCCCCAAGCGTGTAAATAGTTTTTTGAAAGATGATAGAAAGGCAACTGTTTGGTTAAAAATTGAACAATTATGGTAAAAAGTCATCATTTTTTATTAAAAATTTAACTATTTTATAGAGACGTGAATTGTTGTGTAAAATTAATATTTTGCTGATGAAAATTCAATTGCAATCTTTTTTGGATGAAAATTCATCTAGTTTGTTGGAAATTTATCTCTTTTATTTAAAAATTCATATGTTTTAGTAGAAATATCATTAAAATTTAAGAAATTTAAATGAGATTAAAATCCAAATTAAAAATCGCATTTAACGTCCAATCATCAAATTGATGCAAACTCCTGAAAAAATAAGAATAAAACGACCAAAATTTTTTTTAGATTACACTTGGAGCATTTTTTGTATGTTCATTATGGTCGCTGGATTCTTGTTTTTTACGGGAGCTGCAGAAATTTCATCTTTCTTAGATAAACATGCAACTATTTGATTGAAAATTTAAGAATTTTCTTAACAAGCCATCCTTTTTGGGTGTTTTTGGTTCCTTTTGCTTGAAATGTTAACTATTTGGTTGAAAATTAAATTATTTTGATAAATATTCAACAAGTTTTTCAATATGTCTTTTTTCCAAAATTCAATTATTTAAAAAATTCGCCTTTTTAGATTGAAAATTCATCTGTCTTGAAAAGAACTTCAACTATCGTCTAAAAAATTCGTCTTTTTGCCGGATTTTTTTATACACATAGGCACTGCCGAAAGTCAAACCATTTGAAATGATATCATTCCTTTTGAAAATTGTTTCAATTTGAAAAGTAAAAATTATTTAACATTTTTTTTAACTTTAGAAATATTTTTCTATTCGATTTTAATTTTGAATAATAATTTTTTATTTGATTACAACTATACATCCTGGAATTTTGACATATGTGTGATTGGAAGATGCAATTTAGTTTTAAATTAAAAATGGTTAAATTTTCGTAACTTTAAATTAAAAATGATTTCTATTAAAAAGTTTTAAATATCCTATTTTATAAATTATAATCTGAAATCACTCACTATTGAGATACTTCAATTAAAATAAAATTGTTCACTTTTGAATGCTTTCGATTAGTAATGATACAGTTTCAACTCCTGTCTATAATGAAATTGTCCAATTTTTAAAATTTAAGTTTGAAATGTTCCAATTTTGAGAGTCTGATTTAAAACTGTTCAATTTCAAATACTTTAAATTTTCTCATTCTATTCGAAATCAGTATTTTTTCACAATTTTACATAAACACAGTGGAAGCAAGTACAGCGTTATATGCAGGGTGTCACAAAAGTCCGGGGACCTCTGAATATTTCCACAGGTAAGATATTTCGCAGGGATTTCAAGGTCATTCTTAAGTAACTTTCAATGAGTATTTTAATGGTGACATTTATTTTGATCTTGACGATGACCTCTAGAGTTTTTTCAAGGACAACTAAAAAAATGGAAACCCCCTTTTTGACATCGAAAATCGGTAGGGCGGAAAATTCTGCGTTTAAATATTTAACCAGGTTATAGGTACATTGTTTCTTTGAAGGTAATTTTAAGGTCATTTGAACGTGATCAAGGTCTGCATATCTCTTGGGTCAACGTCAAATGAGACCTATGATATGAGTACATATTCGAACGTAAAATTTGCAGCCGTTTCGAATGTCAATGTGGAAAAAATTGACCTTTAAATGACCTTCAAGGTCATCGTCAAGGGCATGCCCAAGGTTACTACTGAATATGGCTTGTTAAAGTTAAACTTTGCTTGTTATGAAAAAAATTAAAAAGCTTCTGTTGCCAGAGGTATGTAGACCTTGTTAAGTTTTAATGACCTTAGAGTGGCCTTCAAGGTTTTGTCAAGGTGAACTTAAAAAAAATGAAAACGCCCTTTTTCCATTGGCAATCGATAGAGCTGTAAATATTAAGTTCGAATATGTAATCGGGTCATAGGTCGAATTTGACCCTGCATCAGAGTAATGGAGACCTTGTTTACGATTAAATGAAATTAGAGTAATTTCAAGGTTAGACTGAACCTATGACCTGGGCACATATTTAAATGTAAAATTTCCCGCTCTATCGATTGTGGAAGTAAAAAATAGTGGTTTCCATTCAAAAAAAAAGTTAACCTTGAAAAATCTTGAAGGTCATCGTCAAGATAAAAAAAGGTCTCGATTGAAATCCTCGTTAAAAGCAACTGTACGTAAGCATTCAATTTCTGCGGAATATACGCAGAAATGGATTATAAGAAATGTGTGATGAATTTCAGCGGAATGAGAGACCCTAAACCTAAAAACCTTGGATAATAATGGGTCCGCGTGGAGAGCTTCACTTAGAAGATTTAATGAGTGTAAAGAGTATGGATCTAATTATGGGATTATCGGAATGAAACATATCATTCCGTTCGAGAATTTTGCTCATATTTTTACGTGCAAACTTTCGAGCAATTAGAGCCCGTTGTAGATTCTGGAATACGTTGGACAGGTGTTTTCGCAGTGAATGTGTATTCGCGTGTAGGTTTTCACAATCAAGGAACGACGTATATTCGGCGAAATCGACCAAGAAGTAAGTTTAAGTTTAATTAACGTGCCACATCGAATCCATTCAGGACCTTCTATCCACGGCACGGAGCGTTACACATATGTAACTCGATGTAATTGGACCGATATCTTCAGGCGTGAGAGTGTATACTTTTGCTCGAAAGCTCGCTAGAGAAGTTAGCTTTAAATGAAGATCCATTTTACTTTCCACTCTGCGTGTGGATTGCCACGAACGATCACTTCATAAATAGAAGGGAAATTAAAGTTTCACATAATAAGTCAAATCAACATAGAGCTCATATAGGCTTTTAAAATTAACAAGGGGTTTTAAATGGGAAAAGCTCGATTTTCAGAAAATTGTAAAAAGAAGTACTTGTTATAAATTTTTTGCGAATTAAAGTATTGTCACCTCTTAAGAAGTATTAAAGGAATATAGTTTCCACCCAATAGCTTTTAATTTTGACACACCCAGACCCCTGAAACTGTGCCCGAAAAATGCCCGAAAAATTGAAAAATAGTAGTTTTCTATCAAATTCAAGCTAAAGACAATTATTATTTGTTTAAACAATTTTTTCCCCCTGTAAATCGTAAAAAGTTATTATCTTTCGGAATAAATCGTACAAAGCTGATGAATTTCAAGAGTAGTAGTTCTTGTTTAACTTAATTGTTAATTATTTAAACAATTGTCATTCGTTTAAACAATTTTTACTCCATAAAGTCGTAAAAAGTTATTATTTTCTAGGAATAATGTCACAATTAAAGAATGTGGAAAGCAATATATTTTTGAAGGATGTTTGCTAATTACTTAAATAATTTTGATTTGTTTACACCATTTTTTCCCCTTGTAATTATAAGAATTTAAGAGTCATATTTTTTTTCGACAGAATATTTGGCAATTTTTTAAATAATTTAAATTTTTTTAAACAATTTTTTTTTGTTGAAACATTTTTTCTCTGTAAATCTTGAAAATTTGTTCTTTTCAGTAATTAATGACACAAGTAACGCATTTGAAGAATAATATTTTTTTGCTTAAGATATTTTTAAATTATTCAAACAACTAATAATCATTAATAATCATTAATATAAAAAATTATTTCAGTCTGTTATGAATAGTTATTTTGTCAGATCGATTTCGTATTAATATAAGTATTTACCAAACATGCTTCAAAAGTATATTGCTTTGAAGATTCTTTAATTGTGTCATTATTTCCAGAAAATATTAACTTTTTACGACTTCATGGTGAAAACATTGTTTAAACAAATAATTTTATAAAAATAATTACCAAATAAGTTAAACCAGAACTACTACTTTTGACATTCATCAACTTTGTACGATTTATTCCGAAAGATAATAACTTTTCATAATTAACAGGGGGGGAAAATTGTTTAAACAAATAATAATTGCTTAGGCACAATTTCAGGGGTCTGGGTGTTTAAAAATTAAAAGCTATTGGGTGTAAGCTATTACTTAAATACTCCTTAAGACATGACCATTCTTTAATTCACCAAAAATTTATAACAAGCATTCTTTTTTCCATTTTTTTGAAGATCAAGCTTTGCCCATATAAAACCCCATGTTAATTTCAAATTTATTAATTCATTTTAAAGAAAAAGTGTCTTTTCTAGTTCAAAGGCTGACTTCGTAACAAAATATTTAAATTATCAACTAAGCAATTAAATTCTTACGAAAAGAAAAGAATTTTTAATACAAAAAGACGAATTTTTAACATATAAATATTTTTAATTTCAGATATTGATGTTGTCAGTCTACGGGCCCAAATGAATATTATTCGATGATTTTTTACAATCTTAAGATTAATCAATATTTTAATAATATTGATTTGAACCAGTAGCCTGACAAAATTAGCATCTAAAATCACTCAAGAAAGAAAAAAAGTTTATCTAAATACCCACCAAGCATAAGACAAATGTTCTCTATAGAAATGAAATTTTCGAACCAGAAAATCGTAAACAAATGGAAAAGTTAGATTTTCAGCAAAGAAATGAATTTTAAACCAAAAGAAACGCTTTTCGACTATACACTTAATTTTCTAACCAACGACATGAGCCCTCAATTAAAAAATAAATTCTTAACAATGTAGTTTAACTTTGACCAAAGTAGTTGAATTTTAAATTAAAAAAGATGATGTTTTAACCACATATTTAAACTTTTAATCAAAGAGATGAATTTTGGACGAAAAATATAAGTGCCAACAAAGTCTTTTTTTGTAGTCAGAAACTCAACGACATGGTTGAAAGGAGCATTTCTTTTGTTTTAAATTCATTCTTTTGAGTTGAAAATTGTACTATTTTGTTTAAAATTCTTTTTTTTTAAATAAAACTGCTTATTTATAAATAAATCTATTTTGGTTTAGGGTACAATTTTTTAAAATTTCAAATTGAAAATTTGTTTACATTACTTTTTAATATCGACTATTAAATGCTTTGTTAGATTTAATTTTTTTTTTAAATCAATCAGAAAAAACAATAAAATGTATCCTTTTTTTTTTGAAGATTCATTATTTTAGTTGAAAAAATCATATTTAAAGGTCGAAAATTTTACAGTTTTGTAAAAAATGTGTCTTTTTAGCTTAAAAACTCGACAATTTGGCAGAAAATTAAACTATTTGGTTAAAAACGAAATTTTTGTTAAAAATTCATCTGCTTTATGGATAATTCGTCTTTTTGACTTCCCAATTCAGAAATTGTGATCAAAAATTTTTTTTGAACTTTCTTCTTAGAAATTCGTATTTCTTTGGTTAAAAATCGATTTTCCATATGAAAATTTAAATATTTAATTTTGAATTGGCAATTTATCATTTATATATTAAAAAATTAACGAATTCGTAGAGAATTGATATGTTTTGTGAAAAATTCGTGGAAAATAAAAATTTCTTTTTAAAAATTGGTCTTTTTGAATTAAAAATTAACTGCTTTTGCTTGAATTTTTTATCACTTTTTTTCTTCAATTGGACCTTTTGGTTGAGTGTGAATCTTTGTAGGTTGGTACGTTTTTTGTTGAAAATTTGACTATTTTATTAAAAATCTGCTTTTTTTATAAAAATGTATCCCTTCGGGTAGAAAGTTCACATTTTTTCGTTAAAAATGTAAGTTTATGGTTGAAAATTATTCTGTTTTGGTTGAGGATTCAACTTGATATAAAATAAGTTTTTGTTTTAAAATTTCTATTTTCCGGTTAAAATTTCAACAGTTCTGCAGAAAGTTTGTCTTTTTATCTTAAAATTTTAACTAATTGTTTGCAAAATTAAAATTTTCCTTTAAAATTCAGATTATCATTTTTTTTAAATGAATTCCTTTTGTTGAGGATTTAGCTAATTTTACCAAATTAAATTATTTAGTTGGAAATTAACTTTTTTGCTGAAAAATCATATATTTGGGTGAAAAATGCAATTGGGCGGTTGAAAATAAATTTTTTTCGGTTCATGATTGTACTTTTTTTTTATCGAAAATACAAATATTTGATTAAAGATTCACTGATTAAAGATTCAATTTTATGGTTGAAATTCTAAAACATTTGATTGAAAATTCACTTTCTTGCAGAAGATTTATATTATTTGGTTTAGAGTTTAACTTTTTTCAAGAAAATTAACTTTTTTTGTTGACAATTCACTTTTTTTCGAATATTAATCTGATTTGGTTGAAGATTTAAATTTTTTGTTGAAAATTTATATATTCTGGTTTGAAATTCACTTTTGTTAAAACTTTATATTTTGTGGTTTAAAATTCTAATTTTTCCTAGAAAATAAACTTTTTTCCTTGAAAATTCGTATTCTTGTTTTTCGTAAATTATTATGTTTTTTAATGAAAGATTTAACTTTTTTGTGGCGAATTCAAATATTTGAATGTAAATTCACTTTTTTGTTGAAAATTCATAATTTATGCTTTAAAATTAAACTTTTTTGTAGAAAATTAACTTTGTTTAAATTCATATTTTTGTTTTTGGCCAATCTATTTGTTTTGATTGAAGATTTAATGTTGCAGAAGTATCAAATATTTAATTGAAAGTTCACTTTTTTGTTATCGAATCATATTGAACAATTGAACAATTTGGTTGATATTATGTTCTTTCTTGACCAAAAAATCTTTCTTTGTTAAATGTTCAACACTTTTGTACAAAATTCCTGTTTTGTGGTTTACAAATTAATCTTTTAACTGAAGATTTAAGAATTCTATTTCAAGTTAAAAAGTATTCTGTTTTGTTTAAGGGTTCAATTATTCTGTTAAAAATTCATCTTTTTGGTAAAAAATATTATTATTTTTTTAAAATTCGTTTTCCATTGTTAAAAATTCATATTTTTTACTGAAAATTTAAATATTCTATTTAAAGTAAAAAACAATTGGTTTCAGTTGAGACTCCGTCTTTTTTTTTAGAAAATTAATTATCTTGGCTTAAAATTTTTCATTCTGGTTCACAATTCCACTAGTTGGTTAAGAATTGATCTATCTGGTTAAAAATGCAATATTTATACTCGAAATGTTACTTTGAAGAATAGATTTTTAATATAACCATTCACAGATGGTTAACGAAGAAAGTTATTCAAGTATTATATAATGCTTTAGGGAGGCTTAAAGTCAGAATTGTTACAAAAATGCGATACTTCACACATAAATGATTTCTCATTAACGAAAATTTTATCCAAAAAAATCTAGGAACACCTGGAATACAGGAATTGTCACATAATTTTTTAAGTAGAGCCCTTACTAATTTAATATTAGTCAAAATTGAAAAACTTTAATTTCTTACTATTATAGAATTGGAAAACTCCCAAAGAATCCATTTAATTTTAACCGAAATAAGATCCCTGATATCGAATTTAGAAGTTTGTAAGATGTAACAAAATTTCAAAATAGGATCTTGAATAAGGATAATTTTCAAGTAGGGTAGTTCGTACGTTCAAGAATGGCTTAAGGGATGTGGGTTCCATAAGGAAGCGAAAACTAGTTATGTCACCAGGCTCGGTGCCAGAATACCTTGTAAAGCTATCCTGCGGCTTCATTATAATAAACCGTCGCCAGACACGACTGGCCTTATAAACAATCTCATTTATGGAAAGTTTATTAGAAAATCCTTTTCTTCAAAAATATTAATTGTTGTTTTACTTAATTAAGGGAGCTGCTACGGACTAATATATAGTTTAAAAAAAAAACAAATTTATTTAAAAAAAAACAATAAATAAAAAAAACAAAAAAAAAGTCAAATTAGGCACCTTGCACATTTAAAAAAGTGTTTCGTAGCCTATTAAAATGTAATTGAGTTGTTCAACTCTCCCCCTCCCTTATTCACCCATCCCTACTCTCCTTATATTCTCTGTTTTACCCCTCTTCCTCATATCACCCTCTCCACACTTTAGCCTTCGCTTCCCTTTCCTTTCCCAACCTCTTCCTCATCGACTTCCCCTTCGTTTCACTTACCTTCATATTTCCCCTAACTTCCTCTATCCTTCGCACTTTTCCTCAGTTTCCCTAGTTTCATTCTCCTAAATTCCCCTAATTACTTTATTCTGATTTCCGACCTCTTCTCTTACTTCTTCTACTGCGCCTACCTTCATTTCTCTCTACGTCCTCTACTTTATGTTTTTTAATCCCCTCTTACTTTCCCCCCTAACCTCCACTCATTTCCCGTACAAAAGTACATCCGCCCTTCCCTACTCCCCCTAAATTCCCCTACATTACCTTTTCTCCCTTACATTCACTAAACACACTTCAACCTTCGCTTCCCCTGCCTTTCCCAAGTTCTTCCTTATCGAATTCTCACTTTTCTCACTTTCTCTCATATTTCACCTTGATTTCTCTGACCTTCTGATTTTCCCTCAGTTGCCCTATTTCCGGTCTCCTCACTTCACATAATTACTCTCTTTTTATTTTAAAATTATTTTATTTTCATCTACTTTTCCTATTTCTTCTAGTTCCCCTACCCTCATTCTCCTTTACGTACTCTACTTCGTCTACTTTTATTTCCACTTATTTCCCCTGCTTTCCCTCATCTCATTTCCCGTACTACCCTAAATTTCCTTCATATACACTCCCTACATCCCCCTAATTCACCTCTCCACCCTTTGCTGCCACCCCATATTTAAAATTTCGCTTCCTCTTCGTTTCCCAACTTCTTCCTCATCGACTTATCACTTGCCCTCATATTTCCCATTGCTCTAATTTCCCTTCACTTGCCCTATGTCCGCTCTCCTCAAATGCCCTAATTATCCCCTTCTTATTTCACACCACTTCTTCTGCTTCGCCTACATATTCTACTTCCCCTACTTTTCTACTTCCCCTACCCTCGTTCCTTTCATCACCTGTACTTGCCCTCCTTTAAATCCCCTCTACTTGCCCTGAATCCCATCCTCACATTTCTCGTAATTCCCTACCTTCCCGTCCTTTCATTTGATTCCATCCAGAAAAAAAGAAAATTATAAATCAAAATTCTTCCATATAACACTATTGTATGTACTATGTGAAGTTTAATATGAGACGCTTCAAATTCCTATCCTTTCAAGTGAAAATATTGAAGTTTCAACAAAGTAGATGATTTTTAACCAAAAAGATTAATTTTGAACGAAGATTCATTTTCTACTATAAAACTCGAGTTTTTGAAAACATACATGAATTCTCATCAAAATACTTCAATTTTCTACTAAAAAAGATACATTTTTATCTAAAAATGGAATAGTTAAATTTGCAGTGAAAATCAGTGATTTAGAAAAAAAGGAGATTGCGTGCCAAGGGAAGAATCTGCGGTCGTCCATGAGCACTAGAGTGGTCAGAATTTTTTTTCAACTTTCATTCATGTCGCTCAAAAATGTGTACGAATCCACAAAAAAATACCCATTTTTTGCTCGAAAAAATTATATTTAGAGGTGGTTATTGTTTTTAGCAATTTCCTCTCAGAATAGAGATAGAAAGTCGTGGCTTTTTCAAAAAAATTTCACTTTTTGTACAATTTTCAATTAGATTGTGGTAATAGTTCATTGGTCTTAACAAAAATAATTGTTTACAAAATTTGGTATTATTGTTTATGATATTCCCTTTAAATAATATTAGAAATATAGGTTTCTTCTTAAATTTTTAACTTTTTACCCACTTTTTTCTTAGTAAAGTAATAAAGAACGCAAGTGAACAAACATAATTGTTTGAAAAATTAATTATTGTTTTTAACTATCTTCTTTTATGTAAGGGCTAAAAAGTTGCGGTTTTGTTTAAACTTTTAAACTTTTCGTTCAATCTGCACTTATTAAGGTAATAATTAATAAAATTTAAGAAACATGATTGTTTAAACAATTTATTATGGCTTCTAGCTATCTTCTCTCAAAGTAATCTTATAAATTGGTAGATTTTTCTGAAATTTTGATATTTTTTTTACGTTTCAGTTAAGGAAAAATAAGAAGAATATTTCAAATATCTGTTTTATTTTAGAAAAAAACATATTTACAGGAAAAAAAAGATGGTTCATAATATGATTTTGTCTAATATTTCTTTATCATTTGTTCATAATTAAAAAGGCAAACACTATTTGGTGAAATTAACAATTATATCTATTATTTGTTCTGGATTAAAAAGTCAAAGACAAGCTAAAATTTCAGAAAATACAGCAAATTTCTAGCACTTATCTAAGACAAGATAGTTATAAACAATAAAAAAAGCTTAGATAATAATTTTTGTCAATTTTCATTAATTATTCTCACTGAGTGAGAAATGGTCAAAAAGGTCGATATTTTCAAAAAACCGCAACTCGCTGGCATGAATGTAGATAAGGACAGTTTTAGTCAATAAAAATGGGTTTAAACCATTTTTTTGCTAAATTTAATTAATTCTTACTTCACTTTAGTTGACAGGTGGACAAAAAGTTATAAATTAAAAAAAAACAGCAACAACAAATAAATTATCTGGCATTAATATAGACGGAGATAATTATGAACAATAATAATTTGTTTAAACAATTATTTTTGTGTAATTCAATTAATTATTAAGTCACTCCAAGTAAAAAGTGGACAAAAAAACTAAAAAAAGGAATTTATAAAATTTTTAAAGAGAAGATTATTAACATTAATAATAAATTATTTAAGCAATTTCTGTAAACTTCTAATTAGTAGTATAAAGTAGTATTTTGTGTGTTTGAAATCATTTGAATTAAAATACCATAAAAAAATCATAATTAGCGCCAAAAACTCTCAAAACCCAATTTTTTCCACTTATGGAGTTTTTTTGGGACCCTATAAAACAGACTGATGGGCCTGATATTTGAAAGGAAATTATTTATTTGTATTCTATATCTAATTGAGAAGAGAAGTGTTCTGCTTCAACTCGATTCCACCTAATATTGACGATTCTGAATAAAATTTACAAAACCTCATTTTTTTCTTATGGAAAAAATATGTTAAACTTCATGGGGCTTACGCTACCCTACGACCACCCTTTCGACCACCCTACTGGGCAAACACTGTATTTTTTATATAAATTTATTAAATTTATAGAATTTGACAGAAATTTATAGAAATTTATGAAATTTATAGAAAGTTGTGGAAATTTATGCTGAATTTACGGAAGTTTATGGTAATGTACCAATAAATTTGAATAGTAATGCGATAAAATACAAATTAGTTTAACGTTCAACTAAGTAGATTATTACTTTTGGCCCTAAAAGTTGCATTTTTTATCCAAAAGAGATAAAATGTCTACCAATAAAATAGATGAGATTCTACCAAAAATATTAATTCTCAAACAAGAAAATAAATTTTAAAACCAAAAAAGATGAATGTGTAACAAACCAGTTTAATTTTGTATAAAAACTAAAGTTAATTTTTTTGGCAAAAATAGAAAAGTTAAAGTTTCATAAAAAAATCAACTTAAAACCAAATTTCAAACAAAGAAATGAATAATTTACAACTGAAATGATAAATCTGCAAATAAAAAAACATAATTTTCATCAAATTATTTGAATCCTCTAGCAAAGAAGATTATTAGTTGTCATCAAAAGCGGTTGCATTTTTAATAAGAAATGATTTCATTTTTACAAGAAAAGAAATGCATTTTTTTAAACAAAAAAATTAAAAAATAAAACGGGAAAATCTGATATTACCCTTCCATTCAGCTGAAAAAATGAGATAAAGTATGTGTTTTACGAATTTTTATGGACACACACATACGTATCTCGCATATTGAATCAAATTGTTAATGTAGAAATTATTTAAACAATATCAAAATAATTTCTTTTCATTACAATGTGTAGTGGAGTATTGAAGAAGTTTTAAGTCAATAGAAGGTGTATTAAAATTTCCATCTTTAATCATTTCAAAATTGAAAGTTCGAACAGTTTTTTCAAACATAAATCTCATTGTTTGGATTTATGAAGGTAAAATTAAATAAATTGGCTGTTTATTTCCAAGTGAAGCAATCTGGACGAACATTTCAGAAAAGTTGTCTTGGTCATTTGCGAAGCTCTTATAATGGCGAAACTCATAATCGAACAAGTTCGAAATCCCATAGACCTGAGAAGTTCTAATCCTCATGCTCATCTACGCCGCCATAGTATCTCGAAGGCAGAAGAATACGTGAGTCGTTTGTACAAAAATGATGTAGTACCTTTTGTGCAAAAATGTTGTGAAAAACGGCAGCTATAAAAGAAGCAAATAACCAAATTACTGTTATTCTGTTAAATTTATCCTGAAGTTCTGGTAAGATCAAGAAGATAGTCAATATATATTGAAGAGTTTTTAAATAAATTAAGCACAGAGGACTAATTGACTTTGTCCATTAGTGTTTTACCCCGTGCATTCTGCAGGAATTTTATGCTAACTGCATTTACTTTATCCAATTATTTTCTTGATATATCCAGGTCACCCAAACGTACAGCAGAGGGGGTTCAAGTACAGCATAATACCTGAATACCCTTGTTTTCTCAATTATTCTCTCTTTATTCTCTCGGCATGAACAAAACTTCTTAACAAATTCCTTTGACACTTGTTAAACACCGTTTCCTCTAAACCACGTTCTTTGAAAATCATCTCATTACTGGCTTTGTCCATTAGCGTTTTACCACATATATTCTGCACGAAATGCCTGCTAATTGAGTTAACTTTGCTCCTATTATTTTCTTTGTATGTTGAGGCCATCCTAACGTACAGCTCATTCGGTTCAAGTACATAATTGTACTTTAATACACTTTTTTCCTCAAGAATTTTTCCTTCACCCTCTCAAGATGAGCAAAATATCTCAACAAATTTCTTTTATGCCTGACAAATAGGATTTCCTCTAAACCAGGTTCTTTAAAAATCGGTTCATTCCGGACTTCTTCCATTAGCGTTTTACCGTATACATTCCGTAGGAATTGCATGCTAATCAAGTCAGCTTTAACCCTATTCTTTTCTTGGTATATGCTTAGGCCTTCCTAACGTTCAGAACAGTGGGTGCAAGTACAGAATTATACCTGAATCAACTTATCCTTAATCATTCTGCCTCCATTCTCTCAAGATGACCAAAACATGTCAACAAATTTCTTTTACAATTGTGAAACAGCTTTTCTTCTGGATCACATTCTTTCAAAATTCTCTCAATCCTGACTTAGTCCATTAGCTTTTAACCCCATACGTTCTGCAGGATTTGGATGCCAACCTCGTCAAATCTACACCTAGCTTTTCTGTTAATTCTTAGGACATCTTAGCGTATAGCGCAGTGGGTTAAAGTAGAAAATTATACCTGAATACACATGTTTCCTCAATCATTCTCAATTCATTTTCACAACATGACCAAAACATCTTAATAAATTTCTGTTACACTTATCAAACCGCGTTTCCTCTAAACCACGTTCTTTGAAAATCCTCTCAATCCTCACTTTGTCCATTAGCGTAAAAAATTGCTCCTGAAGGTTATCTTCTTAGTTATATATTTAATGATTTGGTTGAAAATTTAACAATTTTCTCAAAAAGACATCCTATTTGGTTGCAAACTCATCCGTCTTGTTCAAATTAGTCTTTTTGGGTTTAAAATTCAACTGTATACGTATAACATTAACTTTTTGTTTAAAATTCATATTTTGTTCCTGATAAGTCAACTGAAATCTTTTTTGAATGAATACTATTTTTTCTAAAAATTTGTGTTTTTGATTTAATAGTTCATATTATAAAAATAGTTCATATAAATATGTAAATATAAATATAAATATATAAATATATAAAAATATATAAATATAAATATGTATATATGTATATGTATATATGTATGTATGTATACATATAAATATGTAAAAATAGTTCATATTCATATTATATCGTAAAGAAGTCTTAAATATATAGCACGTTCTCGGGACAGCTTTCATAGTGATATTAGACGTCTCAAGAGCATCCCTAGCATTTCCAACAGACGTTTTAGGAATCTCCCGAAGATGTCTCTAGGACGTCCTTCAGTTTTTTGCCCATTGCCCAGTGGGCAGAAAACCGGGAACATCCCAGGAACGGCCTTAGGAGGTTCCTAGGACGTCCAATGGCAGTCCAATCAACGTCTTTAAGACGCATAATGTCCGAAATAAGTCATAAAAACTTCTTAAAGATATATGATGTTCTCGGGACATCTTGCGTATGTCTAAAGATTATCCCTATAATGTTAAAAACGTTTGGATGTATTAGAACGTTTGTAAGACGAAAATTGTGCACAAGGAATTCACAGAGTTAATGGAACTCAAGGAATTCATGAAATTCAAGGGATTCGTGATATTCACGGAAAATACGGAATTCGCAGAATTCATGGAAATGAAAGAATTAACGTAATTTATGGAATTCGCGAAATTTATGGAGTTCGAGGAATTTGCGGAATTCGCGAAATTCACAGAAGTCACGGAATTCGCAAAATTCATGGAATTGAAGGAATTCACGAAATTTATGAAATTCATAGAATTCACCGAATTCATGATATTTACGAAATTCAAGGTTTTCATCAAAATCACGGAATTCGCGGTATTCACAGAAATAAAGGAAATTGTGGAATTCATGGAATTAAAAGAAATTCACGAAATTGATAGAATTCACGAAATTCACGGAATTAAAGGAGGTCATGGAATTCAATGAATTTATGCAATTCACAGAATTAATGGAATTCAAGAAATTCACGACATATGAATTCAAGGAAGTCACGGATTTAAAAGAATTCACGAAATTCAAGGCATTCACGGAATCTAGAAAATTCGAGGATTTCAAGGAATTCAAGAAGTTCATGGGATTGACGAAATCAAGGAATTCGTAGATGTCCATGAATTCCACGCCTTCCGTGAATTGCTTAAATTTCGTGAATTCCTGGAATTTCGCAAAGTTCATAAATTCCACAAATTCAATAAATTTCGTGAATTCCATGAACAATTAAATTCCAGAAATTCCGCCATTTCCATGGATCCCGTTTTTTCTTGAATTTCTTGAATTTCATGAATTCTGCGAATCCCATGAATATTTTGGATTCCGTAAATTCCCTGAATTTGGTGAATGCCGTGAATTCTTTGGATTCCGTGAATTAATTGGATTCTATGAATTACGCAAATTCAATAAATTCCGTGAATTCCATGAAAGGCTTAAATTCCATCAATTCCGCAGTCATTGTATTCCTTGTTTTTCTTGAATTTCACGAATTCTGTGAAAAGTTTGGATTCCGCAAATTCCTTGAATTCTGCGAATTCCGTGAATTCTTTAAATTTCGTAAATTCCGTAAGTTCAATGAATTCTTTAAATATCATGAATTCCTTGAATACCGTGCATTCCATGAATTCCTTGAATTCCTCAAATTCCATGAAATCCGTGAATTCCGGGCCTTATATGATTTCCGTAAATTCTGTGTATTTCACGAATTCCTTGTGTTCCATGAATTTCTTGAATACCACGAATACGCTCATTATATACTATATATAACAAAAGTTTCGGTTCCGTCAAAATTTTTTTTTAACATGAACAATGTTGAACAGTATAGTATATCCAAAATACATATTCCAAAAGACGTCTTAGGGATGTCCTAAAGACGTCTCTAGAACACTCTTAATTTGTTTGCCCGCTAAGTAGGCTATAATCCGTTACCTAATTTAAGCACTGCCCCTAATGTGTCCATTCTTGTAAAGAGTTAGTAGATTTGAGACAGGATCAGGATCAGCTTGGAATTAGAGATAATTTAGTGTCAACACGCTTTCTTTTTTAAAGATTAATGTTATTTATTCTTTTTTTTCACTACTCCCAATTGACTATCTCTGTGGCCAAGGAAGGATCTCAAAGGCAAGGGCGTTGAACAAGGTAGATGAGAAAGATAAGATAAGGCGAATTGAAACCCGAGAGGTGATGGCGGAAGGAGAGGTTATAGTGGCTCATAGGGTGTTGCTAGGTTACTAGTTTGCTTCCACCGATGAGAAAATCTTACACAGTAGATTGGGCAACCTTAGACGACAGTAAGACTACGAAAGAATCAGATCGGTTCCTTAACTGGCCTTTGTTCCAGAGTGGAACCGATTTCAAGAATCTTTGGTGCCACTTTTCGACCCAGTAGCTCCAGGCACTTTTTTCTCCTGGCTCGATTTATCTTTTAGCTCTCTCTGATTTTTAAAAATATATAGGAAAATTTTTGTATCATCTAATTCAATAATTGAATCTGCTAAAAGTTTTAAGCATGTCACTTTTGTTTCAATTAATTAAGCCATGGGTTAACCACTATATTGAATTCATTTCTACATTTTCTTCAAGTCTTTGAAACATGTTAGGGTTATTAAAAAGATTCCATGAAACTTGTTCCAAAATTTCAATAATTTGCAGGTATTACTAGGAATGTGTAAGATTTTAGGGATTTTTTGAAAATTGTAAGGAATTAAAGAAATAAATTCGAAAAGTTTGAAATGTTTTAAGGTATTTTAAGAGATTCTAAGGAATTTTTAACAGATTGCTTAACACATTTTAAAAGTTTGAAGCTATTCCAAATGATTTTTAATTATGTTAGGGTATTTAAAAAAATTCTAGAGCATTTTAATGAGCTGCAAAATGTTTAAAGGGGAAGGAATTCCAAAGGATTTTTGATAGTTTAAGGTATTTTTAAAAATTCAAAAGAATTTAAAAATCTACAAGAATTTTAAAACGTTTTCAAGTATTTTAAATCTTTATGGTTATTTTAAATAGATTTCAATAAATTGACGACATTACAAAGGATTTTTAAGATATTAGGTTATTTTCAAAACATACTACAATTTTTGTAATGTATTTCAAAATACTTAAAAGAATTTTAAATATTTAAGGATATTTGGAAAGATTTTAAGACTTTTCAAGATATATACAACATTTCAAGAGATTTTTAAGGATTTGAAATATTTTAGGGTATTTTCAAATTCCAAGAAATTTTTAAGATAATTTTTAAAAGTTCTAGGGCATTATTAAGAGTTCCAAAAGATTACAAAAGGAATTAAAAATAAATATGTACAAGATTTTCAACTATTTCCGTCTATTTTACAAAGTATCAAGGCATGTCATAAGATTTTAAACGATTAAAAATATTGTAGGGTATTTTGGATAGATTTGACGGTATTTTTAAAAAGATTTCATTTAATTTAGTAGATTTTAAAGCATGTTTGGTATGTGAAGGTATTTTTGAAAATTCTAAACAATTGGGAAATCTCGAAATTATTTTAAATATATTAGGATATTTTTAAATATTTACGTATATCTTTGATAGACTTTAATAATTTGAAGGTAGGTCAAAGGATTTTTAAGTTTTAACATTTTTTTAAATACAAAGGAATTTTCAAAAACTTTGGAAAGATTGAAGGATCCCTAAAGATTCAAAAGGATTCACAATATTTTATTTTTTAAAATCTCAAGGAATTTTCAACAGCTTTAAAAAGTTTAATTGGTATCAAAAAAGTAAAAATATTGTAGAATATTTTTTTAAATTTCAAGGGTTTGAAAGAACTTTCAAAACTTTAAAGTAATTTAAAAATATTAATAATAATTTTAAATATTTTAGTGTATATTCTAAAATGCTATGGGATTTAACAGGATTATAAAGCTTTCAGCGTATTATAAAAATGACCCAAGGAACTTCTAAGAGATGGGATAAATTTCAAGCGATTTTAATCGAGCTTTAAGGATTTGAAATGCTTTAGGGTATTTTAATAGATTTATATGATTTGAAGGAATTGAAAAGAGATTTTAAGATTTTACGTTATATTTAAACATTTTTAGGAGTTTTTAAGAAATTTAAAAATTGTCAAGGGATTTCAGAAGATTTCGAAGAATTTGAAATATTTTAGGATATTTTTAAAATTTTCGAGAGCTTTAAAACTCACAAGGGATCTCAAAATATTTCAAAGGATTTATAATGTTTTAAAGCATTTAGAATATTCTTAAAAAATTTCCAATCATTCTAAAGCATTTGAAATATTTCTAATATTGAAAAACTTTGTAGGAATTTCAAAGGTTTTGTAAAGATTTTAGGTTATTTTTAAAACAGATTTAAAAAGTTGTAAAGGACTTAAAAATATTTCAAATGGTTTTAAACATTTGTAGGTATTTTAAAAAATTTTAAGGAGTTTTCAGATACTCTACAACATTTTAAGAGATCTTCAAGGATTTTAAGCGATTCCAAATATTTTAGGGAATTTTTGATAGATTTGAAGGTATTTTTCAAAGATTTCATTCATTTTAAGGGATTCTAAAGTATTTTTTTTATATTTTAGGGTATTTTTAAAAATTGAAAAATTAAAAAATCTTTCCAATTATTTTTAAAAAATTAGGGTCTATAAAAATATTTATAAAAATTTTGACTTTACTAATAATTGGAAGGCATTTTAAAGGATTTTCAAGTTTTTGTGTTTTTTAAATATCAAGGGATTTTTAAGAGCTTTAAAATAGTTAAACTATCTCAAAGAATTAAAAATATTATAGAATATTTGTTTAAATTCCAAGGATTTCAAAGAATTTTACAAAGTTTCAAGTTATTTCAAAAGATTTTTAAGGTTGTAAATATTTTAGGATATATTCTAAAATTCTGCGGGATTTTACAGATTTCTAAAGCTTTCAGCGTATTTAAAAAAATTATAAAGGATTTTAAAAGGTTTTGAATTATTTTAGGATTTTCTTAAAATTCCAAGGAATTTTCAAAAGCTTAAAAACTGGTGAGATATCTCAAAAAATTTGAAAGTATTTGAAATATTTTAGAGTATTTTGAAAGATTCTTAAAACATACAAAAAATGTCAAATGATTTTAAAGCTTTTAAAATATTTTTGATAGATTTCAATAATTTGAAGGAATTCCAAAGTATTTTAAAGACTTTCGGAAATTTTAAAACAGATTTTTAAACTTTTGATTTCAGAAGATTTCAAATGATTTGAAATATTAGAGTAAATTATTTTTAAACGCAACTAAATTTCAAAAGCTTTAAAAAATTGCAATAGATTACAAATACTTTAGGGCATTTTTTAATATTCCATGGAATTTTCAAGAGAATACAGAAATTTGAAAAAATTGCCAACGAGTGGAATGATTTTAAGGGATTGAGAGTAATAAAAAAATTCCAGGGTTTAAAAAATATTTCTCAAGATTTCAATGATTTCAAGGAATTCTAAAAGCTCTAAAGTTATTTTTATACATTCTTAAGAATTTCAGGAAGTATCATGAGAATATGTAGAATTTTGGGGGTTTTTATATAATTTTAATTTTGTTTAGAGAATTTATTTCCAAGAATCGATTTCTAGGATTTCAATAATTTAAATGATTTTTTATATATTAGTTTCAAGTTATTTGAAAATTCAAATTCCTTTGGGAATCTCTCTAAATTCTTCATCATTTATCATAGATCCTTCATTTGGAAATCTGTTGAGTCTTTTTTATTTAGCTGAACTCGTCTAAATTCACTCAATTCTACGCAATAGAATAGAATTTTTAAAGACTTTTTTAAAATACATCCTTAAGTCTTTTAAACCAACCTTGAGTTCTTAAGTATTTCATCAAATTAATTTAAATTCTCATGATTTAAATATGTCTATCGGGGAAAATTTTTGTTTTGCTTTCACTGACTATAAAGGTCTCGTTATAATTCGTTGACTGTGGAAACACTCAGCTGCATGGCTAATCAGAATTGTAATGAGGAATGTCTCGGGGTTGTTTGTATTGCAAAAGTTTTAGACTGAATTGCTTATGGCTTGAGCTTCTAGAATATGTATTACTTCAGTTAGTATACATTATTGGATAATTTTGTTTACATGAAAAAAGAAGTATGGGTTCTTTGTCTAACATTCAAATAGATCAATTTGATAATATATTTTATTCTTCCAAAAAATCGGATTTTTTTGTTAAATATGAAGATTTTAAGAAACGAACAAATAAAAACTTATTTTGATTTCATTGCGACCGCTGTCCTCATCGGGAAATCGCCATTTCCGCTTAACCAATTTGTTATGAAAGTGAATTAAAGAAAAACTTTAATACATAAGAAAAAGAATATAAAGGATTTTCATGGAGTAAATCTCAAAAGTGTCGTTTTTAAAATCTAACTTTAGAAATCTTGAACAGGGACAAAAATAGAAAATTTCATTTTCTTAAGGGCATGTGACACATTAATATCGATATTTTATCGACCTCACTTTTTTAATTCACTGAATAACTTTTTTGAGCTTAAAAACTTTCTTTGCAAATAAAATATCGGACTAAAACTTTGGAAAATGTATCAGAAGACCATAAAGCACGTTTATGTACTTCATTTGAGTAGAAATTTCGACAAAAAATATTTTCAAACAAATGAACTGAAACCATTTTTTTTACATAACCCTGCAAGTTTCGACCCTAAGAACTTTTTTGTCCGACCCCCCTTGAAAACGCCCCATCGCATGCACGTGAAGCAGGCGTAATGTGGCCGCTTTCAGCCCAGTGACGTT
>JAWWLR010000155.1:19777306-19787427 GCA_035041075.1 Acraspis erinacei | reverse complement strand
GGAGAAATTTTTGAAAGAAGGGGAAAGAAAGCTGCTTAGGTAATATTGGTGGGAGAATGAAAATAGACGTAGAGGTGGGAGGATGGAGGTTGAAAGGGAAATGTATTTCATTAAGGAGGGGACTATAGATGGATGAAGTGAGAAGGCTGCACAAGGAAGGAAGGTATATTAGATGGCTAAGAAACACGGCATGGAGAGAGAGAAGGCAGGAGTGGAGGAGAGATTAAGAGAGTCAAGGTTTAACAGGAACTATGTGTGGATTATTCCAAGGGAGAGAGCGCAATATTTGTTTGAGAAAGGAATTCAAGATAGCAAAAATTGGAGGATTATAATAGGATCTGGCTTTCTAGAGATCAGAGGATGTGTAAAATGTGGGCGAAGAGGGATGCAAAAGTGGAGCACTGGTTGGATGAGTATGAGGAGGTGGAAAGTAGTGGGATAAGCATGGAGGTATTGTTGCATGAAAGGGGCGATAAAGAGGCAGTAGCTTGGGTGAAGAGTGTGTTGAGTTAGATGGAAAAGCGGAGAAGGAATGAGGTAGAGGAATTGAGAAGGGAAGATATTAAACAGGAGAGGGAGTAGGTGTAAGAAAATTATAAATATTGTAAACAGTGAATAAGTATTAGGTATTAGTCGCGGAGGCAGAGGTTGGAAATGCGAGACAAAGTGATAAAGTAGGAACATGCGTGCGAGGCGAGGCGCATCCAGGAAGGCAAGGCTATAAGGGTGAGCGGTCTGAAAGGTAAGGTATGGGTGGATGTTAGTTTTTAACAGTTACTTGTAAGAAAATTCTGTAACACGATAATGGAAATGTAAGTAAGTCAATTTATGAAGGCCAGGAGGCTGGGAAAAAAACGTTTATCTATCTATTTTTTTACTTAAAATTCTGGAAAAGCAGCAGCTCAGTCGTAGCCAAATCTCAGTTAATCGTACAATTTCGCTTAAAATATGAAACCTAAAAATTCGGAATCACGAGCCTGCGTTAGTCGGATTTCTTGCGCTTTTGTACCTGATTGCTAATGCAATAGCAAAGATGACCCACACAAAATATTTCTAAGGTTGCCTATGGACACATAATTGAGAAAGAAATGGATCGAAACCATTGGAAAACCCAGTAAATATTATTCATTTATTGGTTGTTAATTATTTTATTTTATATTGTATTATTATTTATTATGTCTTTTGATCCAAACTCAGGCTTATATTATTGTGAATATAAGAATATAATAGTATAGTATATAATAGTAGGTTATGTTAACTGTTTGGAAAGTCAATCGCTAGTGGCAATATTAGATTCCCTCACCAACCCGATAACCTTGCTACTCAAAATTAAGTAATTTGGAAAATTCACCAAACCAATAAGATTTTCCCGAAAAAATTCAAAAAGTAAACTTTTTAAACATTAAACAAATATTCCAACTTTTTCCAAAAAAACTTTCCTTACCTTCGTCTCATCTCTTCACCTGACTAGTGCATTACTTGAATGCCAGGATGTTGAATTTACCAAAAATAATACTGATTTTTAACCATATCGCTAAATCCTTAATGAAATAGATATATTTTGAATAAAGAAGATTAATTCTTTACGTAAGTAAACGAATTTTCAAGAAAAGTTAAGGCTTTAAGCTGAAAAGGCAAATATTTTATAAAATAGTTTACTTTCAAGCCGTGAAGGAAGATTTTTCAACAATAAAGATAATTTGCAAAAAATGAACATCATTTTTCAACGCAATAGTTGAATTTTCCACTGGAAAAGATGAGGAAACAGATACATTTTAAAACCAAAATAAAATCGTTATATTTTCACCCTTAAAAACTAATGAAGAAAAAGACCAATCTTCAACTAGTAGAAATTAACTAAAAAATCAGAGTTTTTAACAAAATAGTCGAATCCAAAAATAAAAAGATGTATTTTGCATATCCCGTATTATTTCAGTTTCACGTATTTTGTAAATCATTCCCTTCAAAGTACGAAAAATCAACTTTAATATTTACACAAACTGCCTTTTTTATAAATTACGTATTTTTTGTTTAAAACTCCAACCGTCTAGTTGAAAATTAATTTTGTTGTTGAAAATTCACATTTTGGGGTTCAGCTCCATTGAGCTAACACCTCCACAGTCGAATTTTGAGATGTTTTCTGACTCAGAATTTTGGGATTTTTTAGGCTCTCTTTGGGCACCAATTAAAATGTGTGTACTCCTTTACCTTTTTCAAAAAATAAAAATTCTTGTCGAGGTGCTCGTTCACATGAACCTAGTAAATCGACTTTACAAAAACCCACTTTCCCAATATAACCCTTAAGTTCCAAAATAAAGCTCCTTAAAAAAATTAATTTTTAAAAAAATTAATTGATGACGTCTTTTTTGGGGTGCCTCAAAAATACCCACTTTGATTATTTTTGGACAAAGTGATACCTACGTGGTAAAAGCGGGTTAAATTTGACGTTAAAGGTTGCAGCCATAATCTGAAAGTGGATATTTTCGAGGAGCCCGAAAATCAGGCAGTCTTTTGACACTGTACAATTTTAAAAAAGATTATTTTTGACATTCATATCTACGTTGTTCAACGGGGTTAATTTTTAACTTTAAGGGTCAGGGGCCAAAAATCGGAGTGGGTATTTTCGGGGAGTCCAACAAATGCCCAAAAATATGTCAGGAGTAAATATGCAAGCAATTCAAATTTTTTGATGGTGGTTGATTTTGGAAATTAAGGGTTGCCTTGGGGTAATTTTTTTGCAGATATCAAAAGCCCGAAAACAGCCCAAAGTTCTGATTGCATGGAACTTGTATTATTTGGCGATTTTAGGAACTTACACCTCCACAAGAAAATAGATTTTTTGAAAATGTAAAGGAGCCCAAAAATTTTAATTGCTGTCCCAAAAGAGCCCAAAATTCAGAGCTATGAATAATCCGAAAATTCGATTGTTTTGGTGTTAGCTTAGTGGACCTGTTTTTAATTGAAGATTCAGAATTTTAATTAAAAATTCAACACATGGATTCAAAAGTTGAACTAGTTGCCTTAAAATTTATTTTTTGGGTAAAGATTCATAATTTTAGTAGAAAATTAATCGGTTTGGTTGAGAATTGAAACAATTTGTGAAAAAATCGTTTTTCGGCCAAAAATTAATTTCGTTAACGGAATATTGAACCATTCCGTTTTTAGTTAAAAATTAGTCTTTTTTAGTTGAAAATTTAATTATTTTGTTAAAAATTCATGGATGTTGATAAAATTAGTATTTTCTTCTAGATTCATCTATTTCGGTGGAAAATCTATTGTTTGGCCAAATATCGACCATTTGGCTTAGTAATTTATTTCTTCGGTTGAAAATTAAAATCGGTTGAAAATTAGTTTTTTTGGATAAATATAAATTTTTTAAGTTTAAGTATTTGATTAATAATTCAATTCAAATTAATTTCTTCCGTAAAAAATTCAACTAATCGTTTAAAAACGTATCTATTTGGGAAAAATTTGGACAATTATTTTGTGTTTTCCTTATAATACATTTCTTGGTTGATAATTCATAATTTTCGTCGAAAATTCATTTCTTTGTTTGAAAATTGAATTAATTTCTTGAAAAATCGTGTTTTGGTTAAAAATTAATTTCATTCACTGAATATTCAAATATTCCATTTTTAGTCGATAATTGATTTCCTTGGTTAAAAAATGTATGTATTTTCTTATAAATTCGTCTTTTTTGGTGGAAAAAAAACAATTTTTTTATTCAAGATTCACAATTCGGTTTAAAAATTTATCTCTTTGGTTTCAATCTGAACTACTTTGTTGAAAATTAATTTTTTAATTTAATTGTAATTTTTTTAAATAAAAAATTTAACTATTTGGTTGAAGATTCGACTGCTTGGTTGAAAATTAACTTTTTTCTCGAATACTCAAATGTTGTACAAAAGATTATTATTTTCCGCTTGAAAATTCAACTATTTGGCAGGAAGCTAAACTTTTTCGCAGAAAATTCACTTGCTGATATTGAACACTTATTTTTTAAATAAGAAATTAACTTATCAGTTTTGGGCTAAAATTAATCTTTTTGTTGTTAAAAACTTAAAATATGTAGCCGAAAATAAAGAATTCAAGAATTTAATCAACAATTTATGCGTTTTGTTTCAAATTCATTCTTTTTGGCGGAAGACTAAACTTTCCGGTTAAAAATTCAACTGTTTGTTTAAAAATTTATGTATTTTGTTGAGGGTTCTTTTCGCTAGTATAAAATTAATCTATTTAGAAGAAAATTTATTTATTCTATTTACAAATTCATGTCTTTTGGTGCGTGGTTCAAAATTTCAAAAAAAAAAGAAAAAATATTAGGTAATTTATGTAGTGCCCTTAGTTTAGAATAATATCCCATAAGTATCTGAAAACATCAAGTTGATATTTGGTAAATACAGAAAATGTCGTTTAACCCAAATTGTCGGCGTGGTTTTGCGATGTGCAAAGTTTCAGTCAATATGAATTAGAGAACAGACAAAAGTTTTCCCCTTGTGGCTCGAATTTTCCTGCAAGTTTCATAATCTGTATCGCTTCCAGTGTTTCAACACCTGGCTATTCGTATAGCGAGAAAGTTTGCTGTACACCGTTTGCGAAATTGAAGTAGAGATTTTATTCTGAATTGTCTGCGTAACTTTTGTTTTAAAAAGAATTTTTTATCTGGAACATAATATAATTATAACATAAAATTGTGAACTTCTTTAGACTGATTAATTTATAAAACTAGTCAAAGGAGGAAATGTTGAAAGGTTTCCAGAGAATAAAAAAATGTCTTAAGAATCCCAGGAAAATTTAAAATTATTTTTTATTTAAAAAAATAGATTTAAAGAGAATACTTAAAAATATTTTAAAACATTTCAAAAGATTTGCAGAAATCTCGAAAATGAATCTGGAAGATTTAAAAGCAATTAAAAACAATCAAAGGAAATTTTTATAAATATTAGTAAAATTTTAAATCGTTTTAAAAGTTATTAAGAACACTTATAAGTTTTTGAAAGATTAAAAATAATCTAATACTTAAAAATAATTTTAAAAAATCTAATCAAATATCAACTTTTTATGAATTTGAACCAAAAATGCAGACGTTTATTAATAGCTTCGAAATGTTTCAAAAGAAAGGTAGAAATTTTAGGAAAATTGTTTGCTAGTTTAAAAGATATTCAGAAATTGAGTAAATATAGAATTTTGCAAGAGAATAAAAATATTTTAAATTGTAAAAAGCAAAATTTTTTCTTTAAAATTTAATGTTTCTTTTTGAAATATTTAAAATAACTTAAATGTAATTTGATATTGTATTTAAGTGATTAAAACTTTAAAAAAAATTAATAGATAGCTATTTGTCATTTTTGTTTTCCAAAACAAATGATTGTTCCCTTCAAATCCTTGGACCCAAACCATCTCAAAATTATAAAAACTGTTTATTTATTTAATATTAGTAATATACCAATTTTTAACCAAATATTCGAATTTCAAATCTAAAATACCAGTTTTCTACAAAATAGATGAATTTTTAATCAAATAATGACGTTTTCAACCAAACAAATTATAAATTTACTAACAAGAAGATAAATTTTCTACTAAAAAAATACGAATTCTCAACAATATTTATGTACATTTTTACCAAAACAGTTGTATTTTCAACAACGAAAGTTATTTTTCTACCAAAATAAATGAACTATTAAAATAAATTTTGCATAAAAATGGAATAGGTGATTTTTATTTGAAAATATATATTCTTTAATTTTCTACCACAAAGTTTATTTTTCTATCAAATTGGTGAATTTTAAAGAATAAAGGACAAATTTTATTCACAAAAGTGTTAAATTTGCAACCCAAAGACATGAAATTTCAATAATAATATTCATTTTTAGACAAATAGTTATATTTTCAGTAAAGAAAATTAATTTTCACTTCAAAAGGGGAGGGTTTGACAATGTAATTCAATCTTCAACCAAATAAATGAATTTTTTACTAAAATTTTGAATCATAAAATAAAAATAACAAAATTTGAAACAAGCTTAACTTTTAATAACGAAGTTGAATTTCCAACAAGACAGTTTAATTTTCAACCCTGACAGAATAATTTTAAACTGCTTGAATTTTAAATGAAGAAGATTATTTTTTCACAAAAAAAAAAAGAATTGTCAACCAAATAGGTCAATTTTAATAAAAAAGATCACTTTTTATTTAAAAAAGTAATAGTTAAATTTCTATGAAAAAAACAAGTAATTTAAATTTTGAAAAGCTAAATTGTTAGACAACAGTTGAATTTTCGTCCTGAAAATATGAATTTGCAAGCACAACAAAATTGAATTTTCGGCCAAATAGTTGAATTTTCACCTCGAAAATATGATTTTTAAATGCACGAAATTGAAATTAGATTAAAATTAAAATCCTAATTAACTTCAAGCAATCAAGTGAATGTATAGCATTCCTTGAAAAACAAGAATCCAATGAAAAAAATTAGGAAAAACACCAGAAAATGTTCCTATTTTAATTTGAAAAAAAATTCGTAAAAAATAAAAAAAATTTGGTTCAAAAATAAAAAAGAGGAAAGAAAAATGAGAAGGCAACCAACCAAATCCCCTTGCATCTCTTTCTTATTTATTTCTTTTTTTTTATGTTTATTATTATCAAATCACAATAAAAAACACTTATAAATAATAGTCACCATTGTTTCGGTAAGGAAAAGTTTCAAAATTTTGTGGTCTTTTTCGAAATTTGATCTTTGGATTTTTTTTTACAGAAAGTCTAAAAATTAATATGATTTTTCACCAAAAACAATAATTTTTACCCAAACAATTGAATGTAAAACTAAAATGTTAATATAAAAAAAATAATTTGTTATAAAGTAGTTTAACTTCCAACCTATTATATTTGAAAATTTCTCTCAAATAATCAGGGAAGATCCCCCCCCCCCCGTTCACGACCACGTACATTCTTTAAAGAAAATTCAGAATCACTGCTACTAAGAAAATTTCTGGACCCTTGCTTAGGGTTAGCGGTACTATTTGTGTTCTGATTGAATCAAGTTTTCTTTATGAAGCCTGGTACCATCAGATGACACAGGAACGGGATTTAACCTTTTGTTTTTGAATAAAACAAAAAAGATGACTTAACTAAATTCTCATCACAGAAGATATTCGATTTTTTCACGCCCCATCCACTTCACCAAGTTTTGCCAAATTTTCAAAAAAAAAAAAAAAACGAAAATGAAGATCTTAGACCAAACAATGTAAGATGTGAAAAAGTCAAGAGAACAGACAATTTTATTTTTGAAAGCCAAGATTATCATATCAGCTTTTTGATTTTTCATGCGAAATCGAAAATACAAATTTTTATCGTAAACAAAATAATGAAAAATAAAAAATTCCATTTTGGCTTCAAACTGCGCTTCAAACTGTTTTGGCTTTAATCGTAAAAAATAATATAAAAAACTGAAGTTTTTGGACAAACGACACAAGCTATGAAAAAAATAAGTTAAGAAAATTTACTCATACAAAAAAGAGCTACAAATTTATAATGAATAATTTTTTGAAAGGACGCGTAGTTTCTGTTTAATAAAAAATAAGAAAATAACATTAAAAATGAAAAAAATCCAATTTTTTTAAAAAAGTCAAATTTTTTAATAATAATTTTTAGGTTCACACTTCAAACAAAATCAAGTGCGAAGCACGAGACGAGACAAATTATGATAATGTGTGCGTTAAAGCCGAAGGAGCTTTAACAAAAGAGAATTCACAATAATCAAATATCAATTGTCGATGCTTTGAGCTATAATATAAAAAAAATCTGCGCAAAATGTGAAACAAACGATATTGCCTGGTATCCATTGCGATATTGGCCCGTACCCCTGCTGACTTTACCCCTTTTTCTAACCGACTTTACCCCCTACCCTAGTCGACTTTGCCCCATACCCTGTCCGACATTACTACTATTTATTATTTATTATACTTTATTAATTTATTTTATTATTTTTTCATTATACTGACATTTTTCCGAATTATCGATTTGAACCAATCACGTACGGGCGGGATTGCCGGAAGCAGCCAATCTTATTTCTGTCCTGAGGATTTTCAATCGTACACGTATATCTGTCGATAGGTGATGCAGGTCGCGTAAACAGCCTCCGCAAAGTGAACATTCTGGAATAATACTCGATATCGGTTTCGGGATCGTTCTCTCCTATTCCGTCCCATCCCGTTGCAAACTGCAAATCCCTTGCTATCAAGCATTCATCGAGGGCGTATAATACAGTCAGTTAATCCACTAGCCTCCAAAGCATTAAATGCACTGATATTGGCGCGTTTATGACCAATCTATGGAAATATACACTTTCCACAATTCAATGGGTGCGAGGTAAATTTGAATAGACGTTGATTGAATGTACGAAGTGATCTATCAATTCTGCGAGACAAATTGATATCGTATATTGCAAATACAAATAATTAATTTATAGTATTTTTATTCTTATCGCGTAAGTTATAAGAATTTAATTTTGAACATTTTTCTCCATCTGGTCATTCAAATAAGATATTTGTACAGTATTAGATCATAAGATTATTATCATAGATCCCTACTACACTACAATAATTCCCCTTCACTCACTTCCCTTACTTCACCTTTTCTGACTTCCCTTGTTACTTCCTACACCTCTCGATTCCTCGACTTTGCCTTCTACAGCTCCTCACCCCTCCTTTCCCAACTCTTCATTGCGTACCACTTCCTTTCCTAACCTTCCTTTCCTCTCCCTAACCTTCTCCAAATTCCTCTACTCACTCTTCACTTCCTTTATTTTATTACCCCTCCCATATTATAATTACCGTCCACTTTCTTTCCATATTTCGCCTCTTATCACTTCCTTCGTCACTTTTCATATTTCTCGCCTCATTACTTCCCTTGCTGCACCTCCTACCCTTCACACCTTCTCCACTACTTCTCCTACCTTCATTCCTCACCTCTCACTCCATTTGTCTATTTCCTTATTCCCTAATTACAGAACTTCCCTATACCGCTCTCATCACCATGCCTGCTCTTCCTAACTTTATTTCCCCTACTTTCTCTACCCACGCTTTCCCTAAGTTCCTGTCGCTCATTTCCCTCGGTTCTTCTACTTTTGAATCGCCTAGTCACTCTTACTTCCCAACTTTCTAACTACTCTCTTCTTTATCTTTCCCCTCTCATTACTTCACATATTCCCCCTCCCATCACTCTAAAAAATGTGGATATAAGGTGAGAAAATGTATAACTAGGGGCAAAGAAAAAAATAATACCTTAATTGGAAATACCCCAAGGAATACAAATTGACAATAAGTTTTAATCATTGCCGCCATAAAGCCCTTTTATTCATCTTCAAAAAGCATCCAATAATGGTAGACATAAGTTTTTTGCGATATATTAAAATTCATTAACTTTTGTTGAACCTTTTTCCCCAAATCACAACTAATAGATATGTTATGTGTTTTTATTCATTCCTGAAATAATTTAAAATTGTTCAAACAATTGATTCCTTGTGAGTCATTGAAACATTATGACATTTTTTAAATTGAAAATGTTTAAAATCGTTGTATAAAAATACGTATCTTAAATAATATTTATATAGTTGGTTAAACAATCTTACCAGGATTCATTATCTCGTAAAGCACATTTTAATTGAGTAAACAATTGTTTTCAGCAAGAAGGTGTAAAATGTTGATGTTTTTAATATCAAACTAGTTTTATCGTCAATGTAAATCGCCAATGTACTCATTTTAATATTTTTTTAATTGTGTAAATAACCATAAAGTTTACAAATGTACGTTAAAAATCATAAATGTTACACTAGTGGGAAAAGTTAAAGGATCAAAAAAAATAAATTCCGAATTTTTCGACGTTTTTCAAGTGGCTGTATTTCTCTTAAAAATGGTCGTACTGGAGTCTTAAAAAAAGAATTTTGAAGCTTAAAACTTCTACTTTTGAGATCTTACGATGAAATAGATTTTCAAGCAACGTGTTCCGTGCAATCTTAATGAATACGGAAAAAAATATTTTTTCAAATTTTTCCGGTTCTTTTTTTTGGTCTACGGACTTGGGAAAAATTTATTTAACTTATTCACTGTATGAATCGGATAACTTGTTTA
>JAWWLR010000155.1:19764136-19777206 GCA_035041075.1 Acraspis erinacei | reverse complement strand
TTATCCGATTCATACAGTGATTAAGTTAAATAAATTTTTCCCAAGTCCGTAGACCAAAAAAAAGAACCGGAAAAATTTGAAAAATTTTTTTTTCCGTATTCATTAAGATTGCACGGAACACGTTGCTTGAAAAAATTTTCATCATAAGATCTCAAAAGTAGAAGTTTCAAGCTTCAAAATTATTTCTTTAAGACTCCAATACGACCATTTTTAAGAGAACTACAACCATTTGAAAAACGTCGAAAAATTCGGAATTTTTTTTATCCTTTAATTTTTTCCACTAGTGTAGATGATTTTGTTCTTTGGATATGTAATTATTCATTGTACATGTTACTTTCCAACGAATCTTATTTTTTTAAATCAACTTTTCGGGTTGAGAAATCATAGAATTGGATATATTGTGTGAATTTATAAAAAAATTTAGAAAGTTTATCGATTTTCTAAAAAAATTTAAGTCTTAAAATAAATAATAATAATTTTAATTTTTATAAGAGTAATTGGTCTCGTCAATTTGAATAAAATAGGCTTACAAAGGAAAATGAGTGTACTTTTATGACCCGCATCTGAACTATTGATTTATTATGTTAAAAATCAATTTTTGAAAGACTTGCAGTAATTTAAAAAAACTTTTTATCATTTTTCAACTGCGAAATTCGATAAGCAATTACGATATCTTAAAAAATAGATGAATATTAGTAAAATATCCAATGGATAAACAAATATCGTAAAAACACTCGTTATAAAAGAATGTTGAAGAGAGGGGAAGTGAAGAGAGGGTGATTAGAGGAGGTAGGGTGAGTAGGAGAGTGGAATTAGAGGAAGGAATGGAAGGTATGACGTCGAGAATTAGGGGAAGTGAGCAGCGGTAAAGTAGAGAAGGGAGATGTTGTGGAACTGAAAAACTGGGAAACGATGAAGTAAGGGATTGGATGGAAGGTGAAGGATAAGGAAG
Organism: Acraspis erinacei; assembly: GCA_035041075.1. Classification (NCBI taxonomy): domain Eukaryota; kingdom Metazoa; phylum Arthropoda; class Insecta; order Hymenoptera; family Cynipidae; genus Acraspis; species Acraspis erinacei. The sequence goes on along the minus strand of JAWWLR010000155.1, from coordinate 19,776,254 downwards.
GAAGGAAAAGCGAGGAAAGGATGAGTCGGGAAGGGAGGGAGAGGATGAGAAGGGAATTATGAGCAGGTAAGTATCGGAAGGAAAGAGTGGAGAATGCAGAAGAAGTAAAAGGAAGTGAAGAGAGGAATAGTAGAGGAGGGTGAAGTAGCTTAGGGGACGGCAAGTAAGGGATAGGATTGTAGGGGGATTAGGGGGAGAGGAATAAGAGTAAAAGTTAAGTAGGAGAGAAGAAGAGGAAGTGTGAGTCGAAAAGTAGGGGAAGCGAGGACAGGATCAGTAGGGAAAGAAGGGTGAGTGGGAAATGTGAATAAAGGGAAGGGAAGTAAGGGGTGAGGAGGGAAAGTAAAGAAACTAAAAAGAGTGGCAGTAGAGCTGGGAGAAGTAATGAAAGTGAAATAGGGGAATTATGGGAGGGTAGAGAATGTAGATGAAAGGAGGGGGGTTTAAGCAACTGAAAGTCTAGGAGGTGGAGATTTGAAAGATTTAGTTAAAGGCTCCTACTTTGCCTACATTTGTTAAAATTATATTGATATAGTTAAAATTCTGCTATGGTTTGGGAAATAAGTTACAAAGAGAAAATAAGCAGGAAATGACCCTTCCACAGATTCGTCGCTTCAAACGTCATTTCACTATAATGGTAGTAAGTAGCACTGGAGATAAAAGAAAGATCCCCTGAGAACACTCCAGAGAGAATGAGACATAAAAATAGATGAACGGAACAACAAGAGTGAATGAGAAAGAAACGAAACTGGAGCGAAGAAAAGTTGAAGTGTATTCATACAATTTTGTTACGGCTTAGATGCTTATCACACACACGTACAGACTCATACACACTATACAAAATTATATATGTGAGAAAAAATCTTTTAAACCAAATTAAATATTATAAACTAGATAAGGGCGGGCCGTGGGTCGGGGATTTTGAAAAATTTCAAAAGTTCCAAGAGCTTTAAAAAGTTTGAAAAAACTTCGAAGGATTTGAATTTTTTTAATAACCCGGAATTTTTAAATGCTTAAACAATTAGGAAGAATTTCAAGCCTTTTTTTTAATTTTAATATTTGGGTTATTTGAAAATATCACGAAGAATTTCCAATTTTATTCGACTCTTTGAAGGAAAAAAAATGCTAAGGATTTTAGGTTATTTTGAAGAATTCCAACAGATTTTCATTATCTTTAAAAATATCAAAGGATTTCAAAATTTTCTGAAGAATTCGAAAGATCGAAAGATTCTAAAAGATGTTAAAGGATTCAAAATTATTAAGGGCATTTTATCAAGTACTAGTTAATTTGTAATTGCTTTCAGTAATTTAATGGGATTTCACAGAGTCTGAACATTTTTATGATATTTTACAAGATTTTAAGGTATTTTATATAAGATTTCTGAGGATTTCAATAATTTTATGGAATTTTAACAGAATTCAAGGTATTTGAATGAATTTTGCAGTATATTTTAAAAGATTTTAGGGAATTTAAAAAAATTAAAAACAATTTTCAAGAGCTTAACAAAGTTTTAAGGAGTTTCAAAGGATTTGAAATGTTTTAGTTTTTTTAATACCAATGCATTGTTAGAGCTGATACAATTCTTTAGGATTACAAAAGATTTTAGGGAATGTTCAAAATATCTTGAAGTCTTTTAAATAGATTTTTATTATTTGAAGTGATTTCGAAGGATGTTCAAGATTTTAGGGTTTTTTAAAAATCCTAAATAAATTTTGAAAGCCTAAGAAAATTTCAAGGAATTTCAAAAGATTTTAAAGGATTTAAAATATTTTACGATATTTAAATTGATTTGGAAAAAGTTGCAACTGACTTCAGTAACCTAATGCGATTTCGTAGGATAGCTTAAGAGATTCCATAGCATTTTAGAGATCTTTAAAAAATTTTAAGGAGTTTCAGTCTATTTCAAATGCTATGCAATATTTTATGATTTTATGCTATTTGAGAAAAATCAAAAAATTTCCACGAATTTTAATGATTTAAAGGGTTTAAAAAAATCTTCACGCGTTTGCAATGAATTTCTTATAATTTCAGGAATTTAAAAATATCTTTTGCAATTCATTTAAAGTCATTGTTCTAAATTGTCTGAATTTTACTGAATTCAATGGATTTATGGATTTTTTGTATAGTTTTTGTTAAATTTATGCGGAAGTCTCTAATCTTCTTTTTAACTTACTGAAATCAATAAAAAAATTCAATTCATGTGCATTTTTTTATTTCATTATAATTTTTATCTATTGCATCTATTGCATTTTTTCATTTCTTGTTCAAATTATGTTAAATCTTTTAAATTTATCTTGAACTATTTTGGAATCTTACGAATTTATTCTAAAGTCGATCAAATTCACCTCAATCTTGATTAATTTTATCGAATCCTATTCCAGGAAATTAGAATATCAGTTCTGAGAATAATAAATTAAAAAATTATACATTTCTGAAATGAGTCTATTATATTTATAAAAGATTTTATACAAATTAAAAATGTTATATTCAAATAGTAATGAGCAGGAAAAAATGAGGGAAAATGTAAGGAATTTGACTAATTATTTAAACGATTAAAAATGGTCAGTTTTTAGATGCTTTGACGAAAGGAAAACGTAAATTAATTTCCAGAACTAAAGGGTTGCAGTGCCGAATTGGATAATAACATAAATAATTTTTAAAAAATTCTATAAAATCGACATTTCTATTTCAAGATAAAACAAAATTCCTCTGCTGAGTCAAAGTATTGCTGACCCAAGGTGAAAAAAGTCTGAACAAACAAAGTTATAATGGTTCGGGAAAATAGATAAGGATGTTAGCAATGTCAAAGTCATATTTACCCAAAATAGAAGTGGGCAGGCTGTGAATTGCGATAAGAAATTCAATTTTTAGTTTAAAAATAAAATAAAAATATCCTTCTAGCATGTTATGTTTCTGGATACGCGTAAATACAGATTACTTTATAAAAGTTAGTTAATTCCGAAAAAGGTTCCGAACTTTGAGAATAAAGTTTCATGGGGTTTCTAGATCGGCTTTTTGGATAACGACAAAGAATCGAATTTTCATGTTTAAGAAAAAATAAAAACTCGCTCCCCAGAAACAAGTATGCTGAATGAGGCAATAATATAAGCAGATGAGCAGGTTGCGTTATAATTCAAGATTCTTACCTTATCGACATCGAGGAGATTCTATAGCAGCAGTGGTTCGTGTTCATGCTAAGCTTCTAGAACATTCCGGATAACTTCATGGAAAAATATTGCGTAATTGTGCAAGCTGAATTCATGAAAACAGTTTCAAGCTTATTTCTTATCTGAGTTGAGCATTTGGCTTAAATACTTTCAAGGTTATATTTTGCTTTGTCCTAGCATTGTCTACTGTGTCATACAGTTATGAGTAAAACAAGAATGATGTATTGCTTGCTTGTAGATAACATATTTAATACAAAAATTCATGTCTTTATTTATTTAATGCGCAAAAGATGCAGATGAAATTGGATATGGAGGGATATGTATCACATTCTGTTTTTTTATATATACATTTTATTTATTGCTTCCTTCTAGATAAAAAATTTTATGAAAATATCCTGCCTTTATTTATTTAGTGAATAAATAATTTATGAAAAACATTCTTCTGCAGTCTAGGAAACTTCTAGAACTACTAGAGACCATGAAATCTACCTTAACGATATTGTACAGCTGTATTGGTTCGAGCCCATGCTAAGTTTCTAGCATATTTTTTATTACGTCAACAAATTATACTGCGCAATTGCTGAGAATAATTTTTCTCGGAAGCAAGTTTAAGGCTATTTCCAATGACGCATTACATTAAAAAAAATTATATCCTCAACTTGTCATTGTTTTCCTCATAGCTTCCTCATATATGAAGAGGTTGATCTTTTGCGCACTAAATAAACAGATACATGCAGTTTTAAGTAAATATTTAGCTAGAAGGAAGCAATAAATGAAATTTATACAGACTAAACACATACAGGAATTTTTAGTTAAATATGGTATCTATAAGGAAGCAATAAATCATCCTTGTTTTTCTCATAACTGTATGATCTAGTTCAAAATGCTAGCACAAAGCAAAATATAACCTTGAAAGCATTTACGCGAAATTTTCAAGTAAGATAAGAAATAATCTTGAAGCTGTTTAAATGAATTTAGCTTGCACAATTGCGCAAGATTATTCTATGACGTCACCAAGAATGTTCTAGCAGCTTAGCACTGCCCCGAACCACTACAGTTATAGAACCTTCTTGATGTGGGTAAGGTAGGAATCGAAAGAATTCTTTAACCGCAATGTATATTCGAATATTTCAGAATTTTGTATGCAAACAACCCATTTTTGATAAAAATGTTGCTCACCATGTTTTAAATAAACAAATAATACTGCCTTGAAAAATATTTGATTTAAAGTTTCTGGCTTTCCAGCTTAGAATATAGATTATGCCTTCATTTCGTTCTCCCTGCACGTATGTTCCAGTTCTTTTCTCATTTTCCACCACATGTGTTCCTCTTTTCTATACTTTTCTGTATATGTGTAGTATCTGGCAGCAGTATATGAAATTGTTGGCCACTGCCATAAGAAATCCTGCCTCAACTTCACAGTGAATCCTCTGAGAGTAGAGAAAAGGGTCAAGAATCCTTTTGCCTTTTGCTCCTTGCTCGTGAATGCATACACATCTACGTGTCAAGGATTCGGTGTTTGTGGGAGTGCGAGGCAATACATGCATGTGAAATTGACAAGTTAGTGGGCATTCAAACACGTATGGATGCACACCAAGCAGTATTCTATAAAAGACTATGAGACAGACATACTGTCCACAATATGCCAGAATATTGCTCGACCTCCACCTCCCATCCCTATTTAATATGTGAGAGAAAGAAGAACATTATGTGTGCTTAGAAGAAATAATAGTCTTTGCTTTAAAATGTTAAAAAGCGGTCTTTTAGTCACAAAACAATTTACTTCAAGAAAACAAAGTTGAAACAAAGGAAAGGGCGGTTGCTGGAATTATTTATGAATTGAAATTATCCTATCTAATTACTTTTATAATAATTTTAGCGATATTATTTGAATTTCTCTAAAAAAAATCTCCTTAAATCTGCTGGGAAACGAACTCAAGCCTTATTGTTGACACTTCCATACCATAGTGGCCAGAACAGTCAACACTATTTTTATGTTTCTTTTTTTTTGAATTTATCCTTTTCCCATGTTTTCAAGAAATGTCCCCTTTTTTCTTGTTTTTCGCATAAATGCAAACTGAATTAATAGGGTAAGATATTAAGGCAGTTCTCGTGCCAAAAGTCAGATATCTGAAAAAAATAGCTTTTCTATGATTCTAAAAATCAAAATATTATCATTGTTGCCAATCCAAATAACAAACATTATTTTTTTATGAAAGATGTTAAAATTCACAAAAATAAACATTAATTTTAACCATGTTATTTGCAGTTGGATTTTTTTCTGACCATCGCTTCTTACCGATTTTTGAAAAATGATTGCATTTTAATAAATGATGGCTTATTTTTACAGCAATACGTTCTCTACAACTCTACTGTTTTCAACTTTAAAAATAACTAAATAATCTTAAAATATAATTATTTGTCTAAAACATTTTTTATTTCAAAAAATTGTTCTAATGATTTAGAGCGATAGAAGAAGCCATAGAAGCCATAGAAAAATTAACTTTCAAAATTGGAAACAGTAGAGTTGTAGAGAATGTTTTGCTGGAAAAATTAAGCCGTCTTCGATGAAAATGCAATCATTTTTCAAAAATCGTTCAGAAGCGATGGTCAGAAAAAATTCAACTGCAAAAAACATGGTTAAAATTAATGTTTAGTTTTGTGAATTTTGACATTTTTCATAAAAAATTATGTTTTTCATTTGGAATAACATCAGTTATAATATTTTGATTCTTAGAATCATAGAAAAACTATTTTTTCAGATAACGCTAAAAAGTCCACTATTGCATTTTTGATTATTATTATTATTATTGTATATTATTTTGTTGAAAACTCGTGCTTCTTAGTCAAAAATTCAATAATTCATTTGGAATATGTACTAATTTATTAAAAAATGCATTTTAGTGGTTGACGATTTTATTATATTGTTGAAAATTCGTTATTTATTTGCTTGAAAAGTAATTTTCGGATCCGAACTCATATATTTTTTTTCGTATTTAGGGTTTGGTATAAATAATAATTTCCATTTTTAGATATTATATGACGATCAAAAATGTTTACAGAAATTATAATTCTAACCACGTGTGTAGATTTTTAAACTGATTTTTTAATAAAAAATTAATGATCTTAACTAAAAACCGGACTATTTCATTGTCGGTTTAAAATTTATCATTTGTATTTAAAAATTCGAATATTTGTTTAAAATTCCTGTATTATGTTTAAAATTGGTCTTTTATGGTATGTTATTATTATTATTATTTAATTATTATTATATACAGTTATTAGTTTTTATCTCCTTGATTGTTTAAACTGCTAGTTTAATTTAAAAATTAGTTTAACACAACTAGTTTAACAAACTAAAAACTAGTTTAATTTAAACTACTTTGCGAACAATTTATTTTATAATTTGGTTGCAAATTAATTCATTCTTGAAAATACACATTGACAGCTTGAAAATTTAACTGTTTTAAAAAGAAGTTGTCTTCTTGGCTTAAAAATGCAGCTGTTTTGTAGGGAATTAAACCTTTTTGACTAAAAATTGACTTGTTTTATAAAAAGGTCGTCTTTTTGGCTTAAAAATTCAACGACTTTTGGTGGAAGTTTATTCTTTTTGATTTAAAAGTTTTCCCATTGGGTTCAAAACACATCTTGGTAGTTTGAAAATTCTATTATATTTGGTTAAAAATTAAAATTTTTCTTTCAAAGGACGTACTTTTGGTTGAAAATTCTACTATTTGTTTAAAAACTTAAAAAATTTTAATTTTTGTTTTTTGCTTGAAAGTTCAATTATTCAGTTTTAAATGAAATGTTTTGGTCTAAAATTATTAATATTGTTCAAATTATACCGTTTGGTTACAAATTACTCTTCTTGGTTAAAAATGAACTGCTTTGTTAAAAATGCAACTTTTTGGTTGAAAATTCAACTATTTGTTTTTGAAAATCTGTAATCTTAACTGAAAAATTAACTATTTTGTTTTGGTTGAAAATTATGATCATTTGTATTTAAAAATTCAATTATTTGTTTGAAACTTCTTATATATTGTTCAAGATTCGTATTTTTTATTAATAACTATTATTTTTGTTTCCAAATTCAACTGCTTGGTTTCTTAGTTAAGTAATTATTTATTTGCTTAAAATTTAACTGTTTTTGTTCAACATTCATTTTCTTGGGTTGAATATTTATTTTTTGACCTGAAAGTTTAACTAATCTATTTTTGAAAATTCATATTCTTGTGTTGAAAATTCGAATTTTTTGTATAAATTGGTCTGTTTGACTTAAGAATTCAATTCTTTCATTAAAAATTAATCTTTTTGTTATCTTTTTGTTGAATATTCATATTTTGTCTTTTTAAAAATTTAAATATTGGATTCAAAATTCACCTTTGCTGGACAAGAATTCAACTATTGTGTTCAAAATACAACCATTTAGTGAAAAAGTAAGCTTTCTCTATTCAAAATAAACTTTTTTGTCCAGAATTCGTAATTTGGTTCAAATTCAACTGTTTTTGTTTTTAATTATTTTATATCTCTTGAAAGCTTGAGTATTTTGTTTTAATCACAGTTGTCTGTTCTAAGAATATTATTTGTTATTAGTCTAAACATTTCGTTAAAAATTAACTACCTTTGTTGAAAATTTTATTTAATTGTTGAAACTTCAAATATTTGTTTAAAAATATAAATGTATTTTTTTTAATTCGCTTCTTTTGCTTAAAAGTTGGACTATTTGGTCGTAAATAAAATTGTTTGATCCAACATTTTTTTTCAAATTAAATTATTTGGTGAAAAGTTAACTTCCTTACTTGAAAATGTTCTTTATGGCTGGAAATTCAACTATTTTTATTAAAAATTCAGATTATTTTTTTTAAATTCTACTCTCTTACTTGAAAGTTGAACTCTTTAAGTGTAAATAAAAAGGTTTAGTTGAAATTTATTTTGTTCAAATTCGAATATTTGCTTCATAATTAACTTCTTTTGAAAAAAAGGTTTACATGGTCTAAAATTGAAGTATTTGGTTAATAATTCAACTGTTTTTTAACTTTTCTCTTTTGCTTCAAATTTCTACTATTTTTGTGAAATGATTATTCTTCAAAACAAATATTTGATTAAAAACTAATTTTCTTGACTGAAAAAAATTTTGGTTTGTAAGATCATCTTTTTAGTTCGAGAATTCAACTACTTTGTTCAACTATTTTGTTGCAAATGTAATTTTTTGGTCTAAAATGATTATTTCTTCAAATCCAACCATTCAGTTTAAAATTATTCTTTCTTATTAAAAACTAACATTCTTGTTTAAAAATGAACTTTTTTTTGAAAATTATTATTTTTTGGTTGAAAATTTTATTATTTGTTATAAAATGCAACTTTGCTTTTTAATTCGTCTCTTTTTCTTAAAAGTTGAACTACTTCATTGTGAATTAAATTGTGTAGTCTAATTCTTTTTCAACATCAACTATTTATTTTAAAATTAACTTTCTTGATTAAAATGTCCTTTCATGATTTAAAATTTAACAATTTGTTTACAAATTGAAATGCTTTTTTTATTTGTGTTTTTGCTCGATAGTTTAACTTTTTGTTTGTTCATAAATATTGAACTATATTTTGGGAATTCATCTCCGATGGTTGAAAATTTAACTATTCGTTTGAAAATTCCACTTCTTTTTTTAAATTTACCTTTTTTCCCTTAGAGTGCAAGTATTTGGCTCTAAATGCAATTTTTTGGTCAGAACAATTTGTTTGTAACCCAACCATTAGATTAAAAATGAACTGTCTTGATTTAGAATTAACTTTTTTGTTGAAAATTAATCGTTTTTGTTGAAAATTCAAATATTTTTTGAAAAATTGAACTCTTGTTTCAATAATCCTTCCCAGTTGTTCAGTGCAAAATTGTTTTTTCATCCAAACATATGGTTAAAAATGATCTTTCTTGGTTTAAAATACAACTATTTTGTAAAAAATTCAATAAATTTCGACTTTAAATCTGAATTGCTTAATTTTAGATTTAATTGAACAGTACTGATCAAAATGAAATTTATAATGAATACTATATTGGTACAAATGGAACCGAAATATATATTATTTCAATATTAAAGGTATCTAATACGACAGAATAGTGTAAGGAATTTAAATTTCATGAATAAAATTTAATAAACATTTTTTATGCGCAATCAAAATTTGCAAAGGACAACTTCCAAAAGTTGTTTTCCTCCTAAAAAAATCTTAAAAAAGAAACGGTACAAGATTTAATCTGCAAGAATACTAAATACAAAATTAATTATAAATTCTCTTTGGATTTGCTCGAATTCAACACCGCGGCTTTTTAACATTTTTAACTAACGCGGTGACTACTTAATTCTGTTTGCTTCTCGAGCAAGGAAAAACTATCATGGACAGGACTGGAATAATTTCTTCATCGCTCGAACGCTTTTAACACGAGGCCTCGTACCGAGATTCAGGTTTTCCTTTTCCTCGCTATATATTATAATGCAACAGGAAAACGGAGAAGCCGGACGGAAAATGATAGCGAAAAGCGAAAAGAGGAGAAATGGTGGTCTACTGCCACGAGAAAAGTACACTCTTGGAGGATCTATAAAAACATTTCCTTTCCGGAGTGGTTGTACGTTTATGTGTGAAATAGATACGCACATTTCTTTACTTTACTTTGCTGAAAAATTTTCTACAAAAATATCATACATGGTGTTCCTTATTTATCTTTACCTACCAATACCGAAATATATTTTTTAAAAGTACCTAAATACAGAGATAATACGATTTATCCTTTTCCCCTTTCACCACGATTTACTCGTTTCCAAAGTCCCCGTTTCTCTATATCCTCATAAAAGTTTCCCTTTTTCCTATTTCTCTTTAAATCCACGACATTTGAATTTTCGAACTAAAATGATGAATTTTTAACGATGAAGGATCTTTCTACTAAAGGATAAATCTGCAATACAAAAGGTTAAATATTCTTTTAAAAAAATACCTACATCCAAAAAAACAGTCCAATTTTTTTACCTAAAGAGATGAATTTTCATAAAAATAGTTAAATTTTCAAGTAAGAAAGCTGAATTTCTACAGAATTTGTGAATTTTATATAAATTAGATAATGTTTACGTGATAATTTAATTTTATACACCAAGAGTATGAATTTTTAACTAAGAAGATTAGTTTTGAACGGAAGAAGGTAAAGTGTCTACAAAATAAATTAATTTTTAACCAAACAGTTGAATTTCTAAAGAAATAAGTTCAATGAAAAGGAAAATATTTTAATCTTTAAATAAACAGTTAAATTTTTAATGAAAAATGGAATAGCCCAATTTTCACTTAAAAAGCTATTATTAAATTTCCAGCTTAAAAAAAACAACTAATTTTCAACCAGTTCATTTCAAGGAAGAAAGACGCAATTTTAAGAAAATTTTTGAGTCCTCAGCCAAATAGGCTAATTTGAAGTAGAAGCAAAATTAATGTTTTAACGACAAAGACGATCTTTGGACGAAAAAAAGTATTCAGTTTTTGTTTTATAGTTGTATTATTTTAATTAAAAGTCAAATTTTTAACGAAAATGGAGTAGTTCAAATTTTAGTTTAAAATATAATTTTCAGTTGAATAAACTACTTTTCAATTTTTAGTTAAAAACATAGTTTAAAAGTTATAGTTAGAAAAACTAATTTTGAATTATAAGTTAAAAACGTAAATTTGAATCTTTCAGTTTAAAAAATAATTTTCAACAGGCAAGAGTAATTTCCTACCCAAGCAGACGAAATTTAATGAGAAAAGTTAAATTTTCAACTAAATAGTTTAATTCTCAAATAAAAACTCCAATTTAAAAAAATGGAATTGTTCTATTTTCAATTAAGAAAAAAGTTCCCATCTTCACCTAAAAAAATAATTTTATTTTTGTTTCATTGACAAAAACTTATTTTTAACAAAAATTATTAATTTTCTACCTAAAGCAACAAATTTTAAAAGAAAAATACTACGTGTTTACCTTTTCTCTTCCATTTCCCCTTTTCCCTATATTTACAAAAAACTTCTTTTTTACCTATTCTCTTTAAATGCTCGATATTTCAATTTTCAGTAAAAAATACAAAAAATGAATTTTAATCCGAAAATATAAATTTTGTTTAAAAAGCCCAAATACAAAAATACATAGGAATTTTTGACCTAAAGAGATGACTTTTGAACAAAATAGTTGCACTTTCTACACAATAATTGAATTTTGAAAGAAAAAGTTTATTTTCAACTAACATAAAATTATTAATCATCAATTATTAACGAAAAAATGTAGCTTTAACAAAAGAGTTTAATTTCTAATAAAATAAGTAAACTTTCAACAAAATAGTTGAATTTTTAACCTAATAAGATGAATTTTAAGCAAAAAAATGAATCAGTTCAAATCCAAGAAATTAATTTTTTACAAAATTCTTGAATTTTATATAATTTATTCAATTGATAATGATAATATAATTTTAATTTATTATTATAATGATTTGTTAAAATATAATATCTTATAAAATTATTACAGGATTATTTCTCAATAATTATATTATATTAATAATTTTTTTATAAAAATGAATCTTTAACTGGGAAGAATAATTTTCTACCGAAAAAGAAGAATTGTCAACACAATAAGTAAATTTTCAACCAAGCAGTGGAATTTTCAACAAAAAAAGTTTAATTTTCAGCCAAATAGTTAAATTAAAAAAAGGCCTATTTTCAATCAAAAACGGAATATTAGCTGAATTTTCAGTCAAAAGAACTAATTTTCAGTTAGAAAAAGTAATTTTCAACAAAAATAAAAACGAATTATGAACCAGTTAAATTCAAGGGAGAAGGAAGATTTTTAAGAAAATTTTCGAATCGTCAAGAAAAAAGATATATTTCCTACAAACTAGATTAATCAAAGAGATGAAGTTTTAGTTAAAAAATTAATCTTCAGTTAAGAAACTTATTT
>JAWWLR010000155.1:19741661-19752345 GCA_035041075.1 Acraspis erinacei | reverse complement strand
TTATTTATTACATATTTATATTAACAATTTTTAACAATTTCTTAATAGAAAACTCACTCGTTTTTCCACTTTTAAAAAATTCAAAACGTTCTAAGACGTGAGTTTTCTGTTGGAAACGTGCGTAAAACAATTCTATTTTTCCAATAATTGATAAATTTGTACTCTTTTTTACCTTTTATTGTTGAGTATTAACTATTAAATTTCTTTTGTTTCTGGGTCGCCAATTTTTTTGTCTGGAAATTTAAGTATTCCATTTATAGTTGAAAATGTACCTGTTACATATTCAAAATATTACTCCGACAATCGAGTCAACCTTACTCAGAGTTGAGTCGACCGTATTTTAATGGCTCTTTTCAAAAAATTCGCCAGAGTTGGGCCGACGATCGGATTCAGTAAGGTGACTTGCACTGATTAATATTACGTCGAAAGACGAGCCAACCTTACTCGGAGCCGGGTCAACCGTATTTCTATAGCTCTTTTCAAACAATTCGCCAGAGTCTATCCGACTGTCGGCACAACCTTGGGCCAGAGTTGGGCCGACGGTCAGGTGCAGTGAGGTTACTTGTATTGGACAATATTACGCCGGCAGTCGAGCCAACCTTACTCAGAGCCGGCTCAACCGTATTTCTATGGCTCTTTTCAAACAATTCGCCAGAGTCTATCCGACTGTCGGCCCAACCTTGGGCTAGAGTTATGCTGACGGTCGGATTCAGTAAGGTGACTTGCACTGAGTAATATTACGCCGACAGTCGAGCCAACCGTACTCAGAGCCGGGTCAACCGTATTTCTATGGTTCTTTTAAAAGAATTCGCCAGAGTCTATCCGACTGTTGGCCCAACCTTGGTCCAGAGTTGGGCCGACGTTCAGGTGAACTCTGGCCGCTAATGTCGGCTGCCAAAGTTGGCCCAACAAAGGTGGCTTGGATATGCCATAGTTGGGTCAACTCTGGTCACCGAAATTCGGCTGCCAAAGTAGGCCTGACCTTGGACCAACCGTCAAACCCTGGCTGCCGACCCAAATTCGCACCTGGGATCCCAATGTAATTTTTTAAACGAAAATTGCGTATTTAATAGGCATTTACATAATAAAAAATAACAAACCAGTTTTTCGAAAATCTTATTTTATATTTCAATTAAGGGATTTTCTATATGTATTGAAAAAACACAGTTCCGATGTAGTCTTCAAATCTTATAATAAATTTAAAACATTTAATTTTGCATAATGATGACTGACAGATACTGATGTATACTATTGAAAGCGAAAAGTATCACCGCCGGATGATTTCTGTAACAAAAATTTGATTTATAGAAGTAATCTTCGGAAAAATTATCCAATTTTTGATTAATACGAAGTAGCTAAATAAGAATTTAATTATCGTACACCACTTGTAATTCATATTGGCAAAATAGTGGAATAATTTGAATATTGCTTTCTGAGAAAAAAGTTCTATAATTATCGGATAAGAATTCCAAATAAAATCCACTGAAATACATAATATAAATCACTATTAAAGTATCAGCGTACACAAAAAAATCTTCAAGTTTAAATCTGTAAAATTCGATTTTATTTTTGATAAAATTTAAAAAGTGCATGAGGATTTATGTCCTAAAAAACTACGGCTGAAAATCAAAGATGCTACAAAATAGTTTAATAACACAATGATTATTCAGCAACAAAAAGCATATATATTTCTTACAAAGTAGTTCAACTTTAAAACAAGTTGTTTATTTTTCACCTGACAAAAATTTATTCTCAACAAAATGTGTAATACTTAATATTTAACCATAAAATATTTTAATTTAAAAAAGAAGGATTTAAAAAAAATACATAGATTAATTTTGTTTAAATTATTATTTTATGTTATTATATAATAATATTGTATATTATTATATAAAATTTCAAAGAAAATAGTAAGAAGTATCTACTTAAAACACAAATTGTTAATTAAAAACACAGACACAAAGGAATGTTTGCGGAACTAAAAAAGCGACCTATATAGTGTTGTAATATTGGTCGAGATTAATCGAAATCCAAAATGTTGGAATTTTCTACTTACCAGTTGTATTTTTCTCACTTGGCTACTTAGCATTCGGAATGGTCAATAACTGTGACTTCAAAAGTTTTATTTATGAACATCTATTACAGCAATGTGCTTTTAAATTTAAAAAAATGAATTTTATAATAGAAATCTCATTTGCTTATAAACAATTTGAGATTTTTTCTACATTACTTTCGAAAAGAAACGCCGGAAGAAATAAGATTTAATTCTTATCATATACATTGATATTGGATTGTTATTAATATTTACAAAATAAATTTTTTTGCGACCTGCACTTTAAAAAATATTTTATCACTATCTATGACGATAATTACGTCGTATTTTTTCCAGCGTTTCTTTCCAAAGGTAATGTAGAAGAACATCAGACGAAAAATGTTTTACTAGTAGAAAAAACTCTCAAATTGTAAATAAACAAATGAGATTTTTATTAACAAATTAATGTTTGTAAATTCTAAGGAATATTTCTATAATAGATATTCATAAATAAAAATGTTGACGTGACTGTTGCTAATATCCGTTTCGCCCTTTAAGAGAAAAATTTATTTCATGTTTGAAAAAACAATTCTAAATGCTAAGTATGTTAAAAGATGAGTGTTGAACCGAAAATAGAATAGTTTGTTATACAGTTCAAAAACTTATTTTCCACCCAAAAATAAAACGAATTTTTACCAAAATAGTTAATTTTTTAACCAAGGAGATGGATATTCAAGAGAAAATTACTTTTTCACAAACATTCGACCAAATGATTAATTTTTTAACCAAAAAATGTATTCTCAACAAAATATATAATATTTAATGTTTCAACTAAAAGAAATTTTAATTACAAAAAACGATTTTTCAAACAAATATATGCATGGATTTGCAACCAAGCATTGTAATTTTTAACTAATTATTTATTGTTTGATTGATGGTCGTAAAAAATTCCATCTATACCTTGTATTTAAAAATAATCAATGTCATAATTTTTCGCAAGATGAGGGATTGAGAAAAAAAATTAATAAAGAATAGTATAATGTAATATGTGAATGCACCCCAAGATTCTTTTGAAGAGCTGAATTCCTTCTAATTAAAATCACAAAACCTCTTCTCTTAGCACTTCTACCTTTGGATTCAATTCAGCAACAAAGATAATCTTTTGAAGCGCGACTATTTCAATTGAAACTTGATATCGGCACTTTACAAGCCGATAATGAAAAGTCGTCCATTCATTGGTGTAACACAAAGCTGCCATAAAATGATTAAATCAAGCCTTCCATTCTTGTTCCTTGGTGCACTTGAAATTCTCGGCGCGTTTTAGAATCTGCACGTTTCCTGTCGATAATAGATACTGCTCGTTTCAAAAGTGAGCATGACACTTTACTGTCCGGTAAAATTGAAAAGAAACCGCAGGCTGCAAGCGGTTCAACGATGCGAGATCAATTCCAAATGCTGCGGTCGTCTAGAAATAGCTGGTCGAGATTTGAACAGATAAGACGATCACTCACATTTCACTAATTTTTGAGTTTCATACAGTAGTGAAAAATAAGACGATTTATTACATTGTTACTTCTCTATGCCTCTCATACAGTTTTAAAACATAAGACGATCACTTACGTTGTAATTTTATTCTTATTACATAAATATCTAAAACAGAAGTGTCTCAACGTCCCAAAATTCGGAATGACTCCCACCATATTTTTCAAAAGCTTGGCGAGACGTCCCATAAATTCTGGACGACTAGCCCATCCCCTTTTCCAATTCCTAATTTTCTAAATCGATTGATCGCCTTATGTATGAGAATTCTATGCAATCCATAAAAAAGTAACAGTGTGATTGGTTGTTTTATGTTTTAGACCTATACGGAATGTATAAACAAGTAACCCTGTGATTGATCGTCTTATGTTTTAGAACTGCATTGAATTTAAAAAAATGACAATATGAGTGATCGTCGTATGTTTTATAACTGCTTAAAATTTATAAACAAATAATAATCTGACTGATCGTTTCATGTTTTAGAGCTGCATGAAATTTACAAAAATGATAATATGAGTAATTGTGGTATGTTTCAGAAATGTATTAAATTCATGAACAAGTCACAATCTGACTGATCATGTCATGTCTTAGAACTGCATGAAATTTAAAAAAATGACAATATAAGTGATCGTCCTATGTTTTAAAAAGCGCAAATTTTTCAAGACATTTCGGAAGCTGGTAATCTTATTTTAGATTTTTTCCTAGATAATCATTCTTCATAAAAAAATCGATAAATCATCTTCAATTCTTGGTTCTTCGTGCACTGGATATCCTTATCGCGTCTTACAATCTGCAAGTTTCTCGTCGATAATAGATACTGCTCGTTTCCGAGTTGCATAGAATAGTGAAGCAGAAGACGGTCAATCACATTTTTATTTGTTAGTTAGTTTCATACAGTTCTGAAACATAAGGCGATTAATGAGAATGTGTTTCTTTCTGAAATTCATGCAGCTCTGGAACATAAAACGATCACTCACATGGTTATTTCTTATAAAATCGATCGTATTATGTTTTAGAACTGCATAAAACTCAGAAATAAATGAAAATGTTTTTGATCAACGTATAAATTAGAGCTGTATGAAATTCATAAAAAATTAAAGTTCTGATTGGATTGTTTTGGATGTTTTGGATTTGCACGGAATTTATAAACAAGTAATGATGTGATTGATCGTCTTATATTTTACAACTGCATAGAATTCGGAAAAAATGACAATGTAAGTGATAATTTTATGTTATAGAACTGTATCAAATTCATAAACATGTAACAATGTCAATGATCGTCATATTTTTTAGAATTGTATGAAACTAAAAAACAAATGGCAATGTGAGTGATCTTCTTATGGTTTAGAACTGTATGAAACTCAGAAGCAAATTGCAATGTAATTTATCGCCTTATGTTTTAGAACTGCATGGAATTTATAAACAGGTGACGATTATTGATCGTTTCATGTTTCAGATCAGCATACAAATTTAAAAAATGGCAATTTAAGCGATCGTCTTATGTTTTAGAACCGTATACAATGTGGGTTATCATTTGATGTCTTAGAACTTCATAAAACTCAGAAACAAATGGCAATATGATTGATCGCCTTATGGTTTAAAACTGCATAAAATTGTTTAAAAAGTAAGAATGTGATTGAATGTGATTTTGGAAATGCATGAAATTAAAAAAAAAATTACCAGGTGAGCGATCGCCTTATGTTTTAGATCTGTATGAAGTTCATAAACAAGTTACAATGCGACAAAGTCGTCTTATGCCTCACAACTCTATGAAATTCAGAAACAAATGAATTATGAGTGATCGTATTATGTTTCGTGAATGAACATCTGATGAAAAGAGCACATTTATCAAGATATCTGAAAAACTGATAATTGAAACTTTACCGTCAAGTAAAATTGAAAGTGAAACATCGTCTGCAAGCAGGTCAATGATGCGAAAGCAACTCGAAATGCCCCGGTCGTATGGCAACTGATGGTATGGATTCCAAGGGATGAGAGGATCAATCACATTTAATTCGTTTCTGAGTTTCTTACAATAGTGAAACATAAGACGATCAGTGTCATTAATATTTTTGTTCATGAATTTCATACAGTTCTAAGACTTCTAAGACATAAGGCGATGAATCACAATGTCTTTTTTCTGAAATTCATGCAGTTCTAAAACATAAGATGATTACTCACATTGTTATTTGTTTGTAAAGATTGTATTATTATCTTTTAAAACTGCATGAAATTCATAAACAAATAAAAATGTGACTGATCGTCCTATGTTTTAGAACTGCATGAAATTAAATAACAATTGGCAATGTGCGTGACCGTCTTATGTTTTAGATCTGTATGAAATTTATAAATTAGTAACAATGTTATTGATCGTCTTATGTTTAAGAACTGTATGAAATTCAGAAATGAATGTGATGCGAGTGATCGTCTCATGATCCACAATTGACCATCTAATGCCAAAAACAGTATTGAGTACAAGTTTTCGAAAAATAAAAGAAGGTTACCCATTTCTCAAGATATCTCAGAAACGGATAATCCGAATTTAGATTTTGTTCAAGACAATCATTCTTGATGAAAATATAAACAAATCAAGAAGTCGCCTTCAATTTTTGGTTTGTGAAGTACTTGAGATTCTTGGGGCGTTCTAAAATCTGCACGTTTCCTGTCGATAATAGATACTGCTCGTTTCAAAAGTGAGATGACATTTTACCGCCCGGTAAAATTGAAAAGAAACCGTCGTCTGCAAGCAACTCGACGATGCGAGAGCAACTCGAAATGGCCCGGTCGTATAGAAACCGATGGTGGAGATTTCGATAGAAATTACGTGAAAGGACGTTTACGTGACTTTATGGGCTTTGAAACGCTCGGTAGCACCTCTACCTGGGCTCAATTTGTCCTGCAGACAAATGGACTTCCATACAGGGAAAATCGTAAAGCCCGGATGCAGCGACGCATAAATTTTTATGTCAATCCTGAATCTCGAATCGCCAATAACTGCATTCTGCAGATACTACTTTGCAATCCTCGTCTCATCTCTTTAAATTGTCGCTTTCTTCTTCCTATGATCCTTGTCTTTATGTGAGAATATAGTGCCAAGTGCGTCTCAAAGGATCGCTACCAGCTTTTCTGTTGTTAGCAATGATATTTCCTTTCGCAATAAATTTCAAACAAAATAATTCAATTTTTATTTGAAATTTTGTCTTGAATGTTCCTGCATATCGCTCGGAAATCTGTTCGAATCCGGGAAGAAATAAATGCGTTTTTGTGTTGTAAAAAGTGTTATTTATAGGTCACGCAGGCACCATGAAGTTTAACACGTATTTCCAATAACAAAAAATACTTTTTTTAAATTTTATACAGAATAGTCCAATATTTTGTTTTATTTTGTTTTATAAGGTCCCAATAAAATACCATAAGTTAAGAATTGAGTTTTTACAGTTTTTCGAACTAATCATAATTTTTCTTGCGGTTTCTTAAAATCTACTAAGAGACTTTTCATTCGAATAAATGATGAAAACGTTTAAAACTTGACTATTCTACAATATCAAAATACGAAAAAAGTGATGCGTTTGAAAAATTGATATAGTGGTTTTTAACTGGCGAATTTCATATTTTTGTTACAATAACTGAAAGAAGTTTTGCACTATTTAGCATAGAAATGGTTAAGACGTCATTAACGTAATGAATTCGAATGACTAAAACAATCTTTCCAAACTTTCGTGGAAGCAATATGAGATTCTGAAATTCACTATACGAAAAATTATGACTCATCGTTAGAAAGAATCGAGTGGAGGAAAAAAGTATAACTGCAGCGAGATAGGTAAGCATTCTCAGCCTAAACCTGGCCCCTATTTTAACTTATGCATACAAACGCTCGCCCGCAACGCATAAGTACAAAGCTGAGTATATCTGGAAATCGCTTATATACTAAATGTGCACTTGTGAGAAAAATATGACCTTACTGAGGAGGGACCATGCGACTCCTGTTTAGAAAATATAAATTAACACGCTCGCAAACTTCAAATGAAGATTTTTAATTGAAAATAAAAATCTGTTATTACTTATAAGACGAATACCAGAGGGTCTTGCTGCTTGAAATCAACCTGCTTTGGGTTCAGTATTTTTATTAATAAATTAAATATTGAACATGACGTATGTAGGTTATTCAGGGTGTTCACTTGTCCGGGAAATCGGAAAATTACCAGGAATTTTTGGTGACCAGGAAAACCCATGAAATATCAGTTAATTTATTTTTTGACTCAGAATTATCCAAAATGTTAGGAGAAAAATCTATCCAATCACTTGAAATATCACAAATTTCATATCACATGATGACTTATTGTACTTTGAAAAAAATCTTTCTATCTCTTCTCTTTTCTAAAATATTATGTATAAGTTCAAAATAAGTTCGATTTCAGCTTACTTTAAATTTTAAGTTCAATTTTCAGCTTCTTCAATTATGATATTCTTATTAGCAAATGTAAACGTTCAAATGATGCAATTTAAAATCCTATTGAAATATTGTTTCAGTCTAAACTATTACATTTTTAACCCATTCAAAATTTAAAAAATGTGATTAGAAAAAAGAACAATTATTTTTTTGTTAGCAATATTTGACTGTTCATATTAAACGAAAAATTATAATCAAATATTAAAAACTTGACATTTCGAAATAGATAGCCTTGACTCATTAAAATTTCAAAGCGCTAAGAACTTTGAACGTTACAATTTTAATTGCTTCATTTTGAAAATTTTTAATGCGTAAGTAAAATTGTTAACTTTTGATGTATATATAGCAATCTAACACTTAGTAATTCAGAAAAGATTCAAAATTAATGTACATTTTGAAATGATTTCAACTAATTACTAAATAATGTATATTTTTCAGGCTGGGAACGAAAGTAATTTTCATTTTGAAAAATTAATTTAAGGGGAATATTTGAAAAGATTAAAAAAGATTTCCAAAATTGTGAAAAAGAATGTGAGAAATTTGAAGGCAATTTTCTTAATTTTGCAGATTGTTGAAAAAATTTTTCGAGAAATTTGAATAATTTAAAAAAATACTTATAAGTTTTAAAAAAATTAAAAACATTTAAAACGAAGAGTAGCTTTTGGACAATTTTGACATAAAATTTAAAAGCTATTCAAGGGTTCCGAAAGGGTTTAAGATAATAAAAATTGTTAGTTTATATCTATCAGAAGATTTGGTATTCTTTTTTATTTTGAAAACCAAATTTTAAGAAAACGTTTTAAATTATTTAAAAATTTTTTTTTAACAATTATCGATTTAAAGCTGATTATAATGACAATATATTACCTTCTTATTTAAAAAATTAATGTTTTTAGCTTAAAATGATATCTATAAAAACATTTAACAATTTGTTGATTCACTGTTTAATTAAGAGAATTGAAATACCTTCCAATTTAACACGTCTAAATTATTGAACGTTTGAACAAAAAATTGTTTGAATAAAATGTTTGTTTTAAGTTTTAAAAGTGTGAAATTCAAGAATCCTACTTTAAGTGCTTTACTTCAGAGTTAAGTATTTATTGTTTTAAATTCAAAAACTTTCAGTTGCAAGACATCGAATTCTTTAATTTTACTGACCGTGAACAATTCTTGCGAATTGGGAAAAAACCGAGAAATGACCGGAATTTTTTTCCTTTGATTTAAACGGCCATACAGTTATTGAAAATAAAAATTTGGTGTCAGAATAATAATTAAGATTCAAAATGTGAAGAAAAAAAAGACTAAAAAATAATAAAGGAAGTACTGCCGGCGCGGCATCTGCCGGTACACTTGCACTCATGTAGTGGCACGAACGCGTTCGGCAAAAATCGAGATTGCTCGGACATACTAGTAGTTCGGGAGCCAGTACCCGTTTGCTCCGCGGAAATAGGCACGCGGAATTTTTGCAACGGATATTGTGCAGAATGGTCAGCTTAATCCAACGGTATGAGATGCTTACGCGAACTGACGGTTGTTCTCGAGATATTGTTAATTAAACATTTTTACATAACTTATACTATATGTCCTAAAATTATTGACATCTTTTTTTAAACTGTTAGGTCTCATTGAAATCAACAATTTTTGTCCTGTGCGATTTTTTGTCAGCCTCATAGTTTTTTCAAAAAAATCCAGAAAAGAATATTATAATAATCGATTTTTATGGATTGTTCATGGGCCTTTTGCAGATTTTTCTTCAGAATTAGTTACATTACTCTACTAATTTGCACATTTTTTCATATTTCCCATAGTTTGTATAAAAAAAACCACAAAAAAGATTTGCAACAAGGTTTCTTAGAACCCGATTCTAGCCTAATTTAATAAAATTTTCACATTTTGTTTTCAAATTCTGTTAAAGAAGTCATAGAGCGAAAAAGTTTGTCTAAGACTTTCTTCCGTATCTCGAATAATTTATTTAAAAATAAAAAATTAAGTTGAAGGAAAAGGCATCACTAAAGATCAACAGGGAATGCAAATATTAACTGATTTTTGTCAATCCTTTTTATTTTCTTGAAATAATATAACAAGGCTAACGCAGCCTATTGAAATTAGATTAATTAATATTGTCCAAAATTTTGATTTTCTCCACTGGCTCCAATCACAAACAATGGGAAGGGCGCGCCAGGCAAGAAACTATCCAATTGAGCGGCATTAATCTGCTACACTGGGGAGCCACACAAAGAAAGCAAAAGGTGCAAATATCTTACCATTGTGACAAGAGTATCGATTGAGAAACATCAAAATTGTGTACAATAATAATTAATCTAATTTCAATAGGCTGCATTTGCCTCGTTATATTATTTCGAGAAAATCAAAAAAAGATTGGCAAAAAGCGGTTAATATTTGCACTATCTGTTGATCTTTAGTGATGTCTTCTCCTTCAACTTAATTTTTTTATTTTTAAATAAACTATTCGAGTTACGGAAAAAAGTCTTAGACAAACTTTTTCTCTCTATGCCTTCTTTAACAGAATGAGAAACCAAATGTAAAAATTTTAAGAAACGTCGGCTACAATCCGGTTCTAAGAAACCTTGTTACAAATCTTGTTTGTGTTTTTTTTATATAAACTATGGAACAGATGCAAAAAAGTTCAAAAGAAATTTCAT
>JAWWLR010000155.1:19702018-19712258 GCA_035041075.1 Acraspis erinacei | reverse complement strand
GTTTATTCGACGAGATTAATTTTTGTTGCGGTGAAACTTTACTCGGAAATCGATGTAAAGTTTATCTTCTGTTTTTTCTGTGGAAACATGTGTCTCGAGTGACGTATAATGTAAAAATTTCCTTTCCCTTTTCTCTGAATTAAAAGACTTCTTTCAATCAAACTTTTTCCGCCTCTATTCAGCACTGTAGAGTCCCTGGAGAATTTTTTGTACAAAATGAAAATTGGATTTCTAATCGAAAAAACGTGAGTCTTGAAAGAAGGAAAAAAATTCCCTCATTTTACTCTGAACCAGATGAATTATTTTAATCAACATTTGTAAGTCTTTTTTTAGTACTGTAGTGTCTTGGGAGTAAGCTTCTTTTTTATAAAATGAAATATGAATTTTTGATCATCTTCGAAATTTAAAAGAGCGCATATCTAGAAAAAAATTTCCTTTACTTTATCGAAACTTTATCATATTTTATGATTAAAATTATAATGCATAAGCTCAGAAAATCAGTAGATAGAAATTAAATAATTATTTTAATTTTTAAAATTAAAAATAGTATTCTTAATCGCTAAAATGTAACAGTTTTGAAATAGTAAAGTATACTTTGCAAAATTCAAAAATTTAAATTTGCTAAATTTAAACGTACGAAAGGGAGGAATGGAAAATTCAACGATATTTTAACATTAATCTAAAAGATAAAATTTAAAATTCACAATTTTCAATTTCTAAATTTACAATCATATATTATAAAAAAGGATACAAAACAAGATCGTTTTGATTTAAATGTTTAAAATTGCACAATTTTAAGTGTTTAGATTTAAATTTGCTATTTTTCTGAGTTCAGTTGTGAAATGCCTAATGTTTTGAAACATTTTTAAATAAAAAAATAATTAAAGTTGTAATTCCTATTTTTCAGTTAAATTTTAATTTTCTAAGTAGTGATATCTTTTTTAAACCAAATATTTTTCCCACGAAATAGTAAGACGTTACTATTTTCTAGATAAATTATGTAAGTTGACAAATGTCAGGGGTAATATTTCTTTTATAACATATTTGTTCATTATTTAAGCAATTAATTTTTTTAACATTTCTGCCCCTGTATATCACTAAAAATACTATTTTCTGGAATTTGTTTCAACAATTTTTTCCTCTGTAAATCTTTAAACGTTACTACCTGTTGAAATTAATAAAGCACTTAATTATTACTCAGCGTGATATTTTTTCTGAAAGACAGTTTGTAATCTGTTTGAACAGTTTTCATTTTTAAAAATAATTTTCGGTCCCCCAAAAATCATAAAAACTTACTAGTTTCTTGAATAATTGAGAGTAATTAATTAATAATAAATGGAAATTAAGAATAAATCAGTTAATTACAATTAAAGACAGTTTGAAATTATTTAAACAGTTAATAATCATTCACTCGCGCCTTGTTATAAGATTTAGGCCATTAAGAAATACGGATTTTCAAAAGGCTGGGGTTGAATGAAAAAAGGGAATTTATTTTTCCGGAAAACTAGCGAATTAGTAGGGGGATTTATTAATAAAGATCTTTGCCATGGCCTTCTGAAGACCTTGATCGCGGTATACATTGTCGAACCAGATGATTAATAAACAAATAATATAATAATAGTAATAAATATTCATAGCATGACACAAAATACTTTCACAGTTCTAACAGTAGAAGAAACAAATTTTACAATTCAATTCCAAATTCTGTTGAAAATCAAATTAAAATCTTTAGATGCAGTGTGATTCAAAACTCCTAATCTATTATTGAACTTAGAATTGTTCGAAGATCGCACATATGGTTCAGGTAAATTTATACCAGATAACTCAATTATTTGCGACGATTGAATTGAAATTTCCCTTCAAAGTGTCTCTGCCTGTTGATAATAATCTCATTTGAGGATTGTAGATTTGCGTCTCGAGCGTTGATGTCCCCACACAGTTCTTGATATCTTATATATCAGACAAGAATTGCGTTTGGACAATCATAGCCCAAGACAGCAGCCGAGAAGTCCTTGTCCAAAGCTAGTCTTCAGGTCCTTCGAGACAGACCTGCTCCTCCATCCAAGAGGGTCTAACTAGACTTCCAAGCTCCAGTACCCACCCAAGCTTTTCATTTTCCGCACTCTGGGGATCTCCTCGTGAATATAGTAGAGTGCAGCAGTACCGTCTTGACCATGTGAATCTGAAGTACTTTGTCTTCGAAGGTGCAATTTCAGGAAATGGAGAGCAAAGGCGTTTGCTTTGCTGGATATTATACTCGCTCGGATTACTATGGCTAAGCATCGTCTTATATACGTATGGACCAGAGTACTTACCCTAGTTTGTGGGTATCTCTATAGTCCTGAAAAACCCAAGATTCGACTATCGAGAGCACGTCCACGTTCATAACGTGTGCTTAGATGTTCAGATGTGAGAGAGGCTGCTTGCAGAATTGCACCTTCACCTCCTGACCTACACTGTTAGAAATTTCTGTGGGAAGTTTCAGGGAGGCGTTACTAGAGATTAATAAATTTATATTTTTAAGGCAAATATTGACTGTAAATTTATATTAAAATTAATAAACCGACGAAACGACTCAAAATAAGAGATCTCACCTATCTAGCCAAGAAGTTGTCATTTGAAGTACATGGCGGACTCACCATCCAGTTGAAACCTGGATCCTGATGTACCTTTTGAGAAGTTTATTTACGAGATAGAACGCTATATATTTTAAATATTTTACTGCAAAAATAATTCGCTCATCAAACGAGCTTCTAGGTCGTTGACTTTACCACAAACACCATCCTTTGTCTGCTTCAAACGTTATCAAGAAGCAAAAAATACCGATTTTTTTTTCTTTCCTTACGTAATTTATTTTAAAATAAAGTTTTTGTGTATTTACTCGGAGTTCATTCAAAAATAACGTTAGACGATTTGTTGATATTTGATTTATGGTTGATTCTCAAAAAAATATTCAGATTATTCTATTTTCTAAATAGGGAAATACATCATTCAAAAAATCAAACATTTCTAAAATTACTAATTTCAAAAAATACTTTCAGCAATATTTAGACAAAATAGATATCTTTTGGTAAATTGAGGTCAAATATTCATTCTCTGATAGAAAGAATTGTCAATAGTATTCGAAGCAATTCCAAGAGTACACTGCAGATTAGGACGAATCTTGAGCTTGGTGTCTCTTTCGGAAATTATATAATATTTTGAATTTTATTTTTGGGATTTGTCAGTCGTTCTATTTTATAAACTTTTCTATAAAAATTATTTTTCAAAAGAAAAAAATATTTAAAATTCTCCTTAGTTTTTTATGTGTTTTTAATTTTTTGAAATCTTTTCAAATTTGAAATTATTTTTGAAATTGTTTTAAATTTCAAAATTTCCTTTGAAGTGATTGGAATTTGCCCGAAAATGTTTGAAAAGAGGCCTTTTATCCTTCATGTTCCAAAATTCTAAAAAATCTTCTACATTTTTTTGGTTTGAAATCTACAATAATGTATAACAATTTAAAAACTCATAGATTCATATATACAATCATATATTTTTGGTTAATTTTGCAAATGGTTTGAAATCTTTTTAAAAATTCTCTTAAAATTTTTTTTTTAATAGAAAATCATTTTTTCTTTTTTTCATTTTTCTTTTTTGAAAATAGAAAATCGTTTAAAATTTTCTAAAGTATCATATCTTTTTTTCATTTATTTAAAGCCTTTCAAAATCCCAAAAAATCTTCTCAATTTTTTGTTCGAAGTCTTAAAAATAAAAAAAATCATTATTTCAAAAATAAATTATTTTACCTGAAAATGTATCTAATCTATTTTAGTTAAAGATGCAATTATTTGATTAGAACTTCATGTATGTTGTTGAAAGTTTTTATTTTTTTGTAGAAAATTAATGTTTTATGAAGAAAATTAATTCTTTTGGCTCAAATTTTAAATACTTTCTTGAAATTTGAACTTTTTTCTGAAAAATTAATTCTTTTAGTTGAAGATTGGCGATTTTACTAGAAAATTTCTCTCACTGGTGCAAAATTCAAGCCTTTTTGGCTTGCCAATTCAATAGTTTATTTTAAAGTTTTCTTCTGCCTTGACTGAAGAATTTTTCAGTCGGAAATTTAACTTTTTAAATGAAAACTCATCGGTTTTGATTGAAAATTTATTTACTTGGTTAAAAGTGGCATTTTTGGGTTTAATTTCTTTTTTTGGTTGAAGATTCATAATTTTAGTTGAAAATTTATTTATTTGTTTGAAAATTTATCTATTTTGTTGAAAATTTGTTTATTTTGGTTCAAGATTCATTATTTTTAGTCGAAAATTAATCTCTTTCGTTAAACATTTAAATATTTAGTTAAAAATTAAATCCTGTTTGTAAAAATTTATTTTGCAACTCGAAAATGAGACCATATTATTTTGGTTAAAAATTCAATTCATTGATTGAAAATGCATGTATTTTCTTAAAAAAATTTTCTTTTTCTTGTCGAAGGTAATTATTCGGAAAAGCGAATTAAACTTTTCGATTGAAGATTCATTTTTTGGTTAATGCTTTATTATTTTAGGTGAAAATTCTTCTTTTTGTTTAAAATTTAAATAGTTTCTTGTAAAATAACATTTTCGGTAGACATTCATTATTTTTTTTTGTAATTTGAAATTTTGTTTAGAAAATTTAAAAAGTTGGTATAGCGTTCAACTATTTTATTAAAAGTTTATATTTTCAGGCTTAAAGTTGGACTATTTTGTAAAAAAATCGTCTTTTTGGATAGAAAATTCAAGAACTTATTTAAAGGATTATTTCTTTCGTGTCTAAATAATCTTTCTGTGTTGAAAATGGAGCTTTTTGGTTATAAATTTAACTATTTTGCTGAATGTTCGTTTTTTATCATTAATTTTGGAAACTGAAAATGTAATTATTCAATTTTTTTATTGAAAATATTTTCTTTTAGGTATTAAACTTCCCTATTTTATAAAACATTGATCTTTTTTAGTTACAAATGTAAAGAAACACTTTTAGAGAAAAAAAATTGTTTCCAGATTGGCAATTCTTTCCACCATGACGTTTAAAAAATTTTCTAAACCATTCCCTGGCTCAGAAATATTATATTGGCCATGGCTAACCTATGACTTTTAATAAAAACTATTAAGACAACTCCACAGGTATGAATGAAGTTGTACAAAAATTAATTTTTTATATACAAAAAGAGAATCATTTTGATCCGAAGATGATATTAAGAATTATATGTAACATTCAGGTATCCCGGGGCTTACTCTGCAGTAAATGTATTGAAACAATATCAATTCAGACGTTTCTATAAATTAAAATGTAGATCTAAATTTGGCAACAGGGATCAAAGAATCGTAGAAAAATCCATTCACAAGCGGAAGACGAATGTATCGAGATTATATCACTTCCGAGTGAAAGATATATAATAGCTGCAGACCGCACGTGATGTCCGAGCGAGGTGAGGCGAAGCGAGGCGAGACGAGACGAGCGAGGAGAGGCAAGGCACGAATAGCGAGGCGAGGGACGATTTCGTATGCAGGTTTCACAGAGGGCTGCTAAGTTGAGGCATGCCACTTTAACGAGAATCATATCGAGCACATCAGACACAGCTGGGTGGTAATCACGTTGCCCGTATCGACCCGGAACAAAACACTGCCGACACACAACGTGCACTTCCACTTGGAAGAGTAGCTTAGGAATATCTATTCTATTCCACTGTGTAAACTCTACGATGTAAATACAGTTAAAGAATAGAACGATAACGACGTACTTTCTGCATCAGAGTGCTCGTTCCCAACTTTACTGCTTGAACCGACATTTTATTCTACTTTCAAGCATTTCCGATCCGATACCTTAACTTACAAATAAAAAACTCCCTCCCTCCTACCCTCTTGCCCTCCTACCTGCCTTGACTTGATAAAAAAACATTCTAGCCAGTCTTACTCTGTTTTTTCTTTGGTATAAACTTAAAGAAAAATGATAAACATTATTTTATATAACATAATATCTTTATCCCCCCACCACCTTTTATATGTAATTTATATTTTTCAGAAATAATAAAATATGGAATTTAAAACTAATTGAAATTTCTCGTTTTTAAGATAATACATGCTTTGAAAGTAAACAAATACACATACAAATATTTATACAAATATAATAAATATTGAAAAAACCTAAAAACCTAGATTCTTTTTTTAATTTTTTGAAATCTTCTTAAATTTTAAATTAGTATTTATATTGTTTTGAAGTTTCAAATATTTTATGAATGGCTCGCATTTTTCTGAAAATTGTTAATATTCTCCTAAAATAATTTCTTCAAAATAAAAACTCATTTACAATTCGACCTGGAATCTTAAAAAAGATGGTTTGATCTTGACACCTTGTACAATTTTGATAAAGTTTCAAAAATTTTTTGTTCCAAATCTGCCAAAATCAATGCAGAATTAAACAATTTTCCATAGAATCTTCTCGGATTTTTTGGTCAATTTTGGAAATTGAAAAAAAAATTAATATTCTTTCAAAGCTCATTTTTTTAAATAAAAAATCATTAACAATTTTCTTCATATTCTTAGAATTTTTATTTATTTTGAAGCCCTTTAAAATCTTTAAAAATCTTCATAATTCTTATTCTTAATATTGAAAAATAGACTATTATAAGAAGATTCAATTCATTAATCTTGCAAATTTAGTGGAATAGCTTTAAAATATTCCCGGATTTTTCGACAGTTTAGACAATTTTTTCAAATGTTTTTACATAGTCACTTTAAATTAATTCTTCAAAATAAAAATTATTTTTAATTTTTCGAGGAATCTTAAAATTTTTTATTATCATTTTGAAGCCGTTCAAAATCCTTAAAAAACTTCTGAATTTTATGTTTCAAATATTTAAAATAAAAAATTACCATTTTACAAATAAATTTCGTGATCTGAAAATTAGACTATTTGATTTTGGTTGATCATTCATTTATTTTGTTGGAAATCTTTTTTCTTCTTAGTAGAAATTCATTATTTGTGTTTTAAAATTCGTCCTTTTATGTAGAAAGTTGAACTATTTCGTAGAAAAATAAAATATTTCATTAAAACATCGTATTTTAAGGTTCAAAATTCGACTATTGCCTCGAAAATTCACCTATTGTCTTAAGAATTAAATTAACCTGAATAAATATTTTTTCTATCTCGATTAAAGAATCTTTCAGGTTTGCAAATTTAACTTTTTGGATGAAAATTAAACTGTTTGGTTAAATACTGAACTACTTGTTCAGAAGTTCCATTTATTTGTTAAAAATTAATTTCTTTTGCCAGTCGATTAATTATTTTAGTTGAAAATTCATCTCTACAAAAAAATATTAGCTGTCTTTTTCACTGGTGAATGTTTAAGAATCTTCAATATGTTAAACCCACAAAATCTAATTATTCTAAAAACCTTGAAAATTATATGATTGCTAATTGAAAGCTTTAAAAATAATAAATCCGTTAAGAATCAAACAATTCTAAAGTTCGTTTAAAGGGTAATAACTTGAAAATCAATCATGGGATTGATTGGGATTAACTCTTGAAGTGTTACCTATGTCAAACAGTTAAATTTTGATGACCTGTATACTGCTTAGGCAATGGCTTGCCAGACATGGATTTTACTACTGAATCTCTATTAATATTGATTTTAGTAGTTGGTATCCACTAGGGCGCCACAGTTTTTTTGAATTATTTTTTGTAAAGATTAAGCATTTAGTTTTGAAGACATTTATTTGGCTCGATTTTTCATTCTTTCTTTTTTTAAACATTTAATTGTTATAAATAAGTCAAATTAACAAACAGAACAAATTATAGACTTTTCGTTTTCAAATATCATTTTTGCATTTAAATTTACTGATTTAATTGACAAAATGATACTCGATAATGATTTTAATTTAGTTAAAATTGTGTTGTCAGTGATACCTGAAGATGAAAATTTATAATTAATTATTTTTTAGTAATTCTAGGAAAAAAATTATATAAACAGATGTCTAGTCTGAATATTTAAAGACCGAAAGAAATCGTTTTTCTTTTAATGTTTCCTAAATAATGTCAACAGTGTTGATCAGTGATGAAAATTTGTCATCACATATTTTTAAATAATCTGTTAAGAACTTGTTTTATATAAATTCCTGTTGTTGATGTATAAAGGCAGAAAAACCTACCCTGAACATGTGTTCAGAAAATTTGTTTATGGAATTACTACCGCAAAAGAGTGTTGACCGTACGACTTAAAGCAAATTAGGCAAAAAGCGAATTTTTTCTGCTTTTACACATCCATATTGGGAGTTTGTTTATTCAATTATTTTACAAAATTATTAAAAAAATATTGGAGTTCAAAATTTCACGAAGAAGCATCATTGACGATATAAATGCAAAAAAATAAGAGAAAAAGATATTTTTTCTGCTCGTATGTGAAGCATAAACAAGAGGCATTTGTTTATATTATTTCTTAGAAAAGTACGTAAAAATATGAAATAACAAATTTTCATCACTATGCATCACTGTTTGCCTTTAAATGTTCACGCTGCGCATTTGTTTATATAATTTATTAAAAAATTTTTTTAAATATTCAATGACAAATTGAACGAAAAACAATTTCTTTTTCCCTTTAAACGTCCACAATGAGCATTTGTTTATAAAATTTGCTTATATAATTAATAAAAAAAATCGGATTACAAATATTCATCATGTAACATCAATGAAAACACAATATGAACAAAATCAAGAAAAGGGACTATTTCTCTCTGCCTTTAAGTGTTCACTGGGATTTGTTTATATAATTTGTTTATAAAATTATAAAAAATACAAGATGAATATTTGTAGGATTAAATATCACTGAAATCATAATTAATTAATTAAATTAATTTTCATGATCGAACGTCATTTTTTTCAATAAAATCAATAAATTTAAACGCAAAAGTAATTTTTGAAATCGAAAAATCCATAATGTACACTTTTTGTTAATTTAATTTATTTATAACAATTAACTTTACCAGATAATATTTTTTGCTTTTAAAGACCTCTCCGTATTCAGTCTAGGGACACTGAAAATTTGGAAAAATTCTCCAAGATATTACTAAAAGAAACCCGAAAAGATCGAATATTTCTTCGCTATTTGCGGTAACATAAATGCATAAACAAATAAAAGTTTTAAAAAATTGAGCCAAGCATATCTCTTTAAACCTATATTTCTAATTTAAAGAAAAAGAAAATCCAATTTGGGTCAAAAAAGGCCTTCTGCAAGTTATTTTGAAAGTTTTTAATTGTTTATTTTATCCCACTATGGGACCTATCGAAAAGAAAGTTTCTTTTCCTTTACAATAGGGAGCGAATTTGAAATTATATCATACGGAAATACTTGAAGTCGATAATGAATGTGTCAATGACATGCGTTATAATTCGGTACATAAAAGGGGTTATCGAAAGCACTCACCATGAATTACGCAACTGCTTTTGAATTTTCCTCAACCCTTGGGAACCATTCTTTAACCAAACAATGGAGTCGTATTTTGAAAACAGCGTCTAAAAACAGAAATTGAAGTCAAATTTATAATTTGTATGCTTTTATCAAACTGTGATATCCAAAAAATATACATAAACTAATATTGTACACTCTTAGAAAACCAGATTGAATCATTTTTTATAATTTTAATTTTAAAAATTCGACACAAATGCACAGAAAAAAATTTGACGAAACCATCTCATTGCGCGCTTCCCGTCACATTTTTGCATAGGACTTTTAAACTTAAAGGTCAAACCATCGACTGCTGCAATTTAGTGATTGTGAATTCTCTTTTTTTAAAGCTCCTTCAGCTTTAACGAACAGATTCTCATTACGCGCCTCGAGAGAAGAAAGGATAAAAAGAATTTCTTAGATATAAAAATAAAAAATAAAAAAATAAAATAGAAAAATAAAAAATCATTTACCACAAATTTGTAGATCTTTTTCGGGTATTTCTTTTTTGTATCTTGCATAGTTTAGCCGAAAAATGCAATGTTTTTATTTTTTAGCATTTTTCCTCATTGAAACCATATCTAGAATCCCACAGGAGTTTTGATCGACAATAGAGTATGAAATGTCGGAACTCCTGGAAATCTCAGAGAAATCTTAAAAGTCTGTTTAAGAATTTAATTCAAGGATTTTGCCGTTTATACGGGATTTTAGAGGGCTTCAAGGATTTCATAATTTTTTGAATGCATTTCAGAAGATTTAAATCAAAATTCTTAAATTTAATCA
>JAWWLR010000155.1:19679008-19694272 GCA_035041075.1 Acraspis erinacei | reverse complement strand
TCTACGACAGTTCGAGCGATACTGAAACTAACGGATATTCTCGCCGTAGCTCTTTTAGTGACCTTTAATTTAAAAAAGGAGAAATTAAATATATTTTATGGTTTACGAATAATCGCGATTCCTTTTTTGTTGAAGAGACTGTATTTTGCCAAAATTAACAAATTTGATACTTATTATGTTGCTATATTATTAATATTAAAAATAAATTTACTTATGAATACAATTTGTAAGAGATAGCTATAAACCTTCTATAGAATAATATAAACTAAACTTGAAATTAAATTGAAAAAATTTTGTTTACCGGAACTGGTATTACTGCCTATGCTGCTAATGCTATCAAATCTTAAACTTTTCGCATTTTTCCAATTAATTTGTTGTCATTCTCACGATATTATATGAATCAACCTCAAACTTTTCTGTAACAAATAATGTATTTTATAAAAATACATCTGTCATACTGCTTCCTGAATATACGAAAAAATCTTTAAAAAATTACTACTGCAAAGATTTTTCAGAAAAACATAAAAGACCAACAAAAAAAAATTTAATAGCTGATCCGGCTCTAAACATTATCGATAACTATTTATTGTTGAGGACTAGAATTGCTCCGCATTTCACGACCCATACCTAACCAATTTCCGGGTTATCATAAAAAGAATATAGTTTATATATGGAGGCACACATTTTGTTATGAACCTTATTTTAAAAAAATGATAAACTTGCAAATAAGTAAGTAAAAAATAGGATATAATTATACTTTTGTAATTTCTACAAGTTTAGCATCAATGTGTGGGCATAAGAGATTTTCTTCAGGGTTCCACACTATGTAAAACATGTTTAGTTTAGTCAAAACAATATAACAAATTAATTTCTGTTAAAAGAACAAGAAATTTGCAGATTTCAAAACTTTTGACCAATAATCATCACTTTAATGTTAATGTGAGGACATTAGATAGTTTTTTGTTGCATTTATATTGCACGGCTACATATATCCATGCAGGATACAACTTGTGCCATATGTCCAGATCATAAAAAAAATATTTTCGGCCTTCAAATATTAAGAAATAACCAACATTTTCTTATTTTGACGTTTAGCATTGTTGCACGCACTAAATACATTTTTTTAATTCTTTCTATGCTCCCTTGGCGACATGAATGTTATTATCGTTTCAGTAGTAAAGTACGTGCATGGGCAGCCCATTTTCAAGAAAGTATACAAAGAATAAAAATTTAAGTAACTCAAATCTGTTCTATTTGAGTAGATAAATAAACGAATTCTCAGTCATCAAAGAATAATGTGGGGCTCGATTTATAAAATCTAGAAATCTTGGATGCCCCCGGGATTTTTTGGCTTTCCTTCGTTTCTCCTTTTTTTAATTGATACTTTAAGTTTACTTCTTTTTTGCAATTGAAAAACGAGGTTTGGAATTAAAATAAAATAAAATACATTCCATCACATTTAACATAATTTACTGCATAGTGTGATACATCAAAATAATATATATCATCTTGAAAATTTGCTTAATTTAATTTGGAAATTATAGTTTTGAATGCGAAATTCTGAAGAAGCTTAATTGGCAAGGCCCAGAAATTAAAATTTTTTAACTTCTAATGTTTAAATTTACAACAAAGTGTTTTCAACTTTCTTAATTTTTGCATGCTCAGTCAGGAATAGATAGATTACCTCATCAGATCAAACTATTTTCAAATTTATGGTTCTTAATGGCTATTGAGAATTACTAAAAATTTTACGGGTATTCAACTTGAACATTATCAGCTTTGGAAGTTTTTAATGATTCAATTTCATTATGTATGTATAAACAAACATTAAAAATTTTTTTAAATATAGGCCTTCAAATTAATATAGCAAATCTATTTAAATTTTGGAAATCCTATTAAAATTCCTTAAATCTCATCAAAATTCTTTCGATTCACCTTGGAACACTATAAAAACATTTCAAATATTCACCGTCGATTTTCATGAAATCTGATATTTACTGAAATCCAGGAAAATTTAGTAAAATACTTGAAGGTATTTTAAAAATCCTTCAAATCGTTGAAATTGTAGAAAATATTGTAAAATCCGTTAAGTTTCTTTAGAATTCCATGAGAGTCTTCTAACATATTCTAAACCTTTATAGGTATTAGGAAGTTTTTCAACATCTTCCGAAATTCTAGGAAATTATTTAAAAATATTTTAATTGGTTTGAAATCCATTAAAACATTATAAAATTCGGTCAAATCTTGTGAAATAATATCAAATCTGATTATATTCCTTAAAATGCTTTGCAATATTTAAAGTCGTATGCAATCCACTGAGACACTGGGAAATTTATTTAAATACCTTATTCAAAGCACTCAAAATTCTGAGAATTACTGAATATTTAAGAATTTTATAAATCCTCTGAAATCCTTTCAAATCTTTCAGATTATACAATAAATATATGTTTAAAACCGCATATTAACCGACATATTTGAAATTACCTACAAGTCTTTGAAATCCTGAAAAACTCTTTAATTCTTGAGAAATTCTTTGCAAATTATAGAAAAAAATATAAAGTGTTAAGAATTTATGGATACTTATTGAAATCCATTTAAATAACTTAAAATCCTTCCATAAAATCCTTTGCAATTTTTTAAATTTTATCCTTAGTCTCTGAATGACCCTTAAAATCCCCGGGAATATATCAAATCCTTAAATTCATTCTTATGAAATTAATTGAATGCCCGGAAACTTTTTGAAATCTTTTTAAATTCCTAAAAAGGTTTAAAAGCTTTGAAAAATCCTTAAGCTGTTGAAGTCCCTTGCAATCCTTGAAATCCCTTAAATTCAAATGAATAAAATTATTTCTTTGCAAATCCCTCTAAATCTTTCAAATCTTGCAAATATTTTGAACTCTTAAAAAAAATTGACTTTTAAGGGCGGTGGTTGATTGGTGAATCCCAGTTTGCTGCTGAACGCTAATTTAAATTTAAAAAAAATTATGTGTCTATTTCTTCAGTCTGAATATTTTTAAATTAAAGAAGCTAATCTTTTTGTCAGACAAGAAAAAAAACCTAAGTTCGAAAAAAGTTTGAAAACAAGGTGGATTAAAAATCAATCAATTTTAATTTTATACCCTTTAAATTTAGAAGGAGTCTGATGTGGGTTTTAATTTTTTATTTTTCAAAACTGAAACATTTATATTCAGATCTTCACTGCTAATAGACTTGTGTAATCGGCTGAATGGAATGGGTTTGTACTACTGTTTGCACTACTTTCTTCAGAAGCTAAATTATTTTGAAATTAAATAAAATTTTATTAAATAAGAAACTTTGATGTATACTAAGGCTTTTTGGCTGAAAATATGTCACGTAAATATATTATGTAATCCCATCGAAACTGTGAGTTTGATGGCGGAAATTGTTCGGCTTCGTTCGGCTGACTGTTGCGCCAAGCAAGCATAAACAAACGATTCTTCAATAGCGACTGGAACGTTCAGAATTTACTTCCATTACATAACGATTCTTGGAAAGGCACCCCTTTGTTGGCTTTTTTTTTCATTTCTCATCTCGCCTTCCCAGACGATGTTGGTATTGCAGAATCCAGACGCCGTGAAAAATATGTGTTATATCGAGAGGAAAATAAATCTATCTATAATGAAGTTTCTTTTCTCGTCAAAGTAGAAGCGAAAAATTTCATTTTAAAAATTTTCACTTAAAAATCTAAATGCTTCATGGAAAGTCGGGGAAATTGATAGTACAAAATCGAAATTATAACTCTGAAGTTCTGTAGAGTTTGAATGAAAATCAATTAATATTCCTTAATTGGATGAGGCATTGAAGACATACTGGGCTGAAATAAAAAAATTGACGAGAGCAAAAGTGGTGAAGCCAGAGAAAGCACTAAGGGGATGAAAACTGTGAAGGAGACAAAGAAAGATGATGAATCGTAGCATGATGATGGTAAGAAACCATCAGCGAAGTCCTTGAAAGTCTCAGCTACGTCGAAGCCCATTTAGCAAGTAGAAACTTGGGAAAACGAAAAACCGATTTTATTAAGGATCTTTTTAAGTGGAAAATTTTTAAGAAAAAAGTGAAACCAAAATTACAGAAGAGTACAAATTTCTTCCTATTAGTTGGACCAATTTTGTACTATTCTTTTGTGTGTTTTTTTGTATATAACTGGAATCAAGCCTGAACTTCTTTGTTCAGCATGTATTAAATTACTTTGAACATAATTCAACTATGTTGAAAATTTATGCCATTTTGCTTAACAGTTAAACAATCTTAAAAGTTTAACCGTTTGGTGAAAAATTCATTTTTTTATAAAAAAATTTCAAATGTGTGTTTATAAATATAACTATGTTGTTAACAATTCAATTATGTTATTCAAAAGTCGTCCTTATTATCGAATTCAAGTGTTTTTAATTTGGAATTTTTGTTAAATTTAGATAAAATACTACATGTTTAGTTAAGAAGTGATATTTTTAGTTAAATTTAAAATAAAAATCTTTTCTTTGTTAAAATATCAACTATTATATTTTTCTTTGATATCTAATCTTTTATGAAAAGTTCGACTATTTGGTTGAATTACTTTGTTGAAAATTAATTTGTTTTGGTTGAGGATTACATTATTTCCTAAACTTAAAACTTAAATTTTATATTTTTCGTGCAAAACTTATCTTCTTTAGTTCAAAATTCAACTTTTTTTGAAAATTCAAATATTTTGTTGAAAAACTGTATATTTTCCGTGAGAATTAATTCAGCAGTTTAGTTAAAAATCAAGCATTTTGTTACAAATTTAATCGCTTTGCACAGTTAAAAATTTATTTATTAATGTTGAAAATTTAATTATATTGTTGAAAATTTGTCTATTTGGATAGAAAATTATAGTTTTGATTTTAAAATTCAACTATTTGGTTGAAATTGGAACTGTTTTGGTCGAAGTGCTTTTGACCAATCGGTTGAAAATTCAATTATTTAAAAAAAAAATGCAAATATTTTGTTTAAAATTCGGCTCGTCTGATTAAAAGTTAAACTATTTGGTGGCAGATGCTAATATTTGGCTGATAATCAATCTTTCTTGTTTGAAAATTCGATTATTTGATCAAAAATATATCATTGTGGTTCAAAAATTCAACTAGGTGGTTACAAGTTCAACTACCTCGTTGAAAATTTAATCCTTTTCTTGAATATTCGTATCTTTTGTTGAATTTAATTGCTTTTCATTTAAAATTTAAAAAAAATTTATTTATAATATAAACTATTGGATTTTTCGTTAAGAATTACTTTTTTATTGCAAGCTCAGCTAGTTTGTTGAACTGTGTTGAAAATTAATATTTTTTGGTTGAGGATTGAACTATTTTTAAAACTTAAAATTGAATTATGTTGTTCTTGTTCAAAAATTTATCCGTTTTATTTGAGAATCCGAATAATTTGTTAAAAATTCATATATTTGGTGAGAAATTATTTTTTTGGTGCTATATTAATTTTTTTAACTGTGAATTTATCTTTCAGGGTTAAAAATTCAACTATTTTGTAAAAATAATTCTTCTTTTTTAATTCAATTTTTTGTATTTGAAAATAAAATATGTTCTTGGTTAAAGCATAAAGAATGATATTTTTCGTTGAGAATATTTTTCTATCGAAAGTTCAACTACTTGGTTAAAGGTTGAACTTTTTTGCTCAACATTCATTTTTGGTATTTTTGAAGATTCACAATTTCAGTCTAAAGTTCAACTAAATTATTAAAAATATATTTACTTGGAACAAAGTTCAACAAGTTGGTTGAAAATTTAACTGTATTGTAGAATATTTGTCTTTTTTTATAGAAAAGTCGATATTTTGAATTGAAAATTGAAATATTCGCTTGAAAATCCAACTTTTTTTGGTAAAAGTGTAATCTTTCTTCTTTATAAATTCGACCATTAGGTTGAAAATTCAACTATCTGGTTAAAGATTTAACTATTTTAAAATTTTTTTTACACTATTGCTTGAAAGTTGAACAATTTTGTTGTAAAGACAATCACTTAGTTTGTAATAATTAATCTTCTTTGTTACAAATTTGAGAAATTTAGTTGAAAATTCACCTTTGTGCGTTTAGAATTCAACTACGTGGTCACAAATGCAATAATGTTCTTATAAATTTAATTATTTTGTTGTTAATTCAATTATTTTTTAAGTTTCGACTTTGAAATCTTGAAAATTCAACCAGTAGTTTGCATGGAATAAGAGCAGACTTTCCATAATAAATCCGTTTATTCTAATCACCTTTTCAATCCTGTCCGTCGCCGAGTTCTCACTTTTATGCCATTGCGAACAGAGAGAAATGCTTCCACTTAAGTGAATCTTTTCAATTATAAAATATTTTCCTCCACTCATCTCAACCACGATTCTTTGCCTGTCTCTTCCTTCTCTTATCTGGAACAGCCTTCTCCCTCTATCACCCACCCTTCTCTCTCATCCACCCTTTTTTTTTCTTCTGCCTTCGGTTCTCTTTCTGTCTTTTCCTCTCGAGCAAACCCCCTCCCCCACACTATTGAGCAACGTCAGCCCTCTGCACCGCAACGTTCGCACTTCCGGCTATAACATTCAAGAGAAACCCTCGAATCGGCTTGTCTTCCAAGAAATCAAGGACTACCGATTCGAACAGGCACCCCTTCCTACCTTTAATCCACATTTTCCTGATTCATCTTTTAACGAAATTGTGGTTATCGACTTAATTTTTCCGGATTATTTAAGATTTAAAGTAGACGTCAGAATTGATAATGCTTATGTAACAAAATTCCGGATTGGAGTACTTTTTTTGCTAAGACAAAGTAGCTAGCACAAGTGGCCACAAAGATCATTGGTGATTTTGAAATAAAATTCGAAATAAAAACCTACAATAAAAAAAACTGTTAGACAGCTTATAAAATTTCGCATTCAATGATCTTGACTAGCGATATTTGTTATTGATTCAATAAAATAGATCACTGTAAAAGTTTTTCAACAAATTTAAGAATTTCTTAAATTTTCGACCTCGTCTTTAACAAATACTATTTCTGACGAAAAGAGTATCAAAAGTATGAAATTCGCAAAACGCAATTACTGAAACACTTAAGATTCACAATAAACTTTGTGTTGTAATTCATAAGAAAACCCTAATTATTACATTTTTTGTTTGTATCTCTACTTTAAGGTGATATTTGTGTTTAAATTAATATTTTTAAATTATTAAGAAAAAAGTAAATTAATTCTCTTTGTATTTCCATTTCTTTAACAATGTTTTTCTTCTATAAATTTTGAAACCTTGCTATTTTATGAAATTAATGAAGCAGCTAATGAATGCTAACAGTAAAATTGATTTTGGAAGACAGTTTTGAAATTATTTAAACAATTAATGATCACTCCCTTGCGCCGTTTTATAGGATCTTAATATTTATTTCCTGTTCTATTAATTTCAGAAAATAATAACTGTTCAAGATTTATAGGATAAACAAAATGTTTAAACAAATGTAAATTTTTTTATTTATTGCCAAATAGTCAAGAGGAAACAATATTACTTTTGACATTCATTGGGGTCAGAATTAAATGATATAGAGTGGAAATTATTTCTCAGACGTTTCATGATAGGTGACCAAACTTTATTTTACAAAAGGTTAATAAGTACTTCTTTTTCCATTTGTTCGAAAATCAAGCTTTTCCGATTTGTATTCCCATGTTATTTACAAAATCCCGGAGTACCGGTTAATGTTGACTAATTTGAAAAAAATACAGAATTCATTTATGGGAAAAACAAATACTAGATATCTCATGTTTTATATGATTTAATGAATTGAAATAGTATCAGGAGTTTATGAAATATGAAAGAAAAACATTATTATAAAAGGAAGAACATTATTTTTAATTAAAATACGTTTAAAATTTTCGAAAAATAATTAGTTCAACAATAGTTTTTGTGATGGAATTTCTTCTTACTGTCGCTTCATACCAAACTTTCAAAAATGATTAAATTATAATAAACCCTGGCTCTTATTTCAGGAAAAACAATTAATACAACTCTGTTGTTAAACATTTTTTAAAATAATTAAATAATTTTCAAATATATTTTTTGTATAAAAAAATGTTCCTGTAAAAATATTATTTTAATGATTTTAGTAGAAGACAATTTTATTTTAAAAATTGGAAACAGTAGAGCTGTAGAGAATATTTTCCCTGAAAAAGCCATGAATTATTAAAATTCAACGCTTTCTTTAAAATATTTGAAAAGCAATACTGACTACACATTCAGCTGCAAAGAAAAAATATTTCTAAAATACATTTTTTCAAGGTAAAAGTTTGTTTATTTGTAAAACATTTTTTTCATTTACCCACACCAATTTCTAAGTTTCATTGGGTTAAATTAAATATAATATTATATGCATTACATTCTCTAAGTTTATGATTGTTTTACAATATTCACAGGTAATCACACAAGTTGAAGTCAAGGTATAAAATTCGAGGAACTTTTACATTTGTTTAAAAAACTTCTTATGTGACATATCCTTTTCCAAAAGTTATAAATATTTCCACTCGAGGTAGTTCAACGTAAAATTTCAAAGGCTTTCTGCCATGTAGATAATTTCCGACGGTAGAGTATTTTCTCTTATTTTCCACGATTTCTTCAATTACAAAACAGAGACAGGATAATTGGTGGATTACGGAATCAGGTTAATACGCTTAAGCATTTATGTCAAGCAAAAGTGTCTTCTCTTTGCTTTCTTGGGGAAAATAGTGGAATAATTTCTCTTCGCAGTGAAATCTGATCATTTCTACACAGCAGGGCTCACTACTTTTGACAGGCGTTGACTTACACGATAAGTACGTGCCAGACAGACAATTTGTGGCATATTTAGCGCATAATAGCCCCAGCAGAAGCTCTTAAAGTTTCAGTTAGGTGTCCATCCATTGTTATTTTTTCATGAGACTCGAAACTAGATTCAAGACTCGAGACACAACTCGAGACAATAGTCGAGATAAGGTTCGGGACAAGGTTCGAGATGAGCTTGGATACAAGGTTGGAGACGAGGTTCCAGGCGTGAATTCTCAACCAAAAATGAATACTTTTAATGAAATTGTTATATTTTTAACTAAATGTATGAACTTTCAATCAAATACTTGAATTTTCGACCAAGAAATTAAATTCTTTTCCCCCAAAAAAAACAAACATATTTTCAACAACACTTATAAATTTTCAACTAAAAGAAGAAATTTTCAACAAAATAGTTGAAATTTTATCCAATGAAGAAAAATTGTGAACACAAAATGTAATATTTGATAATTCTATTTAAATAGATTTTAATTTTTTACTTTTTAATTTTTTAGTTTTAATTTTTTGAACCAAAAAGACAATTTTTTGACAGAATAGTTGAATCCTCACAACCAAAAAGAATACAGTACACTGTCTAACAAAAAAGTATACTTTTTGAAATATGGGTTAATTTTAAAGAAGGTAGAACAATTTTCAACCAAATGGTTGAATTTTTAATCAAAAACATGAATTTTGAATTGAAAAGATACATTTTCTATGGAAAAGGGTAAATTTTCGAGAAAATATCTGGAATTTAAAACAAATAGTTGATCTTCAAACTTTGAAAGATAAATATTCAACTATAAAAGAAGAGTTACATTTTTAATTAAAAATATTAATTTTTGGTCAGAAAACCCCAATTTCCTACTAAAATCATGCACATCCAAGCAAAAAATAAATTAATAACCAATTTGCTAAACAATAAAAAACCAAAAAATAAATTGTCAACAAGAAGAATAATCTTCTGCAAAAAAAGGACGAGTTTCCAACCAAATACATAAATTTTTAACTACAAAAGTTAATTGACAGTCTAATAGTTTAATTTTCTACCATAATAGTTCAATTTTAGATCATAAAATGACTTTCACAAAATTATTAAATTTTTATCACCTAAGTGAATTTTTAACCAAAAACTTGCATTGCTTAATAATAAGATTAATTTGCGACCATGACTGTCGAATTAAAAAAAAAACATGAAATTTTTACTCTTAATCAAAAGTGGATTACTTTGGATTAGAATTCAATTACTCTGGATTAGAACTAGATTACTCCAGGTAAAAACTATTTTCTCCAGGATTACAATCTTATTACTTCGAATTACAAGTGCATTACCCCTGATTACTGGGATTACTTAGAATCAATTTAACAAAAACGAATTACAAGTGGATTACTCTGTATTA
This sequence comes from Acraspis erinacei, assembly GCA_035041075.1. NCBI lineage: Eukaryota > Metazoa > Arthropoda > Insecta > Hymenoptera > Cynipidae > Acraspis > Acraspis erinacei. Next base: position 19,684,060 of record JAWWLR010000155.1, on the reverse strand, counting down.
TACTGGATTTCTAGGATATTACCGAATTACCATTTCGAATAATCGAGCGGTCCAGTGGATTATCAGAGTTATTTCCCCCTGAATTATTACTCATTCAAAGAAATCGTTCGAATTTTGGCAAGTAATTATTCGAAAGTTAGAATTCAAAACTGATAGGAGAGCGATAAGTAAAGAAAAGTAATTAAAGAAAAAAGTTTTTGACAACAGTTAGGTTGGTAATTAGAATGGCTGAAAACTGTCTCTTATTGCTTTTATTGCCGAGGATTACGATCAGATTACTTTGGATCGCAACAGGATTACTCCTGAATACTGGAATTACTCCGAATCATTTCAATGAAATCATATTACAATTTGATTATTCTGGGATACGCTAGATTTCTCTAACTACACTGGATTACCATTTTGGATAACCGAGCGGTCTAGAGGATTACCAGCAATTATTCGCAAGTCATAATAAAAAATTGACAGGAAAGAGATAATTAAAGAAAAGCAATTAGATAACAAATTTGTTGACCAAATTGAACTTAGTAATTAAGATTACTGAAAGCTGTCTCTCCTGGATTTTGTTTCCCAGGATTACGAGGAGATTACTTTGGATCACCAGTAGATTACTCCTGAATACTGGAATTACTCCGAGTCATTTTAATGAGATCATATTAAAATTGGATAACTGTGTATTATTCTAGATGTTTTTAATTACACCGAGTTATCATTTTCGATAATCGAGCTGTCTAGAGTATTGCCAGTAATTATTCGCAAGTTAAAATTAAAATTTGACAGAAAAGAGATAAGTAAAGAAAAGTAATTAGATAACGAAGTTTTTGAAAACATCTAAGCTGGCAATTCAAATTACTGAAAGCTGTCTCCTGGATTTTGTTGCCCAGGATTACGAGGAGATTACTTTGGATCACCAGTAGATTACTCCTGAATACTGGAATTACTTCGAATCATTTTAATGAGATCATATTACAATTGGGTGACTGTGGATTACGCTAGATGTCTCTAATTACACCAGATTACTATTTTGGATCATCGAGCGGTCTAGAGTATTACCAGCAATTATTCGCAAGTTAGAATTAAAAATCGTCAGAAAAATGATACGTAAAGAAAAGTAATAAAAAAAAAAAGTTTTCCAAAAAATTGCAGTGGTTAATTAGAATGGGTGGAAACTGTCTGGCTCCAAGCGGCCGTGACAGTCCATTGGCCGATGAAAAGCCTACGTGAGTTTTCTTGGTATGGTGTTGCCGATCAATGCTACACGACCCTCCTTTTTCTACTTCCACCACCCAAACCCTTTCTTACAGTCTGGTTTGTGAAAATACTTTCCTCCCCTACCCTCGCACACAGTTTTTTCTTTCCCTGAAAATCTCTCCACTTTGCCAGCTTTCGCTCTTGATCCTTTTTATTCTTCATCATCGACATCATCGTTGTCATATTCATCCCATTCTTTTCGCATTCAACCCCTCTTGCAGTTTCAAACAACATAAGCTGACACGTTCTTAAACCGCATTTCCGCAGGGGCTGTTTCCCTAAAGTCATCGCCTCGATTAGGTCGAAGATGGATGCTCCATCTGCAACTATTTACGAGAGGATATCTTGGCTAAGATTTTTAAATCCGTCCCGTCTCTTTTTAAAATCAACTTTGCATATTTTATTACGGAAATCGTATTTTAAAGTTTATTAAATACATTTTTATAGTAAATATTAAACAGGGTCAATCACTGGTCTATTACTTTTTGAGAAAGAAAAAAAAATCTGCCTCAGCCAGGATTTGAACCGAGAACGACACTACACACGAGTCGAGCGTTAACCAATGACAACAACGAGGCTGTGGAAAATTATTTCTTGTTCTTTCTATATAACATGGAGACACGGGTCTGCATCTTTTTAACTTTTGAAATTATGTTTAATGAATACTTCAGTCTGAGGAATTTTTAGCGAACAGGAAAATAATTTTTAAAAATTAAATTATTTTGTTGACTAAGGTATAAATTATTTGTTTTTAAGTTAAATATTAAAAAGTGTTAATTACCTGGTACATTTTTTTAAACGAGAAAAAAACTGCCTCAGTCCAAACTTAAAGCGGGCACGCCACTATACACGAGTGGGTCGTTAACCAATTACTCGACCAAGTTTGTGGTAGATTATTCCTTGTTTGTTGACACGGGTCTGAATCTCCTTTAGCTTGTCAAAACTTTTTCATGAATACTTCAGTCTGAAGGACATTCAGCGAACTAGAAAATAAATTTAAGCAATTATTTTATTTTGTAGACTAGGGTATAGAATAATTTTTTATGTTAAATATTAAATAGTGTTTCTCGCTTCCCCAAGATTAATAGACCAGTGGTCGACACTATTTAGTATTTAACATAATAAATTTATTTAAACTCTAGTCAACCAAATCATATCTTGTTTCAATTTACTAAAAAAAATTTTAAGAGATACATTTTGTTCAAAGTTCTAAAGAATAAGCCTCGTACTTCATGACTTTCAAAAAATAGTTATAATTCTTCTCGAAAATTTCCGCTTTGAAATTAGATTTATGATTCTGTTGGAAAAATTTCCATGTTCCAGATGTGAACTATAATATCTCGTTCGAAAATTCTATTATCATATTTCTTGATAAATTCACTGTTCCAAGGCGGTATTGTAATTCTTCCTGAAAATTTCCCCGTTCCAAGTCAAAAATTTCTTGTTTTTAGAGAAATTTACTGTTCCATGTCAGAATTATAATTCTTTTTGAAAATTTCTTCTACTAAATCTGATATCTAGGATCAGAATTTCAAAAATATTCTGTTTCATTTCATATCCAAGTTTTCATATTTTTGCAAGTGTTGCATGTTTTAAAGTTTACTGAAAAAAATTTTCAAATGATGTATTCTGATAAAAGTTCTAAAGAACAAGCTTCGCCGTACTTTATGACTTTGAAAGAAGTCGTAAAATTAGGTGTAAAATTCAAAGTAAAATGCTTATTTAATTTACTTTTTATCATGGGTGAAAAATGTGGCAAAGTTTGAAATAAAAGCAAAATAAAAGTATTTTCCAGTTATAAATCATTAGTTTTTACTTAAGACATGCGTAAGAATACTGGGTGCGTACTTAAAAAATAAAAATTTCTCCTTTAAAATTTATAACCCCAAACTTTTAATTTAATTTTTAATTTTAATTAAAATTTTTAGAATTTTAAGCAATTAAAAATTTGTTGTTGTTAAAATTAATAACCATCAGAAGCTAAATTCTTTCATTGTTTTAAACTGATATTTCCTGCAATCTTATGCATGTTTTTTGTTTATATTATTACTAGGGGAGAAATATTTCTTCTTGTTGGACATTTTTTTTCTTGAACTATTTAAAGCAAAAATTTATAAGCAAATATAAATAAAAGTATAAATAAAAAAATATTTTTTCCTTTATAATGTATTTTTAAAGCTTATAGTTTTAAAGGAAAATTCCAAGAATGCTTTCTTCCTGGCAAAACAAGGAAAATACTCGAACTGTTGACAGATTTTTGTTACCCGTATTGAAAAATAAAAACCAAAAACAATAACCATTTGGATATTCATGAAAAATATAATATTCTTCTTTTATGTCTTAAGAAACGAAAATTGAACAAAAGGTATTTTTTGTATGAAAAATTCAAAGATTGGATGAGATTTTATATCAACATTAGAAAGAAAAATTAATAACTAATTTTGTTGTGGCAAATGTTTTCTATCCTAAAGTTAAAATGTTGCCCGAAAAAAGAAAAACCTAAACCATAGTGTAGTTTTTAAAGATCGTATTGTTAGCGAAAAATGTTTTTTCTTTACTCTGCATTCATTCTGTATCCAAAGATTGCAGTTTCACAGATAAATTAAAAACAAATGATTACTGAAAAATAATTTGTGCGTGTCCTAAAATATTTTTTTATAAAAATAAAGTATAGATTGTATTTAACATTTACACACAAATTTAAGGGACTGATATGTTTAAATATTTACAATTTAAAAAACCTTTATACTGACTAAACTAACTTAAAATAATTGTAATTAGTATTTAAACAATTCTTTTTCTTTTAACTAGAATTTTCAGCTTGCTTCTATCGCAACTGAAGTTTGACGACTCTTGAAAACTTTTAAACCGTTTAAAACTATTCCAACTTTCTTAATATGCCTTCAAATATTTTCAAAGCTTATGCGATCCTATGAACTTCCTTATGATTAGCCCTAAACTTTGTTTAGTTCATAATTTATATAAAAAACAATTTATAGTTATACGGAGATGCAATAAATTTACAGAATTCAAAAATTAAAAAAAACTTTAAAAATTAAAAAGGAGATATAGAAAATTATTACAAACGATTCTTGAAGAAAAATTTGAAATAATTCATCCAATATACGGAAGTTGAAATAGTGAAAATATTGTATTGGGTATAAGATTTTAATATGTCAAAAGTTGTAATAAGATTTCTTTCGATCTTTAAAAGACTATTGAAAGTTTCTGATCTTAAACTATTTATTTTTAATAACCTTCAAGACATCAACTCAAGCATAAGAGTATGTTTTATAAATTTCTAATATCTGTAAATTTAGGAAAAATTAATTTTTGCTAAAATCACAAATAACTTATGTGTTAGAACTTCTTTTTCCCTGAAGAAAAATTTCCATTCCATTTCTCATGTCAAAAAATCGTATTTTCTCTTGTATTTCACTGTTTTTCATTAAAAATTAAAATCTTTTTTTGCTGAAATATCAAATACTAAATTTTTCGTGCAGAATAATCTTTTTGGAATAAAAATTTGTTCGCTTCATTCAAAGTCAAACTCCTTTGTTAAAAATTAATTTAATTAATTTTTTACATTCTCATCATTTATGATTGAGAAAGTATGAGAATTGTCGGAAATTTGACACCACAATGTTTCAACGGATCTCCACGTTTCGTGACCCCCTGAATCCGAAAATCAAGTTTTTAGGATGGCGTCTGTCTGTCTGTCCGTCCGTCCGTGAACACGATAACTCTCGAAAAAATGAACGGATCAAATCCATCTTTGGCACACTTTTTTTAGGTCCCAAA
>JAWWLR010000155.1:19665651-19678908 GCA_035041075.1 Acraspis erinacei | reverse complement strand
CAAAGAATAAATATCCGAGCGCGAAGCGCGAGATTCAATATCCGCACGCCGTAGGCGCGCTCAAACTTGCGAGCGAAGCGAACCGCGCGCATAGCGCGCTATGAGAATGTGCCCGCGCAGCGGGCAGATTTTTAGTTGAAGATTCATAATTTTTATTTAAAATTCGTCTAGTTTATTGCAAAATGAGAAGTTTCGTTTGAAAATATATCTTTTCTTTAGTTGAGAATTATGTTAATTGAAAATCTTACTATTCCAGTTAAAACTTTACCTAATACGTTGAAATTTTTGTTCTTAACCATTTTTTAACTTGTGGTTTAAAATTTAACTATTGCAGTTAAAGATTCATAATTTTGGTTAAACATTTATCACTTTGTATGAAAATGTACCTATTGCTTTAAAATTACTTTTTTTAGTTGAAAAACGGTATATTATGATGACAATTTAATCTTTTTTTGTAGGCGTGAACCTTCATGGGTTTGAAATTCATTTAGCTTTAACTGAAAATTTAACTATATCAATTCAATATTCCAATATGTAATTATGGCAAAAAAATTAAACCTTCATCCAATCACAAAGATGGTTTTATTCGAAAATGGCGACACGTTCTTTCAAATAATAAGATTTTACTAATACCTTACTTATGGTTTATTGTTCATTTTTTATTTCCGTTGAATTTATAAATAAATGTTAATTTCTTTTATCAGTCTATGATGCAAGACATATAGAATGTCAGTGAATTTACAAAACTGACAAAAAATTGCTAATAAGGCATTAGGATCATGTACGTCATTTTTGCAAATTGGCAAAAATTTCACCTGAAGATTATCTGTTTAGTCATAAATTTTATTATTTGTTCGAAAATTTAACAATTTTCTTAAGGCCATCCTTTTTAGTTACAAATTCAAATGTTTTGTAAATATTCGTATTTTTGGATTAAAAATATGACTCTTTTCGTAGAACATTATCCTTTTGTTTAAAGTTCATGTTTTGTGCTGATAAGTCAACTGAAATCTATTTCTAATGAAAAATATTTTTCGGAAAATTTGTCTTCTTGAATTAAAAGATCCTATTTTTAGTAGAAATATTTCATCTTTCTTGGACAAAAATTCACATGTTTTGTTGAAAGTTTAACTATTTTCTAGAAAATTGACTTTTTGTTTGAAATTCGTATTTTTGTGTTGAAAAGTCAATTGAAATCTTTTTGGATGAAAATTTGTCTTTTTTTATTTAAAAGTTCACCTGTTTTAGTAGTATTTTCATTTTTCTTGGACCAAAATGCAACTGATTCGATGAAAATTTAACAAAGTTGTTAATAATTCTTTTTGTTAAAAATTTTTACTATTTAATAGAAAATTAACTTATTATTTACAATTCTTCTTTTGGCACACGAATGTGAACTGGATACTTCTTTGGATGAAAATTTAACTATTTTTTAAGGTTTTCTTTTCAAAATTCATCTGTTTTAGAAGAAATTTCATCTTTCTTAAATAAAATGCAATTGGTCGTTTGAGAATTCAAGTCTTTTTCGAAAGTTCGTCTTTTGAATTTTAAACTTTACATGCTTTAGCTGAAAGTACTTCTTTTTTGGATAAAAATGCAACAATTTGGTAGAGACTTTAACTAATTTTTTGCAAATCATCCTTTTTGATTGAAAAAACTTGTTCTTTGGACTAAAAATTCAATGTTTTCTCGGAAACATCTCTTTTGTTTAAAAATGCATATTTTACCCTAGAAAATCATCTGAAATCTTTTTTTAATGAAAATTTAACTATGTAAAAATTTGGATTAAAAATGCACTTTGCTACATAAAAACTTATTTCTAGTTTAGAAATTCATATTTTGATAGTGAAAAGTCATTTGATATCTTTTTGAATAGAAAACTTGAATAGTTTTTTCAAAATTTATCTTTTATGATTCAATACATCATCTGTTTTCGCAGAAATATATTTTTTTTATGAAAATTCCATTTTTTGGTTAAAATTTAATATTCTTTGCTTAAGTTTTTAACTTTTTTGTTGGAAAGATTTGGTTGGATCAGTTTGTTAAGAAATTATTTTTTTAAAGATTTATATATTTAGTTGAAAATTCATCTCTTTAATTGAAATTTTTAATGTTTTGTAAAAATATATTTTTAAGATTGATCTTTTTGAGTTGAAGATTCTCATTTCTTGGTAAATAAATCATTTTCTGGGTCTGAAATTTCATTTTAGTTAGGTAAAAATGCATCAATTTCGCGGGAAATTTAATTTTTTGCTTAAAAGCCATATTTTTTGTTTAAAAACTCAATTTTTTAGAGAAAATTCATTTTTCGGCTTGAAACAATTTTAACAAACTTCTATTTCTTTCTTGAGAAAACAATTTTTATTTGTTTAAAATTCGCCATTTTTGTTTTAAACTCATTTTTTTTTAATTTCATCTTTTTGATTGAAATATAAAATATGATACTTTTTGTTGGGAATTTATCATGTTAGTTTAAACATTCAAGTGTTTTTTGTAAAGCTATATTTTATAGTAGAAAATACTTTTTTCGTTTTACATAAATTAACAAATTTAAAATGTTGAAATTATTATAAGAAATAAATGTTTTATCCCATTTATAAAAGATTCTATGTTAAAATTATCATAGGATTAAAAGAACAGTTTTTGAATGTTAATCATGAAGGAAGAAAAAATTAGCTAAGGAAAAGTCAGGGAATTTTGAAAATGAAGGTCTCGGACACCCTGCCTAATTCTAATAGTAATAACTGGCAAAAAATCCCTGGAAAATAAAAATTACGTAAAGTAAAAGGCGGGGTGGGGGGTAGAAATATTTTGTAACGGTTTGTTAAAGGGGGAAGAAGGGGTCGTAAATAGGCTCTCTAATTCGTTACGTAATTTAAGTACGTTACCTTATGTACCTTATGACCCTCGCAGTTAAAATCACAATTATTCCAGGGCCACCATCCTCCTGACATTTGACAAATTGTCAAATCCTGAAGTCGGGAAAATTGCAAGTTTCCCAATTCCTTACTTGAAAAGTAATTTATTGTAAAATCATAAATGTGTGGGATTATAAAATTTTAATCCTGAGCAGATGGCAACAGTCCTAAATGCTCTGCCGGTTTTCTGGCAATGTCCAGCTCTGTCGCATGGTGGGAAAAAAATGACTTTTTTCGTTCAAAATAACGTACAGCCCACAAATATTGACCAATTTGGACAAAAAATTTTTTTAAAAGCTGATTAGATTTCTAACAGAGTTGTGGTGACTGGTTTTAGAATTAGGTTCTCAATTTTTTATAAATAAACAAATATAACGAAAACAATGGCCATTTTTGCTATTTGATATTCCCGGTGCTCGTCAATAAGAGGAACATTGTTGAAATCGCCTAAGTTGCATAGAGTAACGTCAGTTAAAGGTATTACAAGAATACAAAAAAAAAAAAATTTTAACAACTTATTTGTCGAAAAAATTGTTCCTACGATTTTTTTAAACAAATTTAATAAAAAATTCATTATTCGGGTATTTTTCAGCAGTAATTTTTTTGTTAATTCCAGTCTTTTCAGTTGGGAACTTCATGACAATTTCAGCAACCTTCATAATAAGATGATAAAATTTATGATTTCTTTAAACAAATTTAATTGACAAATGCACTAATAAGGCACTTGTCTACAGAAAATTGTTGTTTTTTTTTCTATGTCAAATTTTTAAGTTATGAAGTTCATGATAACTCTAGCAAACTTCATAATTTTTTGATCTATTTTTTTATTTTTTTAAAAACAAATTTAATAAACAAATTCGTTAATCTTGCATTTGTTGACTGAAAGGACTGTGATTGAAAAAAAACTTTTTCGTCGACAAATACCCAAATAATGCATATGTTTATTAAATTTGTTTAAAACATCATAGCATTTATCAACTAAGTATGATTGGTAATGAATTTTTCATTATGCTTCCAATTAAAAAGACTGACATCGAAAAAAATTTCTATCGACAGCTGCCCAAATAATGCATTTGTTTATTAAATTTGTTTTTCAAAAAATATAAAATTATTAAGCAATTATAAATTTTGCTGAAATCATTATGAAGTTCCCAATTAAAAAGGTGACAACTTGAAAAACTTATAATTGTGGAAAATCGTAGAAAACATTTTTTCAACAAATAATTTGTTTCCGAAATTTTTTTTCTTGTATAATATTGGAACACCTTTAACTAATATTACTCTATGCAACTTAGGCGATTTCAAGAATTTGCCTGTTATTGACGAGCACCGGGAACGTCAAATACAAAAAAAGCCATTTTTTCTTTATATTTGTTTATTTATAAAAAAGTTGAAAACCTAATTCACAAATCAGGCTAGAAAAGTATCTTAGAAATCTTATCAGCTTTTTTTTGAAATTTTTCTTGTTCAATAGGGTTAATATTTGTGGGCTATGCGTTATTTTGAACCAAAAAATTCCTTTTTTTCCACTGGGTGTCGGCGGGGTCCGCATTATGGAAGTCAAGTTATAAAATGGACATTAGAATCTACAAATGAAAACTTTAGATATTTTTACGATAGCAATGTTAAAGCTGAATCACTTCTTCCTAGAGGTCTGAAAAAGAAACAAGCATCAGATAATGCTATATGAATCTAGCCAAAACTGGTTGAATACTATAGATTTCATAAATCCGATAAGGTTCTTCAGGACCTTCAGATAGATTTTTTGCTGGTAAAAACAGCTCTGCTGATATTAAACAGAGAAAATTGTGACTATTTTCGCAATCTAATCATAGTGTGTATTTTAAAAGCCTAAAAGTAATGACGATAGAATCTGATGTTACCTACTAGAAAAATACTAAACCTTGTGTGAATCTGGTCTAGAGACGGCAATCAGTTGGTAATTCCTTTCACGATAAGAAGAATACTAAAAATTAAAATCCTTCAATTGCAGCTTGAATAGACGAGAAGACAGTTCAGTTCGCCTCTGGAAGGCATGCAAGTCAAACTAAGGTAATTATTTGCAACTCCTGTGGATGATCAAATCCCTCGTCTCTCAACCTCGAAGGCTAGAAACCATCGCATCGCATCGATCCAGAAGGGAACCTCGCAAGTACGTAGTAGTACGATGAAGCAAAATTGATTGAGCGTGCAGTGCTCACTCCTGTACTTGGAGCCTCATCTTTGATCCGACGACGAGGTGGAAAGGTGAAGTTGGTTACGGCGAGTGAAACTCGGGGTGGGTTTTGTGAAACGGAGGCAAAAGAGGGTTGATAAGGGCACTACACCAGAACTTGTCCGTTCATTCAGCGAATAACGAACTTTACTTACTTCGAAAACTAGCTCAATCCTATGTGAAACTACTTTCCATAAATCAGCTGATTTTTATCAATACACTTGCAAACAAAGATTAAATCAAAGAACATTTTCTTGATTCAAAAGAAATTATAGTATTGAATACTACCTGCGAAACGTTTCTTTAATAACAAGAAATGCTTTTATATCAACCAAAAGTATGACTTTATTGTTGAAAATTAATATTTATTTCCAATAGTGAAATATCAACTTAGCGAAGTAATACTGTCATTGGTTGAAATTAATAATAGATTTGTGTTCAGAAGTTAGGTAGTTAATATAATCGAACGTGATTTTAATCAGGAAAATAATTCCTACAAAAAAAAATTAAGGTCTATTGACTAAAGAAACTCTTTTCCTGCATTGGAAGATGCAATTCTTTGGTTCAAAGGAGACTATCCTAAATTTAAGCAAATTATTTTTGTTAACAAAGAAATGGGTTTTTAATATGAAGAAATATTACTGCAATCCTGAGTTTCGATATATTTGTTCAGAATAAGCATGTAACCAAGGATGATGAAATATTAATTGATTAAAAGAATCAAGTTCTCGTTTAAAAAAGACGAAATTATTTAAAAAAATTAGCCACCCGATTTCTTTAAATATTGATCATTAAAGGGTAAAAAATAGAGGGTCAAACCCTGATTGTAGGAAATGGATGGTCAAAGATTGAGGGCCAAACATGGATCGTGAAAAATGGATGATCAAGAATGAAGCTCAAAAGTAAATTTGATTTTTTTTTAATAAAGGGGTTCATTTGTTTATCTTAGCTTACTAAAAGCAAATCTTAGGGTTTTTAAGAATGCCTTCAGGTTAAAAATTTAACATTTTATTATTTATTCTTAAAAAATAGCTTTTAGAAGGATTTTAGAACCAGGTATTGAAAATTAAATTACAATTTATTTGAAAAGATTCCAAAATATTCAACATTTCAAACTCAACTTGAAAAAAAAATTTTTTCAAATTGACAAGTCGAAAAATGTGCAATTTCAGAAATTGAAATCCTATCGATCTTCTTTTTTTTGAATTTTTATTTATTTATTTTTAATTTGCAATTTAATATCGTGAAGTCATGTGATTTTTAATTAAAATTTTTAAAAAATGAATAATTTTTTCTTTATTTCTTATTTGTTTCGGATAAATTTAAAAACAAAGTATTTCCTCATCGAAGAAAAAGAATCTCGAATACCTAAGCTGATTAAAAAAAATTTGTTTTGAATGAAAAGGGCTGTCAATTTTTGAGATTTCACAAATAATCATCAAATGATTACAAACAAATTTTGTGGCCGAACTGCGAAATACGTGATTTATATTTTAATTTTATAATTATATATAAAGAAAATTATTCTGATACAATGACCTAGACTTACCGTGAAATTTGGCTGATTGGAAATGGAATTTAACGATTCGGTTTTAAATTTTTAATTTTCAAGTAGATTTGTTAATTAACCATTTTGTTTCTCGAATATTTCAAATTTTACCTTGCACAATTTTGAATTTTTCAATTTATCTTCATCATTATTATTACACCATCATGTCAAAACCCTTTCGGGATAAACTTAGTTCGTTGGGTTCTCTCATCGTTTAACAACTGGAATCAAGGAATTAATCTGATACGGGTCGCTGATCTAGTTCTCTAGTGATTACCCCAGGTGAAAAGCATCACACAGAAAAAATTGGGGTTTCATTTAGAACCGATTTTTGGTTCCAAAGGAGCTGCAACAACAAAGAACCCCCCTTCATGAAAAGGAACCTAAAATGATAAATAGTTTCTAAAGGAACCCAGAGCAGGGATCAAAACCATTCTAATGGAGCCTTTTTGTCAATTCTGTCTTGACTCACTTCCAAGATTTTACAAGTTAATAAGGCATATTTTACTTTGAAATTCGGATTAAAGAATATTGCAGTATTAAAAATTTAATAAATAAAATAAAATTATAGACATTACTCATTCTTCAAAGAAAGATAGTGCACATGTATTGCGAACATTTTCAAGTTTATGTTAAAAATTATGTTAAAAATTGTATAACATACACTTGCAAAATTACATTAATATTACATTTTTAAGAAGTTAGTTACTTCTATAATTCAATTTAATTTGTTATAAAAAATAATGACATTTTTTGTTATTAGTCATGTGTATGATTGTTCATAGTATTTATTTATTTCAAATATGGTCGCGCTTTGCGCCAAATGCGCAGTTAGAAACGTCGGCTCTGGCTAATTGCTATCTTATTTGATATCAACGAACTAAAAGGAAGCCTCAAAAAGAGTTCCCTTAGAATCTCAGTTCTAAAGGATGCCAAATTTTCCTGTGCAGGTACCTCGAAGGATCCTGGACTGTTTTTACACTTGATCCTGCAAGCGAATCTGCACAGGTAATCTTGACGGTTCCTGTGCAAGAATTTGGCAGAGGAAACTGCAAATAATCCTTTAATGGGACCTGCACCAAATCTTTGAATCATCGAATATTGGTTCTTGTATAGGAGCATTTGAAAAATAAATTTAGGCGCCAGTTCCTATACAGAAGCCCGCATGGGGTCCTTTACATAAAGCTTTCGGGAAAATTCATGTCAATTAAAGTTATAATGTTTCTATCTTTTATATAATTGAATTGTGAACTCACTATCAAGAGAGCCAAGTCAGTAGCAAACCTTAGCGGATGAGTCGCTATGCAGGTTCTCATGCTTGATTCTGAACAAGATCCTGTACATGAAGACGCACCTTAATTGAATCTGCAAAGGAACCTATACAGGATCATTCAAAGGTTATCTGGTACACATATTTCTCTGGTATTTGTTTTGTTTGTCTATTTTCCAAATTTCTGCACAGGAACCGAAAAAATCATCTGTACAGGTTCTTGTGCAGCTTTCGCAATCAGTAACATGTCCAGGTACCTGCAAGGGTCCTGTGCAGGAATGTTCAGATGGGTATAATGATTTGAAAATTATTTTGATTTATTTTTGAGTTAAATTGGTATAAAATAGAGTGAAGGAAAATGAAGTTTAACTTAAAATTCAATTACTGATACTTTTTCGTTGAATGTAGTGACATTAATGATCGAGAGTTCACACTCATTCCAATCTAACAAAGTGGAAGCAGACCTACTGAAACAGAAGCAGAGATGGTTTGTAGAATGGAGATACTAAGTGAGGAGAGGATAGAAGAAGAAGAGGGTTACAGTAACAGGGAAATTGGAGAGATGGAAACAGGTCTGTCTCATGCACTCGGTACTCGGTACTCGGTACTCGTACCTACATATAAAAGCATTGTCCGCCAGCAGAGCTTTGCCCCGTTACGACAACGAGACAATGGCCGCTGTTAACGCGTCCCGTAACCGTTTCATTGTTTGCCGACAATGCCCGAAAATACGCAGAGACAGGTTATCTCCCATAGATCGATCGTTCTGTACGCGACGTAATTCGCGGTTTAGTTCCTCGGATGAATAGACACCCTGGATTTACTGCGTTGCACGTTTATTTTCAAATATCCGCCGACTTTCGGCACTGCTGAATTTACAAACCGAATTTTATTATGGTGTCAATAATTTCTCCAAAAAGAGAAAAGGAAGAACTTTCTTGGTCAACTGTTTCATATAAATACAAAATTTTTATTTTAAAAATAGATTGAAGTGTCAATATTTATATAATCTGACTTTTTGACACTGCTTCGTATCTTTTTCAAAGTTTAAAATGAGAAGAAAATCTTATCTTAAACTTTAATACCAGTTTAAGAAGAAAAAAATTTAAAACAAACAGAAAAAGCAAGGACCGCATTTTTTGCATGTGAAAATTCCTGTTCAGGGACCTCGGAGGATCTTGGGCATGTTCCTGGACATGAAGCTGCACACAAACATGTGCAGGTAATTTTAACAGTTACTGGACAGGAATTTTACGAAATAAACAGTACATGGTCCTGTACTGGAAGCCGCACCGACAAAGGAACCGTTAAATGATCGATTAAAGGCTCCTGTATAGGTTCCTATGAAAAATAAATTTAGGCGTGGGTTTCTGCACAGAAACCCGCATGGGGTCCTTTACATAAAGCCGTCCCGAGAAACCCATATCACTTAGAGCTATAAAGTTGTTCTTCCTTTATTCCCTTGAAGGCGAAACTTAATTTCAAGAGAGCCAAGCCACTAGCAAACCCTCGCGGATTAGTTCCTATGGAGGATCACATATAGTATCCTGATTAAGCTTCTGTACGTGAGCTCGCATTTTAGATCACTCTTTGAAGCAGCTTCTACAGGATCATTCAAAGGTTAGCTTGCATACATGTTTCTTTGCAGGATCATGATCAGTTTCCTTCGCCAAATTCCTGTATAGGGGCCGTCAAGATTACCTGTATAGGAGCCGTCAAGATTACCTATACAGGTTCGTGTGGAGTAACATCTCCAGGTTCCTCCGAGGTTCCTATACAAGAATTTTTAGCTGAGGTAACGTTATTATTTTAGTGTCACATCAAACAAGCTAAAATATAATTGAATTGTTTAACCTCTTGGGTAAAAAAAAACACAGGCTAAACCAAAGTTAAAACTACTGCCGTGGACATAACTTTTTTTTATTTCGGTTTAATTAAACAAATAAATATAATAATCAAACAGCTTATTAATAATTTGTAAACTACGGTAAGGGCATAGAATTCATAGATACCCGAGTCGAAATATCGGCCCTACTTTGCCACTCTTCACGCTAATATTTGTAGCGGCTAAGGTTTTAAAGGAGATCATATTATAATACGATCTTTGACTCTAAATTAGTGCTCTTATGGGCACAATTTTTCCAATATTCCATTTAGGGCGTCAAAATAGGGTCTTAGGTTTTGCTTATAATTTAGCGCTCCACATTCTACCTTCCTGTACTAAATAAAATTATTTGAGAAAAAATTAACATAAGTAAAGCAAGACGAAGACATAGTGACATTGCGTAATGTTTGATGTTTTTTTGCATAATCATTCAACAACAATTTCTTATTAAGCTTTGAAAAAAATTAGTGTCATTTATTGAATGAATGAAGGTACAAAAAAATGTTGTTTTTTTTAATTCGTCAACAAATCTTATGTTTTGTGCAACTTAAAATGAAAATTTATATTTTTTTTTGTCAAATGAAGATGCAAAATGTTATGAAATATTTACAAAATTTAACAATGTACTCATTTGACTCAAATTTTGTCAATCTGCCATGAAATAGTGTTCTTTTCGTGCACTTTTAAATTTGCTTTGTTGGTGAATTACTAGTCCTTTTACCATATTTTTTTTATTAGATCTTTTAAAATAGAACGAAGTTTTATAAGTCAAACTAAGAAAAACATAATAAGAAATAAATATCAAAGTATGTCTTATAAAATAGCATAAGTTTGCAGGGTGGCCACCCTCAAGGAAGAATCGGGAGAACTGGGAGAAAGTCGGGAGAAACTTGCACCAAGACAAAAACGGGATAAAGTCGGTAGTCAAATATTACAACCCGAGATCTGAGGCCCTAAAATTAATTTTTTTTCTGATATTAATTTTAAGATTAATTCTGGGAGGTTTTAATGTTAAAATTGAACAATGTTTTAGTTTCAAATTAAAAAAAATTGTTCAAAATGAAAAGACCGTTTCGCTGTTAAATATTCCAAAATTTCATATTAAAAGCCTTGATAGTAAGTTTTGAATTTGATAACTTTATATGTAAATATAGAGCGATTTCGAACTGCAAAGTGAAAACGTGTACAATTTAAAAAAATAGAACCATACTATTACAGTAATCTAGTTTTTTTTATTTATTTTAATTTTGAAATTAATTTCTTAAAATTTCCCGATTTTTAGCTGAAGATTTAAACCAATAAATCACTTTGAATAGAAAAATATTTTATTGACAAATTTCAAGAGGGAATAATAGTTCTAAATGAAGATTTCACATTAAAAAAATAAAAATTAGGTTTAAAATAACAAAAATACAAAAATTAAACTATGTAGCTGAAATTGATACATCAATAAATGCACAATTCCGTAATTTTAAATGGTTAAAATAATGTTAGAGTTATAAATTTACATGTTAAACATTCGATTTTAAATTTCTTCTTTGCCTAGGTTTTAATTTTGGAATAAAAAATGAATTAGTTCAATTTGTGGAAATTTAACTAGCAATTTAATAATAATAATTTTTTAAAGTGAATTTAATTTATTTTAAATAATTAAAATTTTTAATGGTTTCTTCATAAAAAAAGTTTTAATATCACAATTTTTGTTGACTATAAATTTTGTCAGTTTTAAATGAAGTTCGCATTCGTTTCAGTTTCAAGGTTCTGGAATGGACTTTGTTTTCATTTTTAATTCTTCCCATTTAAAATTATTGTTTAGTTTTAAAGTTTATTTCGTATAATTCAATTTATTCTTTGATTATATCAAAATTCACCTAATTAGCTTTAATGTCGAATTATAATCTCGTTATGTAATAACAGTTTAAAATTTTATAATTTCAGAAGCTTTGACTTTAAAAGATTCAATTTATTTTTAAATGTCAAATTGTCAAATCTTGATCGAATGGAATTTATAATTGGTCAAATTAAAAAAGATGCAATTTTTAATCATTTAATTTTGAAAAATTTCAATTTTAAATAATACAATTTCAATTCCTCTGCATTTTTAATCATCTAATCTTAAAATATTCAATTACTAGGGTTTTGACATTGCCCTATTTTCTCAATTTTTAATTTAAAAACATTCAATTTAGTGATTCTTCAATTCAAAATAAAATTATTTACTTTCTAGGGCTTTTGATTTAGAAATTATACAGTTTACTTTCTTTTTTTAAAATTAAATTTCAAAAATCGTTCAATAATTTTGGTGCGGTACAGAAAAAGCTCAATACTTCTTCTCGCGTGTCGGATACCTTCTTTCGAGTTTTTTGCATCTGGGTTCTTTAGAACTACTTTTCAAATCCTTGTGCTGGTTTGAATTTTTCCTTTTATTTGCAGCCACCAGATCAGGGTAAACTTTTTTCCTCTTGAAGCCATTTCGATCTTATCTCTCGAATATTTATTACTTAAAACCACTAAAACTGTTGCTTTCACAAACTTTGGTGATGGAGGTTAGAGGAAACAACAAAGTATGTGTTACGAGGGCGCAGGCGTCGAGGAAACGACGCCACATATTTGGTGCGGTAAAAGAGAACTTAAAAGTTCTACGGAGAATATGGAGCTTTAAAGGAGAAATTAGTCAAACTCAAAAACATAGAGGCAAATCCTTCCATGTCGGGGCTGAATCTTGTATAGAAGAAAAATAGAATTATAATATCTTTAGGAGTAGCTACATAGGAGCTAGTAGAATAAGAGGCCGCAAAGTAGGGACAATACTTCCACTTGGAGAGTCAAAGTAGCGTCTAAATTTCGACTCAGGTAGTGAATACAAAAAACTTCACGTAGAACAGATTGAACGGAAGATGGAAGGGCCATAGTGAGCGCGCCAAAAGGTTTGAATTTTCAAAAAAACTAAAATTTTACTTTTACAAAATGATTTGGGAATAATTGATATGCCATCTTTCAGATTGAAAGTTAACACAAATATCAAAATATTTTTTTATATATAAAAATTGATTCCAGATATTTAAGCTGATAATTGATATTCTCTCTTGCTTCTATTTGTATATTGTTATAACTAAAATCGGGAAAAATGGCTACACGTTCACGCATGTTGCGAAAGAACAGTTTTGCAACTTATATATTTAACGGCATGTACCAGAATATCGGGCGTTGAATTACGTGGTTTATATTCAGTGGCTTTGAAATTGGAAAAATATAAATATTATATTGAAATTTTGGAAAATGGTTTAAAATTTACAACCACACTTGTATCTGACCCTTTTGACCACAGAAAAACTGTAGTTAGATTTTGTTGCATGTAAAATTTCCGGCGGTTAAAGATTACATGCTATTCGGCGAAAGTTTATCCTAAGGTGGAATAAA
>JAWWLR010000155.1:19639861-19655567 GCA_035041075.1 Acraspis erinacei | reverse complement strand
GCATTAAAATATGCTTATAACACCCCATATTTACTCTTTTTTTCACAAATTATCTGTAAAAACATAGTAATATTGAATTTCATTATATAAATACTTACCCCAAAATAATTCCTGTAGTTATTACACATTTTGAGACATATTTTAACCACCAATTTCCTTTTTCACTTGTCAAACACTTTTCAAATATTCGAAAACATTACGAGCGCAAGCGCTAAACTATTCTCAGCTCCCTGCGGGGGTCGAACTTATCACTTTCGGAACAATTTTCAGCAAATTCCCTGCAACCATTTTATTAGTCCAAAAACCTACTCCGCAAATCTGCTACTCTGCTCATATTTATCCATGGAACTGCGCCCTTAGGACAAATGCAGATCGGGACATTCAAATACCTACCGTTCATTTCCAAATTTTGGAGTGCCAACTTCACAGACATGTGAATGGATATATGATTGTCGGTCGACCTTCAGAAAAGGAACAACTGACTAATCACCAATCGCCATCCTTAGAAAAGGACAGGTTAACTATCTCTATTCGCCCTCTCTGTCTATTCCCTAGTTCACTTCCGAAAGCCGCAACCACCAGTCCAGTACTATACGTCCATGGTATAACCTCAGTTATAACATTTGATAACATTGCCCTTTATGTGATACAAAAATTTTACATATAAAAATATCTCCAAAATAAATTTAATAAACTGATTATAGAATAAAAGTAAAAATCCTTTGGTTTGTTCAAAATACTTCCTCTGAGAATTATGTGACTTCTCTTAAGTTGAATTGAATGCTCTTGTTCCAATTTAACTTGGAACATTATTCACTCCTTTCCTCCTGCCATCACTGATTTTCCTCGACCTCTCAAAGCTGTTAATTATGAACTAATCCTGCAGCAGACTACCTCTGTTGCACTTCAAAAAGTATTTCAATATTTAATAATAAAATGTCTTTGTTTAATTTTTTTAAAATTTAACACAGTGTAGAGAAAGTGTCTTTTCCAACAATGCTATCCATCATCTCTATGATTAAGCAATCAGTCAGTGAGAGATGTTTTCGTTAGGATGGATCACCACCTTGTAATGCAGATTTAATCACTGATTCGACAATTAAAGTATATATTTCGAAACAAGCTTGACTGAAAAAAGAAATGTTTACAATATCGTTCATACCCCGATGATATCTGCGTTTCATGTATGTCCCGAATGTCCACTCGACACGTTATCAATATCGAAATGTCAGTCTGATATCTGAGCCTTCTGGGTACCATTCCTTATTATCCTTGTATCCCATTCTCTATAGATACCATTGAATTATTGATATACATTGAGATACATCGTATCAAAAGCATATATCTTTAAATGGATATTGATGTCTGTATAATTTCAAGGTGATATTGTATTGATCATATTCTGATAACAAGGATATAGGAGAAAGTATGCTAAAGTATTTTTTAAATCAAATTTTTTCTGGAAAAAGAGATCTCTTCCTTCGCTCCGTTGGGAATTGAATCACAGAGCTTCCGATTGTCGATTGGGTGATTTACCCTTAAGCTACTATAGAGATATCGAAAGAAGAATCCTTTTTTAGAAATACAAGCATTACTTTGCCAGGTGTTACGTATTCAAATTTTTCAAGGAACCTGTATTATCATCAGAGAATAACAAAAATTCTTAAGGTCTTTTCAGACTATATGGAGGAATGAATGAAAAAATTATTTAATTGAAATTTTTTCTGAAAAAACATCTTCCAATTGCCGGTCGAGTGATTTTCCCTTAAGCTACTAGAGAGATCGGAAGATGAATCATTCTTCATTCTCCATTTAGTCTGAAAAGACGCTACAAATTTCTGTTATTCTCAGATGATAATACAGATTCCTGGGAAGAATTGAATACGTAACAAATGGCAAAATAATGCGTGTATTTCTGAAAACAGATTCTTCTTTTGATCTCTTTAGTAGCTCAAGGGAACACAACCCGAACGGCAATCGGAAGGTCCGTAGTTAGATTGTAAGCGGAGCGAAGGAGATCTTTTTTCAGAAAAAAATTAATTAAAAACATTTTTAATACATAGATCTATCTATTCGAGAATGAAGATGGGAATTTCTGTTATTCTCTGATGTTAATAGAGATTGCTTGAAAAATGCTAAAGTATATCAGAAAAAATTGTAACTGTTTTTTATAATTTATAGCAGATTATTAATATTAGTAATTTACGATATGGGGCAACTAAATTATTTCTGTCGAAATTTTTTGATAAAATCCATTGATCAGTTGCTTTTAATTATCTTAGGAAACATTATCGAGCTACGTTTTCTAATATCTCTCGCTTTACGAGTAAGTCATCGTTTCTGGTTGAAAAATGAGAGACTAAAGCATACTTATAAATAAAACAATTTTGACAATAAAAAGTACAGTTCATTTATAATGCTTGCAATCAGCTCTTCTTATCTGCCCTGTCCATTCTCTTCATCTTAATAAAATTTTTCTTAGTTGTGTTAAATTTTGCATGTTTTCCCCTAAATTGAAATAGTATTTAATTTTGGACAATGATTATAATATGCAGAGAGTTCTTCACACTCAAAATACTTGAGGTTTTTGCATTGATTTTTTATCTTTAGATTTTTATTGTTCAGTTTTCATCCATTCATCCTGATCGATTGAATTTTAAAATTGAAGAAAATCTAAAGTAAATAATTTAAACTTCAAGGCCTCACGCTAATTAATTGTTAAAAATGGTATCCTTTTAAATTAGAAAAGTTAAGGTTTTTACAATAATTTTTAATTGAAGGCCTTCACAGATCAATAATTTCAAAACGAAAACGTTATAAATTTATGATTTAATAGAAATCTTTAAATTATTAATGTTAAGAGTTGAAAAATTTCCAACTGTGTTTGCAAATCTTCCTGATTGTACAATTATTTAATTACAAATCAAAAGTTTAAAATAGTCATGCGATTTGCGGCTCGATGCATTTATAATTACACGCATTTGAATTGAAAAATAGACAATCTGGAAATAAGAATTATTAAAAATTGTTCAACTTTTAAATTAAAACTTACTCAGTTAAAAAAAATTTAATTTTAGCCGTGAAAAATGAAATGTATTCATCACTAAGCATTAAAAACTGCAAAAGAATAAATCAATCAATTTTTATTTTTACGTTTAAATTTTAATACTGCGTTGTTAATGAAGCAACGAAGTTTTATCACAATCTTAAATAATTATATTGAAAAATATTCATTTAGAGTAAGTATGATTTTCGTTTGCAAAAAATTAGCTATTAAGCTTTTCTGAATTATTAAATTAAATTTCTTGAAGTTTGAAGATAACACTTTTTTATTTTAGGATAAAATTGTTCCAGAAAAAACTTGATTTGTAATATAAATGATCAAAATAATTGTCTTAAAGTACGTAGGTTAATGAACCTTACAAAATTTTTCAAATATTTTTGTATATTTACCTTCATGACATTTTATTTTACTGTCAATAAAATTTGATAGCAGGAACTATAATAAAATATTTTTGAGCAAGCTCAAAGGTGAAAAGAAATCTAGAAACCATGGAAAACTACAAGGATTTTGAAAAAAATCTTGCTATAGTTTTGCAAATTCACAGAAACTTTCCCCTGAAAATTATCTTGTTAGTTATAGATTTTATTGTTTAGTGAAAAATTTAACAATTTTATTAAAAAGACATTCTTTGTGGTTGAAAATTAAACTTTTGTTTAAATTTCATATTTCTTTGGTAATAAATCAACTGAAATCTTTTTTGGATGAAAACTTTTTTGCAAATTTATATTTTTGATTTAAAAATTCACCTGTTCAAGTAAAATGTTTATATTTCTTGTTAGAAAATGCAACTGTTTAATTTAAAACTCAAGAATCTTGATAAAAAGTCATACTCTTCAGTTAAAAATTTGACTTTTTTGCAGAACTTACTGTTTAAAATTCTTATTTTAGTGTTGAAAAGTGAACTGGAATTTTCATTCGATGAAAATTTAACTAATTTTGAATATATTTTTTTAATTCATCTGTTTTCGAAGATATTTTATCTTTCTTGAATATAAATGCAATTGTTTGGTTGAATATTTAGCAATTTTGATAAAATATCATACATTTCAGTTAAAAATTGGTCCCTTTGGCAGAACATTAATTTACAGTTTAAAATTCTTATTTTAGTGTTGAAAAGTGAACTGGAATCTCCATTGGATGAAAATTTGACTACTTGTCAAGATTTTTTAATTCATCTGTGATAGAAGAAATTTCATCTTACTTGAATAAATATGCAACTATTTGGTTGAAAATTGAATTCTTTTTTTGAAAGTTTGATTTTTGATTTTAAAATTAACCTGTTTCAGCAGGAAACTCATCTTTCTTTGATGAAAATGCAACTGTTTGGTGGAAAATTGAACAACTTTGCTGAAGTCTTACTTTTTGGTTAAAATTTCTGTTGGTTGGTCAAAAATTTAATTTTTTCTTAAAATTTAATATGTCAGTGTTGAAAAGAGAACTTTGTTGAAAAGAAATACTTTTTTTGAAAATTTTAATGTGTGAAAATTTAAATATTTCGTAGGAAATTTTCTTATTGTTTAAACTTTATATTTTGATAATGAAGAATGATCTTAAAAAGTCAACTGTAATCGTTTTAAAGAGAAAATTCAACTATTTTTTTGAAAATTTATCATGCTGATTTAAAAATTCATCTCTTAGTAGAAATTTAACTTTTTTTAAAATTAAAATGCAACTTTTTGGATAAAAATTATTCTTCTTTCATTGAGTATTCAACTATTTGGTTTGAAAGATTTGTTTGAATCACTTTGTTCAGAAATTTGTTGTTTGTTAAATATTTATATTTTTAGTTAAACGTTCGTCTCCTTTGTTTACATTTTAAGCCTTTTGATAAAAATTAATATTTTTTAATTACAAATTAAACTATTTGGGTAAAATTTTAACTACACTTTAAAATTTTTTTAATGAAGATCTTAATGATGATCTCTTTCTTTTAAATTTAAGTGGTTATTGGAAAAGATTTTTTAGTTTTAAAATTAATTTAATAACTGAAAATTTAATTTTTCCATTTTTTAAAGATTTATATTTTTTAGTTAAAAATTTTTATTTTTTGGCCAAAAAAATAATTTTTTTAGTCCGCAATTTAATTTTTTGCGGCAAAAATGCATCAGTTTCATTTTAAATTATTTTTTTCTGAAAACTTATATTTTTTTTAAACTCCCTTTGTAGAGAAAATTCATCTTTTGGATTAAAGGTTCAACAATTTAGATAAACTTTTTTTTTATTAAAGTATAAACTATGACACTTTTTTGTTCAGAATTTTTATTTTTAGTTTGAAAATTTATCTATTATCTTAACAATTGAATTATTTATTTATTTATTTTTTTAGAATTTTGAAAATGAAGTTATCGCACACCCTGCCTAATTCTACAAGCAATAACAAGCATCCAATTTCTGACAAACTAGAAATTACGTACAGTATGTGGCAGGGGGTGGGGGTAGAAATATTTTTTGATATGATCATTAAAAATACTCATTTTATCAGTGACAATTTCACTGGTTCAGTTTAAGAGAGAATGCCTAGGAATATTAATGCCGTAATTTGAAGGTACTGTAGGATGAACGATTGTTGATGATGTAGTTTAAAAGGCTTATAAAAATGTGGTGGAGTTGTACACGTGACTCGGTTAGACATAAAAAAGTGGTGCTGGCCCTCGCATCAAGCATGGAGACAGTGCAGAGTGCGAGTAGGTGCAAAAAGCTGAAACGACACTGGGACGATAAATTAAGCTTGTCTGGGTTTTATGGGGCGAATATGCATATTCACATCCGTGACTACGTAAGTTTCATGCCGTGTCCCGTACACACACCCTCTTCCTTTTGTCTCATCCTTTTTTCCGTTTTATGCTACCACTTCGCTTCTGTCATCTCAACGATGTCAGTGTCGCGTGATAGGGTGAGACAGGAAACAGGAAACAGGAGAAGCATCAACGGATGGGGTGTTAAAGAGCCCCCCCCCCCCCCGGAAAGGGAAACGCGTAATGGCACTGTATCGAGTGAATCTCTGCAGGCTAAACGAAACTAGTGAACGAAACGAGCCGAAAAATCTCGACTTCGTTTAATGATGCTGTATCTATTCTAGAGTGATCCTGGCTTTAAAACAGCCCGCTGAAAGTATTGCCGAACGGCCCTAAAAGCGAGACGAAAAACGGGGTGTGAAAGACGATGCAGGTAAGGGATCGTCGATAAAGTTCGTTGCCACTTTAGGTGGGGGGGGGGGGCGTCGTACAAAATCAACGGTTGGTAACGGTTGGGAGGGGGGCGTCAAAGTAATGTTAAACGTATCTTCGACTTTTAGAATTTAGAACAATTTTTTCTAAAAGTGCATATAGTAACGTTTTTGGTAAGATTCCAGATGATGAATGTTTTTGGTAGAAAATTAATATTTTTGTTTGAAAATTCATATTTTTAGTAAACACTTCAACATTTTTTGGCTGAGCACTCTTGAATTTTATTAAATATTCGTCTTTTTGATAGTAAAGTAATTCTTTTGCTCAGAAAATTTAGCTTTTTGGTTCAGAATTTTTGAATTCTGCTAAAAAACTTCGTTTTTTTTGGTATTCAATTAATCTTTATGTTTAAAAATTCATCTTTTTTAGTTCAAAATTAAACTTTTTGGTTGATAATTCTTGATTTTTTTAAAAATTGGTCTTCATTGGTAGCAAATTATTCTTTTTTAGTTGAAAATTCAACTTTTTGGTTGAAAACTCTTGATTTTTGTTCAAAAATTCGCCTTTACAGTAGTAAATTAATCTTTTTGATTAGAAATTCCCCTTTTTTAGATTAAAATTCAACTTTTTGGTTTAGAATTTTTAAATATTGTTAAAAATTCATCTTTTTTAGTTGTCAAGGATTCTCGAATTTAATTGGATATTTGTTCTTTTGCAAGTAAATTAATCTTTTTGTTTAAAAATTTATGTTTTTTAATATAAAATTTAAATTTTGGTTTGAGAATTCTTGAATTTTGTTAAAAATTAGTTTTTTTCGGTTAGATGAAAATTCAACTTTTTGGGTCAGAATTTTTTAATTTTGTTAAATGTTCCTATTTTTGGTAATAAATTAATGATTATTTAAAAATTTATTTTTTTTAGTTGAAAATTCAACTTTTTATTCAGAATTCTTACATTTTATTGGAAATTTGTCTTTTTTCTAGCAAATTAATCTTAATCAACCTTAATATTTACAAGTATTTACAACCTTTTACATAAAGTCTTATATCTAGTTCCTTATCTCTCGATCGAAAATTATTCTTTTTGTTTAAAAATACAACTGTATGGTCAAAAGTTAAAAAACTCGGGTTTAAAGTTGAACTACTTTCTGCAAAGTTCAGATTTTTTTTTACTTTCTTAAAAATCCAACTTTTTGGTGGAGTTATTTTTTTAAAGAATTCTTTGGTTTTGTTAAAAATTCGTCTTTTTATTACTAATTAATATTTTTCTTTGGAAATCCTGCTTTTTTGTTTGAAAATTCAACTGTTTGGTTGAGAAATTTTGTATTTGGTTAAAAATGCATCTTTTTTAATTGCAATTTCAAGTTTTTTGTTAATAATTCTTAAATTTTATTTAATTCGTCTGCTTTGTTATTTAATTAATCTTTTTGCTTAGAAATTCTTTATTAGTTGAAAATTTAACTTTTTGGTTCAGAATTCTTCAATTTTATTAAAAATGTATCGTTTTAGTTGAAAATTAAAGTTTTGGGTTCAGAATTCTTGAATTTTATTAAAAACTGGTCTGTTTTGTTATTCAATTAATCTCCTTGGTTTAAAATTTAACTTTTTTGTTCAGAATTCTTTAATTTGGTTAAAAATTCATCTTTTTTAGTTGAAAATTCTATTCTTTTGTTGATAATTCTTGAATTTCATTGAAAATTCATATTTTTTGGCAATAAATGAATCTTTCTATTTGAAAATTCATTTTTTTAATTGAAAATTCAGCTTTTTGGCTGAGAATTCTTGAATTTGGTTAAAAAACATTTTTTTCTGTAGAAAATTTATCTTTTTGTTTATAAAAAATCAAAATTTCTTAGTTTGCGATTCAAAATTTTAGTTAAAAATTCATTTCTTTCGTTGTAAATGGAACTGTTTTGTTGAAAATTTCTTTTGTTTTGTTTGTAAAAAAATGACTTTGGCAAAGGAAAATTTACTTATTCCATTTTTTATCGATAATGGTTATTTTTTAAATAAAAAATTTTAAGTTTTTTGAAAAATTGATTTATTTTGTTAAAAATTAGTTTTTTGTTAAAAATTAATCTGGCTTAGTTGAATATTTAGCTTTTGGGTTTTGAATTCTCGTATTTTATTGTAAACTCGTCTGTTTTCCTATAAAATTGACTTCTTGATTAAAATTTCATATTATTGATTTGATAATTCAACTGTTTTGTATAAGGAGTTTGGTATTTTATCTTTAAAGTTCAATAAATTCTTTTTAAAAATTTAAATTTTTGGCAGAAAATTATTTTTTTACTTAAAAGTTTAACTATTCTATTTTGGTTAAGAATTTACCTTTTTCATACTTAGTTTTAAATTTCAATAATACCCGGACTAAGTGTCACATAAAACTTAATCAGACACATTTCAGCATTCACTCTAAAAATCAGTTTTCAATTTTACTTTTTAATTTATTACCGAAGTTTATAATTAATCACACGGTAACGTATACAATTTAGGCATATTGGCAACTTGACTCGCTTTAAACACGCCCAAAATTAGTATAAACGTAATATCGGTATTTACCTAAAGGCTAAGTTACTTTTGGGGGGAGGGGGTCATAAACATATCAAGGTTTGTCAACGAGGAGGAGGCGGTAGGTCAAAAATGGCCCAAAATTGGTAACCTCGTTTATGAATGATACCTAATGGGTGAAATGGGGAAACGTTCAACTGGTTAATTGATGGAGGGGTAAACTCTCTACGTCCAGCAAGGAATCTTTGATTCGCCACGGAGAGTTTACCCCTCCATGAATTACTCAGCTGCACATTACGGCGGAGAATCTTGGGGTATTACTTGGATATTGAAGATGGATGAAAGTTATTTGCAGCAAGGTGATACTTACTTGATTAAAATGATTTAAATAAAGTATCAATTTTTTGCCATTTCCACGTAAACATTGAATTTGTCGTTGGTGAGATATTCAAAAGAAAAAACAACACGGCAAATTAGAAGCGAAGAAGGTAAACGAGGAAACTAATAAGTGGCTACTTACTGAACGTTGTCTGTCGAGAGGATCTCAAGTTAATTTGTCTTGTTCCTCTTGCATTTAATTTCACTTCCTTTGACTTTTCTGAAAATAAAAAAAAAAGTTTGTGTTATTCCAGATGCTACATTATTAGTTTTTTCCATTTGTACAGATTGATTTAATGTAGACAGAACCGAGCTAGGACTTATCAACCTGTCAGGTAAAAGTCATGTCAACTGGCCCTCAGCAGTTCTACGCTTTGTTTTTTTAAAGCGTTAAAAATATTTCAAAACATTTGAATTAATTAAAGAGATTTCAAGGAATTCAGAAGTATTGCAAAAGATTTAAACGGATTTTGAGAGATTCTATAAGATTTCTAAGCCTTTTCATTCTTTTACAGAAGTTTCTAAACTTTCTGTTGGTTTGGGAGCATTTAATAGGATTTCATAGGGTTTTACAAGTATAAGGCTATTTCGAATGATTCTAAAGGATTCCAGAAAATGTCAAATATTTCACAGGATTTTTATGCGATTTCCATTAATACCAAAAAGGTCAAAACTGTTTATAATATTTCTATATTGCAAAGGATTCTTCAAGGCTTTTAACGAATTTACATGGATTCTGTAAAATTTACGATTATTTTACTAGTTTTAAATGAATTTAAAGGTATAGAAAAAGGTATTTTAATGAATTTCTTATGATTTCAGAGGTATTTATAGAAATTTAAATATCTCAAGAGATTTCAATAAATCTTATAAGATTTCATATAATTCTAAAGTGTTTTATAATAAAAAAAAGAAATTTGAATGAGATTAAAATAAAATTTAAAATCCTATTGAACGTCCAATAAACAAAGTAATGTGCAGAATTTCTGAAAATAAAACTAAGAATCCAATGATCCAATTTGGACAACCTCTATAAAATATTCGTATTGAAATTTGGAAGACGAAAGTTTCCTCATAAAGAACAAATTTATTTTTTTGGACAAAAATAAGAAAGATTTTATTATTATCAAATGTATTATTTTTATTATTATCATATCACAATAAAAAAAAAGGTTGTAAAAAATAATCACCAATGTTTCGGTACTCATACATCACCCTTATCAAGGCAAACAAATTAAATAAATAATTGTTTTTTTGTTTTACTTTCTCTATTTCGGATGTCCTTATGATGGATATTTCAGGTATGTGTATAACCGGTTTTGCCTTTTTACCCACACCGGATGTTTCAGATATTTTTGATGCTGTTCCTGCCTGCTCGACATTTTTTTTATTTATTTAATTTTCTGCCTTGATAAGAGTGCTGCAAGAGTGCCGAAATTTTTGTGATTATTTTGTACAAATGTTTTTTTATTGTGATTTGATAATAATAACAATAAAAAAGACGAACTAAATAAAAAGAGAAAGAAGGGGATTTGGTTGTTTGCCTTTTTATTTTTCTTACCTCTTTTTTATTTATGTCCAAAAAAGGAAATTTTTTCTTTTTTCCGAAACTTTTCATTTTCTTTCAAATGTCAATAAGAACATTTTTTGGTGGTTGTCCAAATTTGGTCATTGGATTCTTGGTTTTATTTTCACGGATTCTGCACATTATTTTATAATTTTTTAATGGATTTCAAAGAACTGATTTACAAGAATTAAAGGGTTTCAAAGATTTCCAAATATTTTCAAACATTTCAAGAAATTTTAATAGATTTAAAGTAATTTAGGGCATTTTAAAAGATTCCAAAGAACTTTCAAAATATTTGAATTTTTAAAATAAATTCCAAGGATTTTCATTATTTTTAGATATATCCAAAAATTTCAGTCCATTTTACAGAATTTCGTAGAATTTCCGAAAACCTTGAAAGGATATCATAGTGTGATATCATTATGTAAAATATTTCAAGGTTTCGAAAGTATTTTAGCGATTCTTATGATTTTAAAAGATTCTAAGGAATTTTTAAGAGATTTAAAAAGGTCATGCAATTTCAAGAGATTTGAATGATTTTCAGATATTTTCAAAAATTTCATGCGGTTCAACAAAATGTTCTATAATTTCGAAAAACTCAAAAGGATCTTATGCGACCTACACGTATGAGGTTTTAAGATATATTTTAACCAATTCTCGAGGATCATAATATTCTATAGGAGTTAAAATATTTCCAAGTAATTCAAAGAATATTATGAGATTTTATGTAATTTTATGAAATTTCCAGGAATTTACTTACATTTTAATAGATTTCAAAGAATTTATTAACAAGAATTAAGGGTTTTCAAAGGTTTGAAGAGATTTTTAATGGGTCAAGGTAATTCCAAAGGTTGTATAGAATTTTTAATGTTTTAGGATACTGAACAATATTTTATGGAATATTCTATAGATTTCAAGAATTTGAAATGATTTCAATATATTTGTAGTGTTTCAGGGTATTTTCAAATACTAAAAAGAACTTTAAATAATTTTTACAAAATTAACAAATTTCCAATCACTATACCATAAAAAAATAATTGATACGGTTTTAAAGAATTTGGAAAGATTTTATAGAACCTATCAGAATTTAGGATAGTTAAAAAGATTTCAAGCGATTCTTAAACTATTTGACGTATTTTGTAAGCTTTCAAAGGATTTCAATTGTTTTAAGGGATTGCGAAAGCTCTTAAGCTGTTTTAATAAATGTTTCAGGATATGCAGTGATTTTATAATGTTTCAAGTGTTATCAAAGAATATTGTAAGATTCAAGGGAATTTAATAGGATTTCAAAGCTGTGTAGTTTTTCTTATATTATCACTATTCATATAATTATAAACTTTAAATTTTTAGAAAGATTTTAAACAATTGACAAATATTTCTTACATTTAATTTTTTGTGCAGAATCATTTAATTTGAAAATGTCAAAGAAATCTATATATACGAGTTTGGATAGTGCGCATGCGTGGAGATATAATTACTAATTGTATTAGTGTATTGTTTAAATTATCAGTAACTGAATTCTAGGTTCAGCAATTAGTAGAATTTGAACTGAAAATCAGTTCCGTTTCACTAATTCCAATTTGAAGAGTATATTTCGGTGAGACTAGAATTGAATCGATTTGTATTCTTGTCGAGAAATATCCAATAAATTCAGAACTCGTCGCTTTTACGGTCTGGAAAAGAGGAAGTACTTGAGCAAAATTATTGGTTCCGCTCTGATTGGAGAAACGAATTACTAACGACTCACTAAACGATCGAGAAGTTTGCCTCTTTTACTGGGGGCGGTTTGTAACTATAAACATGTAGCATTTCATTTATTTTAACTCTTGGTTTAAAGTGAAGTTGCGAACCAACTTTCGTTTCTGATCCTTGGTACACATGGAAAGATACAAAACTTTTTTTTTTAATTTCCTAAATTAATTTTTAGCGATCCAAATAATCTGCGCGGTTTTTAAAGAATACCGTCAAATGAAAAAAGTGAAATAAAGTTTTGAAAATTCTCAATACTATAAATAATAATCATTACATAATTATCACAAGGAAATCGCTGATTCAAATATATTCGAGAATTATTTCGCAATAGTGCCATTAGCTCGAAAAAGTTTAACGTAAATTTATAAAGAATACTATCAATTTGAAAACAACGGCATTCTCTAAATTATTTTACGGCTTTTTAACGCTTAAAAAAATATAAAAGTAACATAACAAGCTAACAACTTTCTTTCATAATATTAAGGAGCAGAAAAAAGGTTTTTATTTCGAGAAACGCCATAACCAGATTAATAAGAATTATGAATTTAAAAATAATTATTCAAACTGTTTACTTGTTGTTAAAAACATAATTTTTGAAATCTCGGAAACAATAAAAAAAGCAGACATTTGGAAAAAGTCTTTGATGACAATGAATGGACACGTTTTCTAGAAAAACTTAATGGTTAATAATAATGTACCTGATTTTGTAAAATCTTCAAAAAAAGTATGCAGTTTCTTTAGAGTTTATTAAGTCATAAACTTGTTCAGAGTAAACAATACTGAATTATAAAATACAGGTTTTAAAGCTAACTTATTTTGAAAATAAATTTATTTTAATTGTAGAGAATCATTTAGATCATGTGTATTTGTTATGCCTTTGAATATTTATATTTTTTTTCTCAAACTGAAATGAATTACAATAAATAAAAGTTAGCATTCAATATCATGAGAGTGACCCTAAAGTATCAAAGTAAATGCGAGGAAGAATAAGTGATAAAAGAAGAAGCAAACTGATTATAAAATTAATGTGGTCTTATTATTGTTTAAAATATTTACGTTGGAATTTTGTGTCAAGTAATTTGTAGGATGTTAGTAGTAGCGAGTAGCATAGATGGTACATTTCTGGAGCGGAAATATTCTGCTATTCGTGGAATCTAGAGAGATCCGGGGGAGGGGGCAAAGCAGCCAGAAATATGAGACTTGGGCCGAAGATTCAAAGGAACTGACTAGATTGATTTCCGGTTTTATAAAATCTTTATTGTTCATAATAAGTACATACGACTTTTTACATAGTTTCTTTCTTATCAAGAGCCTATTTCCTAAAAAGGAAAACTTGATTCTGTCTAATTTAATTTATAATGATATTACGTTGATAGTAATTCTGAGTGTACAAGAATAAAAATAAAAAGAGGTTGATTATGAGAGGGAAAGCGATCAGTGCTCTCCCCGAAGAATAATCGAACTAGCATTTGCCTTTAAAAATATAATTTATTATTCATAAAAATATACAGAAGGAAATCTTAGTTTTTCCACCTATACATGTATGTTGTTTTATTACGATACCTATTTACAATCTTGAAATTTAACACTAATTAGCACTTGCTTCAATTTGTTTAAATTTTTTATTTTATTTGTTTCGCAAAAAACAGGTATGGTATTGCATATAAATAAAAATTTGAAAAAAGTTTATCAGATCCCGAGATTTCCTTACATACTAAGAAAAGAAGAATTAAAGTTTAGGAATGATAATAATTTAAAACTAGGGTAGATGTTGAGACTCTCCTAGCAGCATTTGATAGGGCATGTTATGGGTAAGCCTGAGGGGCATTTCAGCTTCACTAGCATATACAATAAATTCTTCGTTGAGATCCTATATTTTCTCAATCGGTTTGGTATAAAAGTCTTTGGTTAAGTCATAAATGTAATTTCTTAACATTTTAAAATTAGATTTTACATGTTGGTCTTTAACCCTATTTCTTGGCTAAGCGTTGGTGATCATTCGCGAACATTTCTTTTGTATTCATTGTGGCGCTTTTAGGTAAGAACTCTATGTTCCAGACCATATAGCTGATGCATATGAAATTGTGGGCCTAATAATTGCCTTATAAAGGATTAATTTATCATTTATAGAGAAATTGCTTCATCTACCCATTAGGCAGTTTAGTGTCCTATCATCGTGAGTGCTTTATTTTTGATTTTCTTCATTTGTTCTTTATATTTGAGTTTGGAGCTTTATACTAATCCTAGATAATTACCGCTGCTTTTCGGTAACATTATGTTATTGCTCATATAAAAATTTGGAATAAGTCCTTTTATATTTTTATCTTTAGATATGATGAGTTTCATTTTTTTCCTAATTTATTTTTGGTTTTCATTCATCAAAATAATGTAGAAGTATGCCTAAATACATCTGTAACTTTTCTATTGCTAAATGCGGAACTTCCGCATTTATATTTCTTTCTTTGGACGTTACACTATTTGTTGTTTTATGCGCAGGTAGCACATTTGCCTTCTTCTAACATGAGGGAAAGTATGATTAGAAAAAGAAAGCGTTAAAAATATACATCAACTGTACAGAAGCTTTTTTAGGCAGGTTTTTTAAAACTATATTTTGTATTTCGTCGAAACTCGGTGCTTTTTTACATTTGAATCTGAGAACTACTTTTTTAATTTCAGCCGGAGTAACAAGATCGATTTAATCACTATGTACTATTTGCTCTATAATTTGCTGATATTTTCTATAGGCGATCTTGTCAGTTTCATCATGCCGCGTAGAATAGGGAGTATATTAGAATTTCTTTTAGTGAAGCATTCTGCCATTTTCCAAAGAGTTATCATAACAGTAAAGTTGTCAAGTTTATTGGACCAGTTTTCATTATTATATTTCCAGCTTTTCTATTGATGGTGTTAGTGAGTTTATTTTTTATTTTATTTACTTTTTGTGGATCAAAACCCTTCCCCCTAGACTATTTCTCAACTTTATTAATTCTTTGACATCTTCAAGCAGATGTTTTTGATTATGTTTCAATTAATTTTACGCTATAGATTGTTTAATCGCAGACTGTTTAAAAATTGACGAGATCACCTACTGCGCTATCGACTTTATCCTTGGAAATGATCTCAACACAATGATAGGTTTTTACTTATATAGTTTTCAAATTTATATCAACTTGCTCTTTTATAATTAAGACAACCCTTTGGCTCAATTCCTATGGATTTAATATTTGTTAATGCAATGAGTACTGGCCTGTGATCAGAGTCTAGACCG
>JAWWLR010000155.1:19619870-19632910 GCA_035041075.1 Acraspis erinacei | reverse complement strand
TCAAATCCTACAGAGTTTTGAGCAACTTAATCTTTACCTATACTTGATTAAGTAGAAAAATGCATAGAATACGAAGATGTATATAAATACTGTGATCTAAAAGAGATATTTTTTATAAAGTTTCATTCAAGCGTTCCAAATACAAAGAATAAATATCTGAGCGCGAAGCGCGAGGTATCCTATTATCGAGGGCGAAGCGCGAGATTCAACATCCGCGCGCCCTAGGCCCGCTCAAACTTGCGAGCCGCGCGCGCAGCGCGCAATGAGAATGTGCCCGCGCAGCGGGCAGATTTTTTGCACTATAATAATAAATGGTTCATTCAGTTTTATAACCCTAAATAAGTTATTTAGATATATTATCTAAAGGCAACTGTTTTAATTTAAAAAAGTGAATCATTCAGATTTCAATAAATTCAAAATAAAGTATTAAAACGTTTGAAAGTAAATAATTCAAATTAATTAATAATAATTCAGTGTTAAATACTTATAATTTTTATTTATTCTATTTCAAATTTCTTGAATTCGAAATTGTCTTATTTTAATTTTTTTCTGAAATTGTTTAATTTTTAAAGTTTTTAATTTAGGAAGTGAATCTCTAGAGTCCACATTAAGGGACGGCAAATCAGGGAATTTTAAAAATTAAGTTTGGCATCCATCCTTTTTCATTTAAACCCGAATTTTAAATTATTCCAAAAAGTTTCCTGTTGAGTTTATAGGCAGCCAAAAATATTTATTTCTCCAGAAAAGTTAATAGCTGTAAGCTGAAAAGCAGAGAATAATGAATATTCCCGATATTTTTTAATTGAAAAATGGACGCTTTTTCTATTACATTCAAAATTAAATAACCCCAATTTTGTTATTATCACCTACATTATAATTTGTAAAATTTTAGTATTGTGTTAAAATTTTGTAATATGGTTCCTAAATATTTAAGGGTAAATCTATCAGGTGCATTTGAGTTTTGATTTTGTTTAAAAAGTGCAACTTTATTCTTTTTGAACATTTAAAATGTAACTGGGAACAGGGCTTTAAAGCCCAAGCTAAAATCGATTGAATACAATTGTACTACTTAAAGAAAAAAAAAATTCAAATGGGTCAGACAGATGTTCCCTTATATGCTTTCAACCATTTCCGAACAATTTAATTACAAAACTTCATTTTTCAAATTCTAAAGTTGCTGAATTTAATGATTTGAATTTAATTATTATTCCATATGATAATTTATATTTATTTAAAAATTCTTGAGTGGCTTACCTCGAAGACACAAAAAGCCAATAAGCAGAAGATCGTACACTTTATGATAGAATAATAGATTTAAATTTCTACTTGCTAGAAAAGTTGAACCGGAAATATTGAATTTCAATCCGTAAAGTTGTTTTTTCACGTTTAATGTTTATTTAAATGACGTTATCGAAAATCATCAGAGAATAGTTGTAAAAGAATTACGAAGTTATCATTATTTGAAGCCTTGGCGAAGATAACATTAGATCAACAATGATTTTTGTTAAAATTCTGGTTTTTAAGTTTTAATATATTACCCCAATCTTAATAATTAAATTATTTTAATAATTCTCCTTGCCTAAGAATTTACGTAAATTCATCAATTTTAAGATCGAGTCCGAACTGTAGCGCTTTCCACCTAAATAGAAAAGACGAGACGATCGGACCTGTGAGGCCGCAAAATATCTTTTTTGTTCTTTATTGAGTCGATCTTAAAATCAAAATACTACTCAATCCATTGCCTTGAACTTAAGCGAAAATATCTACGCTATAATAGGGCCCACTTACCAGGGGGGACCTGTAGCGCTTTGGAACTAAATAAAAAAGACGAGAGGATCGGGACTTGCGAAGGCCGCAAAAGAACTTTATTATTTTTTATTTCACTATCCGTAAAAGCAAAAAACTATTTAATTCGATTCCTGCAAACTCTAGAAAAATCATCTACGCAAGAAAAGGGCCCGCATATCGAGTCCGAACTGTAGCGCTTTCCACCTAAATAGAAAAGACGAGAGGATCGGACCTTTGAGGCCGCAAAATATTTTTTTGTTCTTTATTGCGTCGATCCTAGAATTAAAATACTATTTAATTCATGCCCGTTACCTGAAGAGAAAGGGCCCACTTACCAGGGAGAAACTGTAGTGCTTTGGAACTAAATAGAAAAGACGAGAGGATCGGGACTTCCGAAGGCAACAAAAGAACTTTATTATGTTTCATTTCACTATCCGTAAAAGCAAAACACTATTTAATTCGATTCCTGTAAACTCCAGAAAAAATCATCTAGGCCAGAAAAGGGCCCACACACCGAGTCCGAAGTGTAGCGCTTTCCACCTAAATAGAATATACGAGAGGATCGGGACTTGTGAGGCTAGAAAAGAACTTTCTTGTTCTTTATTGCGTCGATCTTAAAATAAAAAGACTATTCAATCTATTGCCTTGAACTCAAGCGAAGACATCTACGCTAGAATAGGGCCCACTTACCAGCGTGAACCTATAGCGCTTTATAACTAAAAAAAAGACGAGAGGATCGGGACATGTGAAGGCCATAAAAGAACTTTTGTGTTTTTTATTTCACTGTCCGTAAATGCAAAACACTATTTAATTCGATTCCTGTAAACTCCAGTAAAATGATCTACGCCAGAAGAGGGCCCACACACCGAGTCCGAACTGTAGCGCTTTCTACCTAAATAGAAAAGACGAGAGGGTCGGGACCTGTGAGGCCGCAAAAGAATTTGTTTTCTTTATGGCTTCGATTTTAAAATCACAATACTATTTAATCCGTTGCCTTGAATTCAAGCGAAAACATCTACGCTAGAAGAGGGCCCACTTACCGGCGAACATGTAGCGCTTTGGAACTAAATGGAAAAGAGGAGAGCATCGGGACCTGTGAGGGCGCAAAGGAACTTTTCTTTTCTTCACTAAACCCAAGTTTTTCAATTCCATGGAAAAATTCTATTAATCCAGCATCTCCATCACGTTTCGAAGGAAAGATAGATGATCCTTTAGAAGCCGCAACCAAGCCGCATGCTATTTTATAAGTTGCAAAAGAGGTCGATTGGCCTGAGAATAGTCCAGAGTTGAGAACCGGAAGGATAAATGGCACTCTGGTGTCCTGTGACGTGAGTGAGATTTCCCTAAGGTTTTCAGAAATACGGTAAGCGTTTGACGTACGCTGGACAGACGCACGTGGAGAATGTATGTACACAAGTATAGTGGCAATCTGGCTGTATGCGGTCGACAAAGGGGCGGCGAGACTCGCAGAGAGAGCTGTCACCATTGCTAGGAAAAGCCACAACTGCGAAATGCACCAGGCTCAGAAATTTCAGATACAACGGCAATGTTACTAACAATGCTCTTGAGAAATCCTCGTTTCCATTCTGGCCAAGTCTATTTGTTCTGAGTACTTCAGCTCTTGAGCTCTATTGCGTCGTTCATAAACGTTATGGCCCTTGAACTCTTAGACCACGTTTTTTCACTCATGCATAATTCAACGCTGAGAGAGACTCTTTACATGTACCGAAGTTGTGGAAAAAAATTACTGAAGGAGCCAATTTTGAGTTGAGCCTTTTCTATCTAAAAAGTAGTGTAGCTGTATGTCTCGAAAATCTCCCAATCATTAAAATCGTTTGATAAGGTCGTTATGAGTAAATTTGATATGTTGGAAATGAGTATTTTTTAACCAAAATAAAACGGTTTCATTATCTGTAAATTGCAAAACAATAATACATATTAATTTTGTCATTAAAATATCAACAATATTGTGCTTGCTTTTCTTTTATGTGATTATAAGTAATTGATACTATGAAATACAACATTTTTCTTTTATTTTGTTTATTCATTAGAGATTTGTGTAGAAATATTGGTGGCGAGGCTATTATTATAATTCGTAATCATTATTATTCATATTTTATAAAATTAAAAGAAATTGCATTTAGTTCATATTCCTTTTCCAATATTACACTAATTGCAATTTGTGTATATCATTAAAAATTATGAATTTTCTAATCTTTTGTAAGTCACAATTTGCAAATAAGCAACTTTAATGTAAAAATTACTTTGACGAGAAGTCTTAAAAATGACAAAATTATTGTATTTAAAATCCCTTGCCCATATTTAAATATTATTGATAAAAAAGAAAGAAAAAATACACGCCCAAAATATATAAAGAATGCCGCTCACTGAAACCGTCTGCATTAAAAAAAATAATTTAGATTTTATTTCAAAATTAATTTTAAGTTTCGAAGATTTTAAAATAGGTAAAAAAAAATAATATTGGAGATTTGAAAACAATTTCTCATAATTTTGCAAGATTCTACATTTTTTCCGAAAAGCTTTTAATTTTTTAAAAGGATATTCAGAAGTTTCCAAAGCTTTTGAAATATTTGAAATAAAAATGTTACACTTTGTAAAAATTCAGAAATTTTTTGACATAATACAATTTTTATTTTCGATTCTTGGGCAAATTTCAAATGATTTTTTAATTTAAAACAATAAATTTAAAGAGAAATTTTTAAAACATTTAGAAATGAATTTATAAAATTACCAAAAAGAATTTAGAAGATTTTAAATATTTTAGGTTCGACGAAGTTTAAAAGATATATCGAATCATAGAAGTTAAAAGAAACTAACTTGGAATTTGAAAAGATTTTAAACATTTTTTAATAAAATTTAGATTTTTTTAAGATTTCAAAATGAAACTTTGAAGATTTTGAATCATTCAAAAGTTGCTCAAGATAGTACACAAAATTTCTTAAAATTAATGGGAAAAGTTTATATGATTTTCTATTTAAAAATATTGAATCTTAGGAGAAAATTATAGAAGATTTTAAAACATTTTGAATAATTATCTACAGTTTTTAAAAAGAATATAGACGGTTTTAAGGTATAAGTTATAAGTTTTGCAACACTTTCAAATATCAGAACAAACTCAAATAAGC
The DNA here is from genome assembly GCA_035041075.1 of Acraspis erinacei. NCBI lineage: Eukaryota > Metazoa > Arthropoda > Insecta > Hymenoptera > Cynipidae > Acraspis > Acraspis erinacei. Next base: position 19,627,976 of record JAWWLR010000155.1, on the reverse strand, counting down.
TTATTATATGCTGAAAATTATTTCAAAAGACTTAATACTAATTTATAGGCACTTACTACTGTCAAGGAATTTTTTGCAACGTTAGCCAGAGGTGGAAAAAGGGAAAATTCCATAACAGTAGAATGTTTATAATTTAAAATATTAGAAAATTTAAAAGAATTTGAATACCGATTTCTGAAGATTAGGGGCAATTAATTTTTAAGCTTTTTAAGAATTTCGAAAGGTCTCAAGAAAATAAAAAACTTTCTTAAGAATCCTAGGAAAATTCAAACTTACTTTTTATTTTGAAAAATTAATTGAAGAGAATATTTAAAAAGATTTCCTTTCTCGAAAAAGGATTGAAAATTTAAAAAAATTCTTAATTTTGCAAGATTAAAAATGCTTAGAAAAATTCCAGTCATCCTGATAAATATTTAAATATTTAGCATTAAATATTGAATGCTCTAAAATGATCCGGATTTATATGTTGTTAAAAAGCTAAAATCTAATTAAAGCTCGTATTTAAGTGAAAAAATATTTTTAACCAAAAAATATTTATTCCAAATTTTTATTTGGCATTAAAAATTATTTTTCCTTCTAAATCGAAAAACTACAGGCGTGCTCTTAATTATGCTACTCTACTTAAAATTGTAATTTGTTTCCAATTAAAGGTGGAGGAATAAGAATTTTATTGTTGCAGCTTTAAAAAAACCCTCGAGACTAAAGGCTTTCCAATTTCAATTTGAAAACGTTCAAAGATAAAAGTTAATTTACATTCATTAGCGAGCCCTTCGGGGCGGTGGATTTAAATGCACTTCAATAAAGCTCAATTTCATTCTCAATAAAATTAAAATGTATAGATTTCGAAAATTTTTTATTTAATTTGTTAAGAATGATTTTTATAGGAGTATTAATTTATACAGACATGCGAAATATATTTTTTACAAACCTTATTTTTGTAAGGCTTTAAAAATTGTAGTTGCAAAAGAAGGTTTAAAAAGGCGAATACTATTTCTTAATCCACGAGAGTCTGCACTAAAAATCGTATATCTTTGAAGGGAAGTATTACGTCAAGCAAGAGAAAAAAGGACTAAAGAGTGACTTGTTTTTCTCCTCCAATTGCTTTTCTTCTACGATTTATATCAATCACGAGCTGAACTTCTTTCCTCATTTCCATTAATTTCCCTACAAGTAGTTTCCTTCCGTAATCCTATTTCAGTATCAATTAACCAATTAAGTAATTGAACAAAAATTTTTAGTAGCTTCATCCAAATCGCTGAATGTCTTACTCACTTTACATAATTAATTTTCTATCGTCCTGAGAACAATATATTTCAATGAAACATAAAAAAAGACAAAAATCGTTTTTCCACCTCTAGTATTCAGTCAAAAGATTTGACTTCCTGTCAGAAGGGAACTGATAAATTTCAAGAAGTTAGAGCAAACTTTCCTCGGATGAATTTTCCTAGCACTTGGGAGCTTTCCCCCAAGACCAATGCTTTCTTGCTCTCGACAGACATGTCAACTTCATGTAAAAACGAATCTCGAAACTCTGCCTTTACTTTCCGCAAAATCGTCACTTTTCCACCAACCTCCATCTCAAGGGTACAAAGAAAGACCTGGAATATTGTAAAGGATGCATCTTATCGTGTCAAGGCAGTTTCTCACTTTACGATATTCTGTTTGATTCTTCTCCCTTTTTCTCACAGAGGGACAAATTCTTGTTTTAAAACAATATTCCCGTGTCTTCAAGCACTGAAAAATAGTTCGCAGAAGATGGAGAAAAAATAAAAGGGTGAAGGGGTGAAAAAAGCTCGGTTATTTTTCCATTATGGCAAAATGATGACGCGAAAAAAGGGGAAAGGTGTCTTGAGGCTGTATGGCTTCTGTGAAGAAGGTAGAAAAAATAGGGAGAGCTTTCAAGTCATAATACCATGACTGTCCCCATGGGCATGTAAACACCATGAATATACTACTCAACACTCTGTCAATCGCAAGAAATGTCGAGGTTGCGACCCTCCGACATTTTTCCCCATGAGTCTAGATCCATTCACAATGGTCAAGTTTCATGTGGAAGGACGGACAATAAACTATGGTTGATGAAACTCTGTTTTTTTCAACAGAAAACCCTCATTTATCAGAAAATATATATACACTTATATTTTCTTACGAATATTCGTCCAATCCACCCCGCGCTGAATGTAAAATTATGGAGGGGGTAGAAAATAAAATACACTGGAGCCCCGCTTTAACAGGACCTCATATACAGAATAAGGTGGTCCATAAGGCGAGAGAGAGGCACTTTCAACGTCACGGATTTTTGCAGTTTATGGTTCGGCACTATAAGAAGCGACAAGCAAGGAAGAGAAGAATATCGGTCTGGAGAGTCCCGATTTACCGTGAAGGGCATTGAGTGTACCCCTGAAATGTCTGGTAAAGCGGGAACCTAACGTACTATCTATATTTGTATCAACAAAATTCATTACATATACGAATATCTTTAATTTTGTAATTATTGTTAAATTTCCAAACGAAATAATTAAAAAACAAAATCATCACTACTAACCAATGTCATAACTGCGAACAGAAACAATTCCATACTGCGAACAGTTGTCGATTATTGTATATAATAATAATAATAATAATTAAAGAGTCCTCGCTAGATATTTTAAAATTTTTGAGAGAATAAACCAATTTTTTTAAGAATGCTGATAACATTTTAAATTAAGTTTTATTTTTTTAAATTAATTAAAAAATTTTTATTAAACATTTTAAAAGACTATTTAAAATTTCTATTAAACGTTTTAAAAGAATTCTAAAATTTTAAATATACTTTTATTTTGAATTAATTCTTAAGACAATTTTAAATATGTGCTAGATTTGAAGGTGATTCTTTCAATTTTTTAATATTTTTGACAATTTTAGGAATACCTGGAGTCAGAGTAAAAGATATTTAGGAATCTTAAAAGTTGTGCGGAAATTAAAAATATTTTAGAGCTTTGAAAGGTTATCAAAAGTTTATAAAATATTTGTTAATTTCTTTGAAACTAGCTTTGTTTAAGTTTATGGTAAGTAGAAGATTTATATATTTGAGAAGGAATAAAATAATTTACAGAATTTCAAGAATTAAGGTTTTGATTCATAAATTGATTGCAATTAATAATAATTACATTTCAATAATTGAAAGCATTTTACACTTCAGAAGAATTAAAAAATTTGGATTCATGAATTTATAATTTTTTACTGTTTATCATAGAAATCTGAATTTCTAATGAATTGTAAAAATTATGATTATCATAAAAGTTGATCAGACCATTTTTTATAAAGTCAAAAAATCATTTTACATTTATTTTCACCGATCAATTGGAAAAATTTATAATCCTCAAGTTTTAAAATTCACTTATTCTAAAATAAAAGTTGGAAATAAAAAGCAGTTTTGAATGAAAAACATTAAAAAATGTATATACCAGGAACTTTAAACTTTAACAAATCCGAACTTCATCTAAAACTAAAAAAAAACATTTAGTCACGAAGTATTGTGATATTTAAACTCTTTTGTTTTCTAACCTTTGAAAATTTCTATTACCTTAAGGAAATTTCATCGTTTATAAATTAACAATTTTAAAATTGTTAATTTTACTTTTTGCAATTCCATTATTTCAATTTTATTGGAAAAATTTAAATTGCATTAAGTAAATTGAAGTTGATTAGGAATTAACCATTTTTCAATTTTCAATTATACTTTTCGAAATTCAACCATTTCAATTTCAAACGAAAAATTTAAATTTTTGATAGGAAGAAATTGAAGTTTTATTATTTACTATGAAATTCATAAATATTAAAATGAAACCATTAACAATTAAAGAAATGATTTCACTCTTCAATATAGAAATTGTTTTTTTTTGTATAGGCTTGCACTTATTTTAGAGACATTTGATTCAAAATTGTTTAAATACAAATCCTTTAAAATGAAAAATTTGCAAATATCAAGTTTTTCATTCTGATACCCTACGCTTTCGAAGAATTTAAGAAACCAGAAAGTTTTGTGTGTTTAAAGTTGAAACCAAACTATTTAGAATATTTAAATATATAATTACTAAATTTGCAATTTACTAAACTGGAATTGGTTGAAGTTCGAAAAGTTTAATTGAGAATTTGAAAATTTTTAATTTCTAAACGATTAAATTCACTTAAGTTAATAGAAAGTTTTGGGGTTTTAGTACGATCACAATTTTTGGCATAAAATACAAAATTTATATTTCTATAATTTTAGAAGATTTTACTTTGAAATATTCAATTTAGTTTTCAATTTCAACCACTTCCTAATGAAATTGCCAAAATTTAAAAATGTTAGTTTAAAGGTTTTGAATTTTTAAAACTTCTATTTAAAATTTATCAAATTTAAAATCATCCAATTTTAAACGGATTTATTCAGAAATGATACAAGGTCAATTATTTTTCATTCCATTCTAAGTATTGTACTGCGTGGTTGAGCTATGTGTATTCCATAAATTTAAAATATCATCGTATTCCTTTTTTCTACTGTTGGATTATTTTTTATCAATGCAATTACTTTTTATTGCATTTTATTAAGTTATCACTTTATTTTAATCACTCATTGACAATAAACGAAGTTTTAGATACTTTTATGTATATTTTCAAGTTCTGTTCAATACTACATTTGAATGTCCCGCATATCACGAACTATTCCGAATAGTCCCGAACCAAATCTTTCGAATGAATCTTGTATCAAGTGTGTTATATATGGGTTAGTATCCACTTTCGAAATTTAAAGTTTGTTCTTATAATTACATTTAGTTTAAAAATTCTTCATTTAAAGAAAATAATTTTTTTTATTATTCTTTCAGTTAACATTAGGTTCATTACCATTAAGACAAGAAATAATAAAAGTATTAACGTTAGAAATTGATTCGAAAGGATTTTGGATCCTTTTGAAATAGCACACCTACTTTGCATTTTTTTGTAACTAAAATTATTTCTAAATAAAGTAAAAGAATGCAAATTTAATTTTCACAATTGAGTAATAGTATAATAGAAAATATATACTAGATATAAAAAAGAAAAAATCTCTTGGAAATGCATTGTAATCTTTTAAAATACCCTAAAATGGAAATTCAGAAAGCACTGCTGTGTTTTGTTTTAAAAATAGAGAATGTCTGTTTCTTCTGAATATTGTATTGTTTATACACAATTATGTTTCTCTAGCAATTCATTGCTACTCATTGAAATAGAATGTTAGTACAAATAATTAGCTTAGTAGAATACCTATACTAATTTACGAAATCACATAAATCTTACCATTCCATTTATTAGACGCTTATAAAATTAATAATTTAGCAGTCAGACACAATGCTGCTGCTCATTGAATTAGTAAAATTTCTACTAGTTTGGATTTGTAGTGCTAATTTTCTAGACAATTGCCATGTTTATGCTTATCTGCATACTTTAATTAATGTAGCATACTTTAGCTGCTGTTGAATGCAGACTATAAAAAATGACCAGCGGCAATCAACGTTATACAATTTATCGGGTAACCAGCGATAAATTTAACGCTTTTTATTTGAAGCAGTATCACAACGTTAAATATTTATACTCGCTGCTGATGGCAAATTGTCGCTTTATTTTCTGCCTCACTCTCCTTTTCGTTTTCGTCATTGAGTCTTTTTCGTTCATAGCGATATTTGCTTTTATACGGGTGTGTCAAGTGCACGTTAAATGCCTCGTTACACTTGTAGAGATAAATGGAGCTCAGGTACATATCTGCCCACACATACACTACTTATGCATATGCATGCACATACGTGAAATGTTTACCTGGTAAATAATATATGCATATGTATACGGTTTTTGCATGGAAATTCATGAGTCGCAACGAATATGTATTAACTGTTGTGGGCTCTTTACCTTTGCTGTGATGAACATTTATTTTTATAGATGCGTGTTTGTGTTTTTAATGATTATGATTTCAGGAATGAGTAGATAAATGAAAAAGTAACTCATTAAAATGTTTCACGAGCATGATAATTAGAGTTTTTTGCTTTAAGTTGAGGAGAGTGGGGTATGGTGCCGTTCTTTGAATGAAATGTCTTGTAAATTATAACTGAAATGTGATTTTTATGTGTGTATTTCTTGATGAGAAGCTCACATTATCCGGTTGGATATGTCATTACTGAAAAGAATTTCTTACCTACGTCATTATTTAATATTTATTTAATACGTTGGTCTTGCATTTCGGACAGCGTACCTCACACCATGGGGCATGGTGTCCCTTTTATTAATGCTGGTTTTTTTTTAAATAATATGAGAATTTTAGTATAAATAGTGTGCAATATAATAATTCTTGAGAGTATAATATAATTAAGAAAAATGACTCGAGACGTTATAAACACTGAATACATGTTTTCTTAACAATTACAGTAAAGTATATCGTAGAACCTAGTTATAACTTCTTACTGCTTGAAAATTCTATTCAGCATGTATAGTGTTCTACAGAGTATAAATGCTCGAAGGAGTTTTCATGAGCATCAGAATGTGCTCGAGAATATGATAAACTTTTACGTGCTTCGAAAATTTAATGAGCATTTGTAAGAATTTTGAATAATTATTTAAAAAATCGAATGTGCAGTATTTATTAAAACTAATTATACATGTATTATTTAAATTTTTTCGGAAGATGCATTGCTTCAAAATGGAAAGGGCGCTTAAATTAAATGATGAAAAAAATCAAAGTAATAGGAAACATATTATTCGCATTAAACAGTGCCTTATTCAGGGTTGCTAAAATATCCCAATTTATAAATTCTTCTAGGTATCAAACCAACTATACACCCAGAAGATTAATAATTTTAATGCAAAGAAATGTGTTTCTTAATATATTCTAAACACATTTTAGTTGAGTTTTTAAAGGAAAGAAAATACATTTTGAACCTAAGAAATTAATTTTTAACTAAAATGATGAATCCTCAACCAAAAATATGAATTTTTATCTAAAAAATATATAAATTTTCAGTGAAAACAACCAATTAAAAAAAACTGAATTCTCAGATAAATAATAAATAAATAAATAATAATAAATAAATAATAATTTTAAACTAAAAAGAAATGAATTTTCAGCCAAAGAAATTATTTTTTAATCACAGTGATCAATTTCCAACCAAAAATATGAATTTTTGTACAAATAGGGGAATTTTCAGACCAAAAAATAAATTTACTATAAAGAAAACGAATTATTTTCTAAATATGTATTTTTTCAACCAAAGAAATGAATTCTTAAAAATAAAATAAAATTGGTTAATTATCTGCAAAGCAGATCATTTTTTAACAAAAAAGAGTACATTTTTATCAAATAAAGGTAAATTTTCTACAGAAAATGGAAAATTTAAAGTGTATTTTTAACTGAAATGATAAATATCTAACTAAAAAATTTTTTAGTAGTTAGTAAAATAAATTTTCAAGCAAGAAGGAAGCGAATTATCAAAAAATAGTTAAATTTTCAACTACAGAAATTAATTTTTAAGTAAGAAGGTGAAGTTTCAACTAATCAGAGTATTCTTCTATCAAAAATAAGGATTTGTCGGCCTAGTTGATTATAATAGTAGATTTAAAGTTGAATGTCGATCAATCGATTTTAATTGTTTGCAATTGATTAATAGATATTAAAAAATTAACTGATATGGATTTATTCAACTTTTTCGCTTACTCTTGAATTTTTTTATCGAGATATGCTCCGGAGTGATGAAATAACTTGTTTTATTTAATTAAAATTCTCTTTTTTTCATACTTTTTATATTTATAGTCTTTTTTTAGTTATTATATACAGAGATAATTACTGAACTGAATATTTGAATTTTCACAAAATGGTTAAACTACAAACGAAATAGTGGAATTTGTACCCTATAAAAATAAGTTTTAAGCCAAACGTTTGAACTTTCAAACTAAAAGGATTAAACTTTAACCATCAGAAGTTGCAATTTGACACAAATATCTAAATATTTAAATGAAAAAGACAAGTTTTTCGAAGAAAATTAAATTTTCAGCTAAAAAAGGGGATTTTTAAAAAAGAGGGAAGAATTTTATACCAAAAAAGAAGAATTTTCAACAAAACAG
>JAWWLR010000155.1:19606734-19617222 GCA_035041075.1 Acraspis erinacei | reverse complement strand
GGATTTATTAGGGCCCTGGATAGATTTCCCTACTTCTAATCAGGCGCTGTTCGGGGAAAATGGAGAGGGCCTGACTAGTTCTGTAACGCTGTCTTGGTTAGGTCCTAGCTAGAACTTCTGAGAAGGCCCTAACGAGAGTGCTCTTTTTCGCCCAAAGATTGGTAGGGCCCCGTCTAGAACCTTTCTATTACTTGATGTATATTTGAGTTGAATTTTTAATTGATATGATAAAAAAGGCATTTAAAAAGTAAATATTAATTGATTGCGAGTATTGTGACTTTAAATATTAATGGTCCTATTTATAGTGAATACATATATTACATTTGTAAACATTATATTACAAATAAAATTTCTATAGCTACGGAGTATCGAACATCTAAATATATACCTAAATCTATCACCTAAAAAGAATTTAATTTGCCTTTTCTAATGAAATATTTTTTATTATACAGCTTTATGTAAAGTTAAAATATACGAACTGTTAACATGAATATCAATCAAATCATTTTTAAATAAATAATCGATTGAAATTTTACATCATGTAATATTTCGTTTTTTCCCGTTGTAGACTACTTTACAACTTTTTACAATTAACGGAAATGTAATTATTTCTGAACATTAAGATTTGTTTATAAAGATGCAATTTATTCCTTAAAAAAACAGAATACAGATAGATTTGCCCTACCTACACGAGGGACGAAATTCTTCACTAGTACTCTGATAGGGGCCCCAACCAGTTTTTTTCTAGACTAGATATTCTGATAGGGAACCTATTGGAAACCAACTCTAATAGGGAAAGATGGGGAAATTTCTGCACGGGAAGTAAAATATTAGTAAAAATGGGATATCCGGGAAGTTGGCAAAGTCAACTTCAAATTTCGAAAAAATAAAAATGGTGTCAAGTTGTGCTAGATTTTTGCTCTATTATTTCCCCAAATATTTGGTGAAAAAATAAAAATTTCTGCCCCAAAAAAAAATTGTTTACGTCAGCCGCGCCATTTTTTTCTAAACAAAACTTCTGCTAGGAACTGCCTGCTACACGTACTATTGAGCTGAAAGTATCGAGTAAAAATCTTGAAAATTTTTCGAAAGAAGCGACTACATAAAACTAAAAAAAACAGATCAATTTGAGAATTTAGAAAAAAAGGAAACTTGCACTCGAATTAATATTTTCGAAAAAATGCAATATTTTTACTCTTGGGATGCCATTTTGACTCAACAATTTAAAAATGCGAATTTCGGAAATCTTCAACTTGAGTTGAGTTCTGCTAGGCTAGCACAATAATAAAACTTTGAAACGTTATAAATAAATTGGGAATAGAGTATTCTTCAAACCGGAAACATTGCTATTCTCGCCTAATAAGATTCAGATTTTCAAAATACGCACTTTTGTGAATTCCGGATAAAAAATAATAAAAAAAATTGTTCAAAGAACGAATTTAAATACTAAAAAATTCAAAATTTAAATTCTAACATTAACCCTCAAAATCAAGTTAACAATTACTAAAAATCGAAGAAATTTCCTTAAAAATTTCAAGAAAATTTTGAAAACATATAGAAGTTTTTAGAAATATTAAGTTAAGTGCAATTCTTAATTAAAGATAACTATTTATCTGGCTAGCCTGGCGAAACTCAGAAAAAGTCAAAGATTTTCAAAATTCGTATTTTCGAAAATGCTGGGTCCAAAATAAGTCATTTATTCCAAGTACAAAGAGATTTCATTTTTTTGGAACATATTAATTCCTGTGCAATTCATCATTAGAGATTATTAATATGCTAGCCTAGAAAAACTCAGCACAAGTTTCCGCTTTTGATTATTGGGCTGAAATTTACATTTTTTCAATAAATCTTTTACGACAGAACAGAGCACAAATGTATACATTTACAAATAGAATACAAATTACATTACATACACATTTACAATACTTTTAAAAATATAAATTCCGCGCAATTTTCATTTTTTCTAAAAAAAACCACTTGGAAAGGTTGACATAAAAAAATGTTTTATTTTTTTATTTTGGGCTTAAATTTTCATTTTTTTCAAAAATTATTTTACTACACAGAAAATACAAATCTAGCACAATTTTCATTATTTCAAAACTTGAAGTTGGTGTTGTAAGCTTCCTGGATGTAAAAATGGGTCCTTTCACCGTTGGATGAAAGGATGATAAAAAGTTTAGAAAGTTAAAACACTCAAACCAGATTTGAACCAATCTACTTTTATTGTAAACAGTTAATAAAAAATTATTTCCTGATATTATCTGAATAAACTGGTATCATTTATTATAAGAATTTATTTTTAAATTAAAAAATGAGTGAAATGATCTTAGTATTGAATCAGACAACTCAATTTTATTCGAAGAATGTAAAATGGTTAAGTACCATTAAAATTCAACAGTCTGGGATTTTGTGTCACTCGTGAGAGTAGAATGGTGTAAAGGGGTGAGGGTTGGGTGGGGTGGCTCGTGGATTGGTCGATTTGTGGGGATGGAAGGGGAAGGGGGTTCACTCTATATTTTATGGCGGTTAGGCCGAGCTGGGAGACAGCTAGCTGGGTATAACCATTCGCGATAAGGTGATAAGCTCAAATGTATTGGTTCCCATCAAATCGTGCGCTTTACTGCTATAGGCACCCCCATAACCGTTGGCCTTATATGTTACCCTACCCCCTTTTCGATCCAATCACGTTATTCTCGAACTGTTTTCCCCAATTGCCAAACCATTACTCCTCTATCTCAAATTTTCAAAAATTGTTTAAATGGACTTTCCGTGTCGATTTAGTAGGGGGTAAATGAGGGGCCGAACATAAACTACGGCACCAATTTTGTTATGTTTTGTGCCCCGTGAGCATTTTTTATGACCGTTTCTTTTTATTGATTTTTAAAATTTTATTTCATATATTTACAAATTTTTAAATGTCACGTTTCACATGCCTATATTCTCTAAAAATAGGGAAATAAGATTATTTTCTTTAAGAGCATATGAAGATATATTTTGAACAGAAAACATTAATTTTTAACTAACCAGTTGAATTAAAAACCAAATATTAAAACCTTTAAGTCAAGCAGATAATTTTTTCGAATACAGTTGATTTTCGAAACAACAAAAGATGCATTTTTAATCTAACATATATTTCTTTCGTAGTTGAATTTTCTACCGAAAAGGTGTTTTGTGAAGTAAATAGTCGACTTCTTAAATAACGACGATAAAAATTCAACCAAAAAGGTTGGAAGTCAAATAGTTGATTTTTTAAATACAAAAAGACGAATCCTTAAGACCCAGTTTAATTTTCTAATCGACAAGTTGAATTTTTAACCAAAAAATGAATTTAACAAAATAGGTAAAGTGTCAACAAAATAATAAAACTTTCAACCTAAAAAGATGAATTTTCAATCAAGAAGATTGAGCTTCCACCAAAAAATGAATTTTCAAAGTAATAGTGTTTGCCAGAAAAAAGAAAGAATTTTTATCCACTTGAATAAAATTAAAAAAGAAGAATTAAAAAAAAATCGATAGATCTTTAACGCAATAGATAAATCTTTAATAAAGAAGTCTAAGTTTTTACAAAAAACATACGATTAAAAAAAATTTTAATTTTCAATGTAAAAAGTTGAAAGCTTTACACGACTGTTCAATTTTAAACCGGAAATCATAACATTTCAATAATAAAGTTAATTTTCAATCGGAAAACATGATTTTTGAACCAATTTTTGCAATTAAAAATTGAATTGTTAAAGTTTAAGTTTAAAAAATTAATTACCAGCAAAAAGAAGAAATGTTCAATAATTTAAATTCATCAACAAAAAAATTAATTTTTAACGAAACAGTTCAACTTTTAATGAAATAAATTAACCTTTAAACAAATTCTTAAATTGTTTACCAAAATAGTTTAATTTTCAAAAAATACGTACGAACTTTAAATAAAAAAGGTAAATTTTAAAAACGCTCTTGAATTTCCTAGCCAAAAAGACGAATTTTGAACAAAAAAGTTAACTTTTCACGACCAAATGAATGAATTTTCAAACCAATAATTTAACCTTTAAACGATCAAATGAATGTTTAACGAAGTAGTTTAACTTTAAGCGAAAAGTAGTTGTTTGTTAATAAAAAAATGATACATTCTGATGAAAACATGCACTAAATGGTGTCTAAACCTGAGAGGATTTTAGTTTTGAATAAAAAACAGTAAAATTAATTCACACACAAAGTGAGACTTGTCTTCAAAATAATTGAATCTAAACCAGCTTCATTTTCATCAAAGAAGTTTTATTTTACACAAAATGGATCCATTTTTTAGCAAGAATATTAGTTTTTTTTGAATATTTAGATATTTTCATGAAAGAATTAATTTTTCACAAAAAAAAGTATGGAATGATTAAATTTTCAGTAAAAAAATTGATTTTCAACAGAACAAAAACGGTTTTTCAACAAAATAGTTGAATTTTCAACCAAACACTACAATTTCCAACTCAATTGATGTATCTTAAAAAAGTATAAAGATGTATCTTAAAGAAGTTGAATTTAGTTGAATAGTTGAATTTTCAACCAAAAAGATGATATTTTATCCAAGAAGGTTAATTTTTTATAGAATTTTAAATATATAGTTTAATTTGTATCTAAATGAGAAGGATTTAAAACGAAAAGTGAATTAGCGGATTTTGCAACAAAAAGTAGGAACTTTAAAAAAAAATAGTTGGATTTTCTTACTGGGTTCCATTAACTTGGTATCACTTAAGCGAGAAAAAGGTAAAAATGGAAAGAGGACGTAGAGGGTAAAGTGGAAGAAGGGAAAATTGAGAAAAGGGGTATGTTTCTTGAAAACAAAGAAAGAAAGAATTTTTTTAAATCTAGAAAGCAGAAGAATAGGGGAAATAGTTTGAAGTCTGAAATACACCAAACTCTCGCTTTCAGTTAAATGTCGGGGGTTGCCTTTAAATGGCCTTGTACTTATTTCGGAGGGATAGAAACGTAAACAGCAAGGACCGCCTGACTTGTTTCCAACTGGAATAGAACCGCTCTCGTCCTGCACCCCTGAAAAACTGCGTGAGCCAGCAGTTCTAGGAAGACTGAGAGCGGGGTGACTAAAAGCGAGATTTTGGTGTATAAAAATTTCAATCTTAGTAAGTCATTGCTGAGCTATACTGGGGGTGTATAAAATCTCAATCCGGATAGCTCGCGAGTCAACAAAAAGTTCGCAAGCTTTAAAAGGCTCACGAGTCAAAAAAAGATAGCGATCGAAGGAAACTCACGGGGTGAAAAAAAGTCGCAGATAGAAGAACGCTTGCGAGCAGAAAATAGTTTGACAAAACAAAAAAGCTCAAAAAGCTGAGTAAATTAATAATAAGGAATATGAACAGAATTAACATTAAGATTAACAGGAACGTATACTTGAAAAAGAATTAGACTTTTGAATGTTCATTCGTTTTGAAAAGATTTATAAAAAGACAAAGTCTTGCATACATTTCATTTGACTTCAGCCACGCTAACTTATTTTGAGCCGTAAGCCTTATCCGGTCCACAAGTTCTTTTCGGTCCGCAAGCCTTTTCCGATCCGGAAACTGTTTGGTCTGCAAGCCTTTTTCGATCCGCTAGCCTTTTTTGATCCGCAAGCCTTTTTCGATCCGCAATTCTTTTTTGATCAGCAAGCTTTTTCAGTCCATAAGTCTTTTTCAATTCTCTCGGCTCGTTTCGACCCGTATATGTAAATCTCGAACGAATAAGATCAAGCTTTCGAGCTTTTGCATATCCTAAACTGTACCGTTGCAGGTCTATCTTTCACAAAATTCGCAAACGTCGTTAAAACTTATGACCAGGAAACGTATTAAACATTATCTAAGATCATAAAGTTCCTATCACTGACCCCTTGTCCTCCCCCTGTTACCAACCGTACTTTTTTATGAGAAACCCTTCCCACCTCAAATTGGTAACGCAGCTTATTGAGGGCCCTTTAAGTGTTCTGGTTCAATTCGAACGTAGAAAAATTACCTCCTTTTATTTTAAGTAACACTTGATTAATTAAAAACAAACGAAGCATAAACTTGTTAGTGTGATTGAGTGTTCTCTGCTCCTTTCTTTTTCCTCTTTCCCCAAGAGCAGGCCTATAATAAGCAGACTGGTGCTTGTTAAAGCTTGCCTGAATGTACGACGTTTTATCCTTTTTTTCTTTTTTCCCCTAGAAAAGGGCGAGAGAAGAGTTGGGAATGGCAAAGAAGAATAATGGCCCCGCGTAATCGGTGGCTTTTTTTGAGGTAAACCCAAGGACGCTGGCAATTAGCTTCAGCCCTTCAAAATCACTTTTATCCCCCTTCTCAACTGGCTCCTTCACGACACTCGCGTCTCTCGCAATAAAAGGCAACAGTCGTTATTTCTCGAAATTAGCTCTAAGGCGTTTGAAGGTTTCATTAAATAAATCGCTTTCGATTCAAACTCACTTTCTGAAGCCCTTTTTCCGAAGCTTTCATGGTAAATTTAAAGGCTTTCTTTATCATTGTGAAAATTCAACAAAAAACAAATTATTTAGGGAAAATAAGAGCAGGCTTCACGCTATTATCCATATTTTCCCCTTTTTTAAGGAAATAATATCATTATCCCTGTTATAAAGAAACTTCATCCTTTCCCCTCTTTCTCGAATTAATACAACCCAACAAGTAAATCTACCTGTTTTTGGTTGGAATTTAATTATTTTCGGTTCAAAAGTCTAATTTTGTATTTTTGGTTTTATGTTTTTGTTAAAAATTTAACTAATTTGTTTAGAACTAATTTTTCTTGGTTTTAAATTAACTTTTTTGTTACAAATTCAACTTTTCTGTTTAAAAACTTCACTCGTTTCTACAAACTTCGTCCTTTTGGCTTAAAAATTGAACTTTTTGGTTGAAGTTTTATACTTTGTTTGAAAATTTTACATGTAATTGAAAACTCATATTTGTAAGTTGATAATTTACAGATTTGTTGAAAATAATCATCTGTTTTGTTGAAAATTGATTTAATCTTTTTTCATCTGTTTTATTCGATATCCTACTGCACTGTTAAAAATTATGTTCTTTGGGTAGGCAAATCGTGCTTTTGGATTGAAAATTTACCACTTTTAGAAGAGAAAATATTTTTGTTTATCTTGAATAAATTTTGGTTTAGTTGAAAAATCTCATTTTTAAACCAACACTCTAATTTTCCACTAAATAGTTGAAGTTTATACAAAGAAGGATGACTTTTTAATAGAATTGTGTATTTTTGGACAATATAATTAAATTTCCAACCAAAGAATAAAATTTGAATGTGAAGAAGATGACTTCTTAATTTTTTGACAAAATAATTCAATTTTAAAACTAATAATACGATTTTAAACCAAAAAAATGATTGCGAATCAGCAAATATATTATTAGATATTTCAACCAAAAAACATTTTAGTTTTGAATAAAATAATGTTGAATTAATACAAAAAGACGTAATTTCAACAATGATTTTTGAACAAAATAGTTGTATTTAACTATATAATTGAACTTTCTACAAAATAGGTGAAGTTTTAACAATATGTTTGAATTTTGTACCTAAAAAGATGAGTTGAAAATAACATGTACATTAATTATCACCAGAATAGTTGCATTTAATACTAAATATTTGAACTTTCGAGCAAAAAAAATTCAACACAATTATTAATTTTGTTACAAAATAATTGAATTTTGAACTGAAAAAAGTTTGAATTTTCAACATGATATGTAATACAGTATGTAAAACAGTTTATTAGAGAAAATTGTATTAATTGTGGTTTTAGAAATAAATTTTGAAAATCGAAATAGAAAAAAAGTAGAATATATTATATAAATTTTTAACGAAAGAAAATATAATTATTTTTGAGTTGATTGTTAAGTAACTTATTTTTTATGTTTTTAACTCTACAGTCTTTCTTCAGCTGAGACTAGAAACTGGTTTGACAATCTGAAAGCTTTCAACTGATAAAAATACATTAGAAACAAAATGAGAAATTAAGGGAAACAAAAACAAATGCAGTATTTTCTCCAATATTCATTTTTGTTTTACCCAAATTATTTCTCTCTAGCTTATGTAGAAAATTATTTTGATCAACTTAAGGTTCTGTTTGGAAAATAATACACTTTCAACCAAAATTGATGAGAAGAATGAATAGAAATCTCTATCTACTGATAAAAATATATTAAAAAAATTTTAACATTATTTTTAAAAATTGTTTTACTGAAAATTAGATCTGCTTTACTCCTTTAAACGTAATTTTGCAAGAGGGGCAAACAACCTTTTAAGGAAATAATTTCCAACAGCTTTAGAACATTTTTTCTTGTGTTCTTAGGATGGTTAGTTTGAATGGTTTAGCATTTATAACATTTTACTCAAAATACAACAAATCGAGAACAAAATTGTGTAAAATAAATATTTGTATATTTTACATAATTCAAAATATTTTTCGACTATTAAATTATGAAACTATGTTTAAAAAATGTTTAAGCCTTCATTTTTTAAATTAAACACATGTATGTAAGCATACAAAAGTGTTTTCCCAATGAAACTCAATTTCACTAAACAGGGGATTCAGATGGTTTTACCTTTCCATAGCTCAATCCTGCTTATCTAGTTTTCAATCGTTGATCCTCTTAAGCTCTTTGCTAATGTATTTTACCCGTAAAAGGTGATAAATCATTCAACCGATTTTTTCAAAGCTAGCTAAAAATACGTTTAAAACACAAAAATGACTAAGAAACTTGCTGAAGAAAAAGCAAACTCTGAACCCTATTATTATAATTCTTTTCATTTGAGGCTTTCTCATCTTTTAGTAACTAGTCTAGATTCCAAATGCCAAGGAATATTCCTCATTATCATTATTGTCTTATTCATCAATCTATTGATCGACTTCCTTCCCTTCTCCCGTGCTCATCATTATTCCATTCTTCTCCGGTCTGCCTTAGTTCAAAAGATTGCTCGTTGAAACGAGCCCCCATGGCTTCTTCCGAGCAGAATCCCGAGGATGCTCGGCAATCAGATCTCGTTGCCTCGTTGTTTAAATTGCCTCCATTAAGTTCCCTCGATTGTGCATACAAGGCGACCTAGAATTTCCTAGATGGTCCCCAAACCCTCAGATTCTAACCTTTTGCGTTGACCTCAACACACACCCTACTGGTTGCTTAGAATTTAGAATTTAGATGATATCGACAATATTCAGTTGCCTTGGCCTGGCTGTGTCGATTATCGCTAGAATGTCAATTACGGGCAAGTTAGGCGTCGTAAGTTTTGCTACCCAGAGAAATTCTATCTGGCGAGGTAATTTCCCTTTACCAGCTGTGTTTGATGAGAAAACACTTTACGTGAAGCAACCCTGCAGTTTGTAGCTAATAAACTTGGAAATACAAATTTAATTATGTTTTAAAGAATCTTGATACTTTTTTGCAAACAAAAAAAACTGGGAAGGAAGTAATTAATAATTTACTAACGAAAGTATTTTTATTTTTATTTCTTAAGAGCTTCATCAGTTAAAGCGGAAAATTCTAAACTGTGATACGTGCAATCAACTAAATTTTACAGGAGGAAGAAAAAACTTTTCTAGGGAATAAACTGACCAGTGATTGGGTAAATTATCTATTTTTTAGGTAGATGGATCAGCTTAGTAATTATTGTGTGAAAAAAATCGATTGTGCTGTTCCCTTTTTCGGAAGGGCTGAAAAGTTTCTGGTGTTGCCAAAATGAATTCCTAAAATTTAAATAAAAAATAAAATTTTCTAATGTATTTTTTTATAATGAAATCAAGTGATATGACAAGAGAACTATGCCTAACTGGACATTATGAAGCTCATTTTTTTCTCAGGCTTAAGATGATTACAGCCCAATACGTCGAAGAAATTTTTGCTAGAGCTGGATTTCAAATTTTTCTATTATTATTATTATTATTATTATTATTATTATTATTATTATTTAGTTAGGTGGAATATATAATGCAGCAATTGAAAACTTATGAATTGCTAAGTCATTCGTAACATTTTTCAAAGAGATGTACAAAGTTTAAAAAGTTGAAGTCATGTCTGGAACTTTCTCAGCGATCCAAGAAATTAGGCAATTTCCGTCGTTGTGCATTACGAGCTCTTTCCAACTCAATAAAAGAAAGAGTCTTCAGAGAGCATACGGAAAAGAACCGAGTTTCACTCAATTCGCCTCGCTTCTACTATAAAGCATAAGGAGGTAATCGGACTAAAAGAATTGAATAACCCTCCAGAATTTACTTCAACACCTCTCAGTAAACAACAAGCTTTGATTTCTTATAGGTTTACTCAGCAATATTTTAAAAGAGTTGAATATTGATTTTTCGTTCAGGTGAACCAAATCGAATGTTGAGCAAAGCTTGGAGAAAAGAAACCCACCCGGTGTGTTTGTATGAGAAGCGATAAAAGTCTTCAAAGTTATAGCAGGTGTAAAGTTGGTAAGCTTTAGAAAGAGATGGTAGGTGTATTCTTAGACCCATTCTTTATGGGCTGG
>JAWWLR010000155.1:19579724-19601296 GCA_035041075.1 Acraspis erinacei | reverse complement strand
GAGAGTAAGTGCATGTAAGGATGAAATTGAGAAAGAGTCGAGGGTAAGAAGGTATAGAGAAGACAGACGCGAGTGGGAAGAGATTCCTAGAGCAGTAAATACTTATCAATACCAAGCAGAATTCCATCCACCCAACCCTTCTCAAAGGCCTCGTAAAATGAAATCGACTCAAAGAAATATCTGCCTTAGGGAACGGGAATGTCGAACCTTAACTTCGCTTCATAATTGACATTCTCCACTTAAGTCTCTGTTTCAGTCGTCGTAACCTTCAACTACCCTTAAACAGGAATTTCGTTACCTCGAATTTATTACTCTGGGACTTACTAAAAATGAGTCTTCCGTAAGAATTAAGTTCGATTAGAATTTATGTCAACCGATTCGAGCGAGAGTACGAATTGAACTGATAGACAAAAGATGGAAATTTCGAGTAAGCCACGAGTAGGCTACGCCCCCACTAGAGTTCAAAAGAAAACCGAGTAACGCCAAGGAAAAATTTCTAACAATCATTAAACATTAAAGAAATATTTTTTAAATGTTAACTGTACACATATTATCAAACTTCTCGACGAATTTCACTTAATAATTCCTTTGGACTTCCATCAGCAACCGTGGAACAAATCCTTCGAACAAAATTCGCAAAAAATTCGAAATCAAAATTTTCAGTCTCAAAAAGTGGCCTTTTTAACAATAATCCACCAATTCGTTCCCTTCGCGTCAAATTGGATGGTACATTTCTATAAATACTCGCAAAACTATCTGTTGACTGATTCAATTTCACACCACGCACTGAGGTCTGCAAGAGGTTGTCAAAATATTTTGTAATGAAAGTATGTTATTCTACACTAAAAATAAAGGAACACGTGTTTCACCATTTAGCTGAAAAGAGTCTGTTCTGGAATGGTCAACTGTTGAAGATAACCTTATAATTTCATAAAAACTGCCAAAATATTTTTGAAGATGATGTAGTTTTTTTAGCAAACATACATATTCGGTTGGTTTTTCTTCATATGATGACGAATTTTCAGCTCTATCGAATGATCCAAGAAAAACATAATTAAGTTTAAAATTGAAAAAACGGCGGCAGTTTTTTTCGAGGTTTTTCTGAAAATTTGGACAATGGATTTTCTCCAAAAGGCCACCTTCAAAAAAAAAAAAATGTTGCGCGGGTTTTTCGATAATATCGACTAAATTTTCTCCAAGTTTGGTTTTTGGTATACAATTTGTTAATTTTTTCAAAATCTACTGAAGAAAGGAGAAAATGTACTCAATCATGGTCATCTCGATCCGGATACATTACCGCATCTCGTACAACTAATTATCATATTAAAAATGTGTAATAGATTTTTTTAAACGAACTTTATGCCGGAACAGCATATTTTTTCCCTAATATTTACTCCTTACTTTGCTACTTTTCAGGGGAAAAACAGTTTTGATTTTTTGTTTGAAAAATTTTGATTTTCAATAGGAAGAAACTGTTTACAAGAAACCAAACTTGGAGAATATGTAGTCTATATTATCGAAAATCCAAAAAAAAAATTGTAAATGTGGCAATCTCATGCAGACCTTATTGCAATGTTTGAAATGGATTCAGTCTGCTACATTAAAAAACTGCAGACAAAAAAATAGACCATTTATACAAATTAATGAACAACAACAAAAAAACAATATTTTTAAAACAAATTTCTGAACATGCAAATGCATAATTCATTATATTCAGTATCAAAACTTTACGTCAAAAATTGAAAAGTAAATATAAGTACACGTAAATACAATAAAGTTAGATCAAAAGTGCTATTTTTGCGTTTCTGTAAGAAAAAAATTATAAGAAACTATTTTTTTATTCTATCAACAATATTTTGTTTTCATTCTTTTAACTCAAGGGTACTCAACGGTATCAGAGAAATTAAGAAATTAAAAATATTCAATGAATTCAGGGAATTCAGAGCATTCCAGTAATTCACAGAATTTAAGAACTTTGGAGACTTCAATGTATTCAGCGATTTCAAGGAATTTAGAGGGTACAAGGAATTGAGTGAATTTAAGAAATAAAGGGCATTCAAGAAGTTCAGAGAATTCAAGAAATTCAGGGGGTTAAAGAAATTCAGAGAATTCAAGAATTTCAGGGGATTCAAGGAATTTAAGGAATTAAGGGAATTAAGTGAATTGAGAGAATACAAAAATTGCAGAGAATTCAGGAATTTAGAGAATTAAAGGAATTTTGAGAATTCAAGGAATTCAGGGAATTTAGAGTTCAAGCGATTCAGATAATTCAAGGCATTCAAAGAATTTGAGGACTTCAGAGAACTCAAGGAATTCAGGGAATTCGAAGAATTCAGAGAATTCAAGGAATTTAGAGAATTCATGAAATAGAGTTAAACAATAGCAGATTAAACAATAATGAAGGTACATTCAGATCAAAAGTATTGAAAAAGAACGAACTGGTTATTTTTTATCGAGGTATCTAATAAAAATTATATGTTGAAAAATCAGTGTCTTAGCAATACACAAACATTATATAACAATAAAAATGTTTGAACATTAGGCATAAAATAGCCAGTTTTTCAGCAGTCAGGTCTAATCGGAAATAAACTGAGGGAAATTTTCAAAAAAAGCTCATCTTGATCGACCACTGTGGAATTGCCCTAATTAATCTTTAATTTTATCCTTACTCATAGACTCAACACTATATACTTTTCTAATCATAAAGATAGTTTCCAAATATAAATGGACAAATTTTTGGCAAAATTAATTGCAGAATCATTGTTTGGTGCGACCCGTCATCCTGAAATTCGATGCGTACGTAGTTGGATGTTTACACAACTGCATTAACAAGACTAGATATTTTCCGAAAAGACATCGTATTTAGTCTTTAATTCCACTCGTCGTATTAGCATAATCCTTTTCCAGTCCCCTTTTCCTTTTTCCTGATTTATTTTAATCTGTTTGAATGCACTGGCTCTCGTGATCTATATGAAATTTTATGTTTTAAATTGAGTAATATAACAGTTTCAAGAAAATTATAAAATAAGAGATTTCTGGGAGTTAAATAATGGCTTGAAGGGTGAAAGTCGAACTGAAGAATTTTTATGGGATGGAAGCAAAGTGAAAGGACAAAAAAACAGCGAAAGGTGAAAAAAGTGAAGGGGAGGGAATGAAGAGGAAAACAAGAATCGAATGATTCTGCCTCACTGATCAATTTCATACGGTGAGCTCTCGTTTGCTGGGCAATCCATCACGCTGAATTCAAACTCCCCCCTTGAGTTTCACCTCACCAGTGTCACTCTTTCCACTTTTACCCCTAAATTTTCTATCCCTCTCTGTCCCTTGTAGCATTTTGTCACGCCAATCGAACCTAATGTCCTGGAGGGTGGAGTGTCACCGATCACTTCCGCCTTCTATAAAAATTTTCCCAAATTGGCCTCTAAATCACAATCCCTCAAATGACCAATCAGCAAAGCTGGTGAATCCTTGACGAGTCTCTGATTGCCCTTTGCTTTATTAGGTTTTTCGGCAACATCCTCGAAAGAACGGTCAATTGAATAAAAAAGTTCAAGTCAGAGGGTCATTCCAGAAAAAGGAATTAGGGGCCGTTAAGACACTACAATAAATATTGAAAATATACATTTTGATAAACTTCCCTTTCTTCTCTTTGTTTCACTTAAAATGAATTAATCGAATTCAATAAGAAAATCTTAATATTTTTTTTTTAAAAGTTAATTATTTTTATTGAAATGTCTGTTATTGTATGGTTGATTCAGAATGAAACTCTTTTAGTAAAAAAATTTACTATTTGGTTGAAGATTTAATTCTTTTCTTGAAAAGACGACATTTTTAGTTTAAAATTAATTTTAATAACTAAAAATTTCATGAATCTACTTCTGGCTAAGAATCTATATTTTTAAGTTGAAAAAAACCTAGTGATTTTATTTTACAAGTGAGGATTTTAAATACAGAAATTCTCCTATTCCCCTATTAACCTCTTTTGTAAATAATTCCTATTTTTTAAAATAATATCAATAACAATCCCTTTCTTCTCTCTGTTTCACTTAAATTTAAGCTGAATTAATCGAACCTAATAAGAAAATCTTACTATTGTTTAGTTAAAAGTTAATTCCTTTTGATTAGAAGCTCGGTTATTATGTATGTTTGATTCATAATGCATCTCTTTTAATAAAGATTCTACTATTTGGTTGAAGATTTAACTGTTTTGTTGGTAAGTCAATATTTTTAGTTTAAAATTAATTTTAGTAACTAAAAATTTAATTAATCCGTTTCTGGCTAAGGCTCTATCTTTTTAAGTTGAAAATTAACCCTCCAGATTCAAAATTTAATTTCTGGATTAAAAGTTTAACTACTTTCTTAAAAATACATTTTTTAGTTAAACATTCATTACTCTGGTTGAAAGTTTAATTATTTGGTTAAAAATTCGTTTAGTTTTTGTTTGAAAATTAATTTTTTCAACTGAGAATTTTAGTGTTCCACTATTGATTCAAAATTTATCATTTTTATTTTGTAAATGTAGGCATTTTAAATTAAATTCATCTTTATTGGCAGAAAGTTAATGTTCTTATTTAAAAATTTAACTTCTTGCATGAAAAATGAACGCCATTGTTAACAAATTATTTAATAAGTCTGAAGATGTACCTTTTTAGTTGATATCTTATCTATTTTGTTGAAAATTCGTCTATTTTTTAAAAATGAATTCTTTCAATTGATTATCAAACTATTCCACTTTAAGTTCAAAATTGATCATTTTTGTTTAAAAACTTAACTACTTGGCTTCAAAAATATACATTAAATTTTTTTTCTTTTGGTGTTAAAAATCTATTATTGTCATAGAAAATTCCACTTTTTAGTTTCAAACTTCTTTTTTGCTAGAATATTCATATTTTCATAGTAAAAATTCAAATTTTCTTTTCTGCTTTTCAAATTAAGCAAGCACGGCGAAATTTGGTTTCGAACTTGACTATTTTGTTGAAATATCTTCTTTTTGGTTCAAAAATGCATTCCCTTTTGTAAAACTTCTTTATAAGAATGCAACTGTTTGATTACAAATGATCCTATATGAACTCTTTTAAATAAATTTTGTTTTAAAAATTTATCATTTTAGCTGAAATTTAAACTATTACGTTGAAAATTTAATTATTTTGTTAAAAATTTAATTGTGTTTTTGAATATTCCTGCTTTTTTCGTCAAAACCTTCATTTATTTAGTTGTTAGTCTAACTGTTCGAATAATAATTAATTTTATTGTTGTTAAAAACTTCATCTTTGTAGGTAAAAAATGCACCTATTTTGGTTGAAAGTTTAATTATCTTGTTGAAAGCTTAATAATTTTGTTAAGAAATTTTTTATTTGTTCGAAAGTCATCTCATTTGTTTAAAAATTCAACTATTTTGTTTCAAAATTGTCTTTGCGGCTTGAAGGCTTAACAATTCATTTGTAAATTCAACTGTGTTTGAATTAATAGTCTTGTTGAAAATGATTTCTTTTGGGTAGAAATATGTTTAAAAATAAGAATGCAACTGTTTGATTAAAAATGATGTATTCTTCGTTAATAATTTAACTATTTGTTTGAAAACTCATCTTTGCATGTGAAAAATGCAACCATATTATTAAGAATTTAAATAATTTATTAAAACTCGTATTATTTTGTAAAAATTTAACTATTTTGTTCAAAAGTAAACTTTTTATTCGAAAACTAACTATTTTATTGAGAAATCGTCTTTTTAACTTAAAGATTCAAAAATTTAGTTAAAGATGCAATTTTTTGGTTTATTTGAATTTATTTTTTTTCAAAATAAATTCCTTTAGGTAGCATTTTTTTGTAAAAGGTAATACCGATTGGTTTTAAATTATTTATTCTCTGTTGAGTGTTCAACAATTTTCTTGAAAATTCGTTTTCTTTGGCCAAATTCAAATGTTTTTCTTCAAAAATATAAATATGTTTTGGTTGAATTTTCAACTATTAAATCTTCCGTAGAAAATTCATCTTTTTGGTTGAATTTGACTGCTTTTGTTTTAAGAATAAATTTTATTTTCATGAAACATGAACTCTTTCTTGAAAATTCATACTTTTTAGATTACACATTTGAGTGAAAAAATCGACTATTTTGTTGTAGTATTAATTATTTTGTTCAAAATTCAATTCTTTTGTTAATTTTTTTGCCTGAAATTTCAACTACAAATCAAATCGAAGGGAAAAATCACTTAAAAATGTAGGGGTTTGTTTTCGTATTTGTTACGTAACATTGAGGGTTCAATAATTGTTTAATGATCTGTGACGGTAGAGAGGGTCGAAAAAAGTTTCCAAAATAGCGGACGTCTTTTTTTAACTATTCCTTAATAATAAAGTACATTCAACAAAAAATGTTTTTCTGTTCCTCACTGCAACAGCTTGAGTCACGTATTAATAAAAGAAAAGAAGTAAAAGATATAGCAGAGGATTCGTATTTAGGGGTCGAATAAAGCATGAAACAATTCGGTTTCGTTCCGAAGAAGACAACCCTACAAGTGTATTGTGTTAGAATAAAGCAATTAAATCAGGGAAAGGATTTACGAAGGGATTTAACTTACCCTAAAACTTCATCCCCTTTTTGCCGAATCCAAGTGGCTTGTTGACTGAGAGTACCTTAAGGGGATTAAAAAGAATTGCATTTTCACCACATACATAATACTTCTACGAGGATGCATTGTTTGATGTAATATTTGAACCACATAATCTAAAGACAATTTTACTAGCGTGAGCAAAATGATTTTTCGAAAAACGTTTTTGTTGCTTGTTAGATTGGTAATTGAAAATTGAGCGTCCTTTTGCGCCTTTAATATGCAACTTTCCAATTAACACTGTATGCCTGGCTGCAGTCTCCCGGTCCAGTTTTAAGTCCAATAATAATAACCTTTAATGACAATTTTTAATTTGGTTTGATCGTAAGGAAAAAATAACTTACAGACCACAAAAAAGGAAGATATTATATAATTTTTTCATAAATTATCAGATTGGGTGTTTGCAGCTTAACATACAATTCTAGTTGCCGCGTTCCATTTTACAGGCGCCAAAGAACGCTCAATTTTTAATTACAAAAAAAACAAGAACATTTTTCGAAAAAGTCGGAATACTCCTGCGATAAAAAAGATCTTCAGATTATGTGGACCAAATGTTAATTTAACCATGTATCCTCGTAGACGTATTATGAACTTGACGAAAACCCGAGTCATTTTAAGCCCCTTAAATATACAGTTAATTGTAGGGATCTGAAAGCAGTAAAATTTCTTATTAATAAAAATTGCTTACTCTAATTCTACGCTTATTTATGAATACTTCTTTTATTTTAAGCTTGTTCGCTATAAGATATAGTATGTATCTTGATCTTTTTGCTAAAGCTTCTCATAAAAAAAGAAAAGAAGATAAACGACTGATGCAAGAAGCGTGTCTGAAAGCTCAGAGATTTTTCCCTCGGGACTTATTCCTCGTAATGCCTGGCCCCAAAGAGCCAATACGAGGACACGTGCAGTTTCTTAACGGACAGGAGTTGAACAATTGTTTTACGTCTTCCCTTGAGTTTTATTTTCTTTTTATATGTTTTTCTATTTTTCTAACTGAACCTGGTGTTTATCTTCTATCACCTTTGGAAGATAACTCTTTCTGTTTTTATAAAGTCCAACTATGGGGAATTTTTGTTCGCAATTGAGGACATTTTTTTAAATATTGGGAAGTTCACGCATAGAATGATACTAAATCTAAAATAATTAAGTTTTGAATCCCTATTTCTTGCAAGGATTCATTTATGAGGCAAATTATTTTATTCACAGATTAGTTTGAAAGAGGGTTTAGTAAATTGGACAGCTACTTAAAAAAATCAGTTATTAATACTTGCTCAAAAATTTTTAAATACCTTTCAATTTTTTATTTTAATGTTTTGAAAGATGTGAATTATTAATTTCGAGGGCTATAACTTCTAAATTGTACGATTTTTCTATCAAATAGAATTCGATAACATTTCTCAATTTTAAATTCACTAAATTTGAAAATGATGGGCTTTCATGTTGTAAAATAAATAAAATTTCAATTAGAAATTCTTAGCATATTTAAATTTTCAGCTAAAATTAAAACAGAAAGAAAAACCAATTTTGAACAGAATAGTTCAATTTTCAATTAAAGAGATTCAGTTCCAAATAAAATTATAAATATTTACAACAACAAACAATTTTAAGCAGTACAACTTTTAACCAATAAGATTAATGTTCTATCCAAAAACACGAATTTTCAAAAAAATACATGAATTCTCAGCCCAATAGCTCAAATTTCTTCTAAAAATATAAATTATAAACAAAAAATCGTCGTTCTGAATTTTCGGGACTAGTCCATCTCTTTTTCCAACTTCTCAAATTTTTAAGGCCGACTAGATACAGCCTAAAAAAATAATGTTAAAGAAAAAAATGGTAATTCAAAAGAATACATGAATTTTCAAACAAATAGTTATATTTTCAAGAATAAAGGATTAATTTTCAACCAAAAATAGAATAGGGTAATTTTTAATTTAAAAAACTTGTATAAAAAGGAAAACAAAGTTTAATCGAGAGTTGAACTTTTAAACAAGTGTTTGTGTTTTTAACCAAAAAAGTCTTCATTTCGACCAAGAACAATAATGTTGTGTCAAAAAGACAAATTCACAAAAAATGCATACATTTTTAACACAGTGGTGTTATATTATATGTGGTGTTATATGTGGTGTTATATTCTAAAAAAAAAGATCAATTTTTTACAAAAAATGAAACAGACAGAATAAACAAATGAAAATTAAGAAGTTAAATTTTCAGTTAAATTAATTAATTTAGAGCAGAAAAAAACAGTTTTGAACAGAATACATGATTCTTCGTGATATGGTACGTATTTGATATGTAATTTAATTAAATCTCTATGTGGTTAAAATCAAAATAGAAATTAATTCGTTATTTTTATTTTTATTCAATATACAATTAGTAAATTTTTTTTCAATTTACTATTTTTTCATTTTTGCATTTATTATGTGATTTGAATGAATGTGAATTATATTTTAATTAATTTTTGATATAGTTTTCTGCTTCAATGCCATATTATTATCAATTTTTTATTTTAATCATTTTATTTGTTTTAGAGAAACATTTAAGAAATGCTTTGAAATTCAAAATATTTATGTCCCACAGAAGTTTCGGAAACTTTAGAACGAAATAATAGAAATTTGGGATCAACTATTTAGTTAAACTATATAAGCTTCGGGGCTTGGGACAATTTTAAAGAAACCGGGCCATTCATAATTTTTAATTTTATAAATGTACTTTTTCTTGTGGATAAGATTCCGAAAGATTTTTGACTGTTTTCTTTAAAAAAAAAATAAAAATTTATCACCGAGGCTGGTTCTTCCATTTTCTTGGATAAATTTCAATAAACATAATATTGATATAAGGCTGTAACTTGGACTGGAATAACTGGTTACTTATCGCTAAATAAGATATTTTAAATGTTTTAATTTCTTCCTGTAATAGACTTTAAAAACCCCTAAAAAATGTTCAGCTTAGCCCCGTCTTATGGCAATTATCAAATGTAAAAATTACATACTAATACTAAATTTAAGTTCCTTTTTGGTTTTTTTTTAACCTCGAAGTAAGCGAGCCACTTAGCCCGATTTTACGATAATTAAATTATTTTCCCACTTTTATTTCTATTCTTTCTCGATACTTTCTCAACATATTTCTCTAAACTTCCTAATTCAAAGAGTGGACGTGAAAGTTCCTTCGAAGAAGTAATGAGGATCTTTGAGTTTGAATACGAAGCAAGAAAATTAATTTCAAGCTCGAGTTATAAGCAGGAGGGAAAATTAGGATATCAAAGGATGGTAAAACGGACTTTGAAACATTCAATAGTGATAAGTTAATCTACTTTCAGGTCTCGCACTACATTATGATTTGAAAAAAGTAGAAGAAGTGGCCGAGACTTTTAATCAAGTACGCAACTGTGGAATATTTATAGAATTCATATTTTTAAATAAAAATAATGCCAAGTCATAAATAAAAACAAGAGGAAAATAATTTTATCTAATTCTCTTTCTTAATATAAAGCAAAAACATTAAGTTAATTTATAAACAATTATTTATCATCACTTGTAGTGTAAGCTACATTACCCCACGATGTGGGGCTAAGTGGCACATTAACCAAAAAAGGTAGACAAAATTTGGAAAGCAAATTTTACAGACTAGACACGGATGTGACGAGAATTTTGCGTTTTTTTTACCCAAATGACTTTATCCTCATAGTTAAATTTCCAAATAAATAATTAATTTTGAACGAAACAATTAAATTTATAAACAAATATTTGAACTTTTCACCTTCGAGTATAAACTTTTGCATCAAAAGACCAATTTTCAATAAAATACCTAAAATTTTGAAACAAGAAGAAAACAATTTTCAATCAGGGGAATTTAAAAATGAAGACAAATACTTTACAAAATAGTAAAATCCTCAACCAAGTAGAGAATTCTGAACGCAGAAGAATAAATTTTACACAAAAAGACGAATTTTCAACGAAAGAGTTAAATTCTCAAGCCAAAAACACAATTGTTTTAGAAAATATTTGATTTTTAAACCAGAAGAGATACATTTTTATTAAGAAAGCTAATTTTTAATCCAGAAAGATAATTTAAAAAAATGCAGAAGTTCAATTCAACGAAAAACGACGAATTTTAAATCAAATACATGGAGAGTCTAAAAAATAATGGAATTTTCAGATGAGAAAACTAATTTTTACCCAAAAAAACAAAGCTTAAAAAATGCATGATTTTTCAAAACGATCCAACAAAAAAAGATGAATTTTCCATAAATATTACATTTTCAAAAAGAAATGAATTTTCAATGTCGGTGAATTTGAAAGAAATATAAAATTTTAACAAACCAGTTCAACTTTCAACAAAGTAGTTGAACTTTTAACTAAAAAATATGAATTAGGAACCAAAAAGTTAAGTATTCTAACAAAAAGGGAAATTTTTCAGCAATAAGACATACCAAAAGATTAAATTTTCAACCGAAAAATATTTTTTTTAACAAAAACCTAATTTTCTACAAAAAAGGCGAATTTCCATAAAATAGTTTAATTTTAAACAGAAATTTCAATTTTCAACCGATTAGTTTAGTTTTCTACCAAATTGTTAAATCTTTAATCAAACCTCAATGATGTAGACCAAAGGAGTTAAATTATTAACCAAAAAGTATTAATTTTTAACATAGATGATTAATATTTTACTAGAAAAGTAGCAAGTTTATCAAAATATATGGATTTTTAACTATAAAAGATAAACTGCTAATAAAAAAAAGTGGAAAAGTTAAATTTTTAACATAGAAGGCTAAGCTTAAAAATATATAAAATTGTAATAAATTAGTTCAACTTTTAAGCAAGTCTTTGAATTTTCAACCAATTAGTTAAATTTTCAACAAAAAAAGATGAATTTTCCAGCAAGAAATGGAACAGTTACATTATTAGTTTAAAAATAAACTAATTCTGTATAAAAAAAATTCCACAAAATGGGTTTAACCGAAAAGAAGATTTTTCAATCCAACAGATAATCTAAAAATCTTCAATACCGGATAATTAAAAAAAGATGGAATACTTGATTTTTTAACCAAGGAGACCAATTTACAACCCAAGAAATTAATTTTTAATAAAGTTGTTCAACTTTAAGCTAAGTAGCTGAATTGCTAATCAAAAAGAAGACTTTTTAAAAATGAAATAGTTGCAATTTCAAAAAATAATAAAATTTCCACTAAAATGCTAGTACTTTTAACGAAATGAGATTACCCCCCCCCCACATGCACTTCTTAACTACCTGATGAGGTAGGCCGAAACAAAATTTGTTGGAAGTCTGAAATGGAACTATATTGAAAAGTTGCATGTGAGGATCCTGACAGTGTCTATAATTAATTTCGAAAAAGTCCTTGGTTTTATGCGTTAAACAATATGTTTAAACAAATAATTAATTTAGTAATTTAGATATTTTCGTAGATGCCAATTTTTTAAAACATTTATGTATGATTTCTAAACTTTTTACAGATTTTGATGTGTAGCTTCATCAGATATTATTAATGATTAGTAAAACAACCTTAAAAAAGATAATTTTAAAATCTACAAAAATGTGGACATAATTTTTTCAGGTATCCCGAACGTATCCATTTGTAAAAATAGACAAGGAGGAAATTTGATTATTCTAGGAAACCGTAAGTGCAAATGTAGTGAATTTGTTTGAAACTGAGATCTCGATTTTTAAAATTATTTTGTTTTAACTGACTTTGAGTATTCTTTTTATTATTTGAGGGTGACGTAGTGTTAAAAATACTTTAGAAAAACATTGCTAAGTAAAAAATAATATTTAAAGTCAGTTGAAAAGGAATAATTCTAAAAAGAGTCAAGAGGTCAGCTTAAAAAAATTCAATATATTTACACTTGTGGTTTCCTAGACTAATAACATTTCTTAAACGTTCAATCTAATAGTTCTATGTGAATTACAAGTAATACTTTGAAAATTATTAATAAAGTAACACCATTTTTTGTTCACATTTTATGGACTATGTACTACAGTAATCACTATGTTCTGTTGACAAACAGTTAGTTATAATAAAATCTGTTTATCTTTTATTTTCTCCGAAAAGACTTTCCTTAATTGCTTTAAGACCCCTAATGAGATGCGCAAGCTCAGTTTGCTTGAAAATCTCGGATATTTAACATTTCGGATCTTGGTGTATTGAGTGAGCAGCAAACTTGACAAGGAACATCCTTGTCTCCTTCCATTGCAAAACTTCGCTTCTTAATTTTCTCTATCAATTCTGATTGATCTTTTTTAAACAATATTTTTAAATAAATTTAACAAGTCTAAACATATATTGGATGTTATGTACACGTATATTAAATAAGTAGCGGTAGTTGTAACATCAGCAGCACGATGAGATCTCGGGCAATTTGTCGCTCCCATCCCTCCCCCCTATATATATATATATATATATATATCATCCCTCCAACCCTCCGCACCCCCATCCCTATCTGCTACTCGAATTCTCTGTCTCTCTCACTCGCTTTTCGAGCATTGAAGAGGGTTCCCTATCGATCCAGATAGCTTCCCAGGGTGTGGTATGTTGCTCGCTTGGTGCGACGTTGTGCGTCGCGACGCTGTATCTTTCTCTCTCTAGCTTCCTTCATTTTGCATTTTCCTCTCCTTCTGTTTTTCTTTTATATTTCCCTATGGGGTTCCGATTTTCCGTTCCTCCAGGCATCACGTTCAGCTGGTGATCTAGACTCGTGAGCAAAGGCGCCACGCTAAAAGTTACGAAGTAGTTGCAGAGTGGCATACTCGGTTGTACTTGACCACACCGCCCGGGTATGGTTTCTTGGAACACGCGACTTGAACACGCAAGTCGTTTGCTATTTAGCGGGAAAAGTTATGAAGTCCAACATTCTATAGAATTCCTAGTTACATAAAATTAGGTACTAAAAAAAGCAAATTGTATCCGGCACTTTTAGCAGATCTTTTATCTGTTCTATCCTTTTATCTATTTGATCTTTTTTATCTCTCTTTTCTCTCTTATTTCTTTCATCTCTTTTATTTCTTTTATCTCCTTTATCTCTTTTATCTCTCTTATCTCTGTCATTTCTTCTATCTTTCTTCTCTCTCTTCTCTCTCTTATCTTCTCTATCTCTTTTATCTCTCTTAACTCTTTTATTTCTTCTATCTCTTTTATCGTGAAGTCTTCAGTACAGAAGTAGCACCTAATTTTGCACAAACCCTAACTTAACGTTCCCCTATAATAAAGTAATAGACACATTCCGAAAGAAAGGTGGAAAGCTATCTATGCATTAATTGCTTCTCGGATAAATACTATATTATTTAAATTATTTGCTTCATAGTTATCCAAAAATGTTTAGTCAAGTTATTTACAAATTGTTTTTTAACAGTAACAACAGAAAAAATCATAGAAAAAATAAAGGGTTAGGGTGTCCATTAGGGTGACAATGAAAACCCTAACTATTTTTTTACTTAGGACGCCACTTCAAATACTTGCTTTTAAAAAATAAGTGAATAGATGATTTTTGATATTTTAAATAAAAAAGTCTAACCTATTTGATTAAAAAAATTCCTAAGTCTCTATCCCCTGAGATTATACTTCTTAAAAAATATTTGTACACTTGCTTTTTTGGAGAAATACAATTATGGGATCACTTTTTTCCTATAAGATACAATGCTAAAAGGTAAGGATTTTTAAATGCCTAAGTTTACGATTTTCAGGAAATGTAAGCTATAAAATATTATCATATTTCGGAGTGTGTTCCCTTAAAATTATACCTCTTTGACAATAATTTATTCCCCATTTTTTATAATGTGAATTTTGGCCTCCTCTAAAGTCTTGGAAGAAAAAAAATGTTTTTTTAAGCATGGCAAATTTATTTGATTTAAAAATTAAAATAATGGAGTAACATTCTTTACCATTTTGTAATTAAGGAAGGTGTAAAATTTAGCATATGCTCTTATTTATAACTTTTGAAAGCTCAATTAAATTAATTATTTGCTTCAAAAAGAAGCTATTGTTAAACCTTGTATTTAGCCTTAAAACAAATGTAGCTTATTTAAAATAAATTGTCTTTTAATATTTCTTTAAAAGAAAAATCGTACATGCTTTGAAAGTCAAATATATTTTTCTTAAGGGAATTAAACTGAGTAGGGTTTACGCCACATAAATAATTCGTATACAAAGATGCATTGTTTAGTGTAAAATTTGAATCAAATATTATAGATACAATTTCATTCACCGGAGCAAAGCGGTTTTTTGAAAAATGTTCTTGTTTTTTATGTAATTTAAAATTAAGCGTTCTCAATTTAATAAGTTTCGTAATGCAATAAATTATAATGTTTTTTTTATTTTCACCATAGTGTTGGAGAATTTTTTCAGTCGAAGAAAACGGAAAATGACCTGGAGTTTAAATCAGTAACCGATATTTAATGATAAAACTAATTTATTTTTAACATTTTATAGTATCGAATGGAATTTTTATTAATTTAAATCAGATAAAAGGGAAGAAAATGGAGATCATGATAACTTTTTGGTTGTTTCAGGAAGATTTTACAATAATTAGAATTTTTATTTGAAACACGAAGTTTTTAGAAGAAAATATATGTAATTATAAATTGGATTAGAGAATTTTCGAAAAATAATTATAATTCAGATCTAAAACAAAGAATTTTGCAAAAGAATCATAACTCTGACTTGGAAGAGAAGGGTTTAAGGAATAATTATATTTTCTGAATTTTTAAAAGTGATATTTCCCAAAAAACAAGTATAATTACCAGACTGAGAAAACCAAAGATTGACCAGAAAAAAACAGAAAAGTAATAGGAAATTTACAATTATTGTCTTGTTCAAGTTATAGTTAACTATACATAACTGCAATTAATTTTCGACATCAATTGGGTTTACTGATACCCTATGTACGTTTTGAACGAGAAATCTAAACGAAGTTTTTCCTATAATTCGAGTAAAAAAAATTTTTTTTAAATATTAAAATAACTATTTTTTAAAACAAATTTTACCATAACTGCATTTTTTCTAGAATACAATTTACATACTCATTTATGTATACACAAAAGTGCCTAGTATTATTACAGTACGGTTTATTGATTTAATTTTTGTGTACACTTTTAAAATTCCACATTGATTGTCAGTAGAATATGGATGAAATAAATTGAATCGGATCTGAAATTATACAATCCTGGCTTTTAATAAAATACAGCTCTGAAGCCCGGGAAACCGTGTTTATCTTAAAATAGTTAAAAATAAAAGTGAATATTGCTTTTTTTATTTAATGTGAATAAATTTAATTTAATTATGCACTCCCATTAATAATAATAAGTTGTAACTTACAATAAATTAAAACCACGATATATTTTAATAAAAGTTGTTTTTTATTGGCCTCAGTGTGTTCATAATAAGAGAATTTTACCTCTTCAGTAAATTGGAATTAGTAAGTGAAAACTTAATTTATTCTGAAATCTTCCAGACATTTATTCAGAATTTGTACACAATGATTTCGACATATTTATTGTGAAAGATTTGAATAAAGTAGTCTTGAACAAGTCGGAATAATACGGTTTTTTCCACAAATATCAACTTGTATTTTATTGGACGTTAAATCAAAAATAATTTACATCCTAAAGTTCTCCCAGTAATTATTCTTTTTTAAGTATGCGAGAGGTTATCAGAAAAAAAGAATGATAGCTCCATTAGGTTTCCGCAAATCATTATTGAGTACTATTGGAAAACCATTATTGCTTTAATAGTACTAGCGATTTTAAAGATACCTAATGGAAACCATAAGTACGCAATAACTTTTTTTTATATTGCTTAAAGATTCATTCTACTTTCTATATTCATAACATATTTCTAGACAGTGATAATAATATGAATATTTATTATTTCTTAATTTTTTAACTTTTTTATTCGTAAAGAATCACTCATACCTTAGAGGCTCTAAAAATAGTTTTATGTACAATTTCCGACAATTTGTTGTCCCAGGGTCTGATTTCTAATTATTCACGTGAATTTTCCTGTTGAAAACTTTTCTATGATCTTTCCATAATATATTTAATTCCTTTTTATAAAATCAAATGAGGAATTCTATAAATGTGACGAATTCTCACTTAGAACCTGTATGGTTTTTGTAAATTTATTTTTTGCTCAAAATTCTACTTCTTCACGGAAATTCCATGTCTCACATTGCCAAAACTATAACTCTCCACTAAAATTCCTTGCCCCACGTAAAAATTATAATTCTTTTGTAAGATACCATGACTGAGAATTATAAATCCTTTCGAAAATTACCTTTCCAAAAGTCAAAATTATATTTCTTTACTGAAATTACCTTTCCTTAGCTTAACATTATAATTTTTTACTAAAATACCCTGATCCTATTTAGAATTTTAAATCGATTAGAAAACCTCCTGACTGAAAATCAAACATTTAGTTGTTTACAGAAATTCCTTGTACAAATTATCAAAATTATATTTTTTTACTAAAATCCTAAAATTTCCTGTTCCAAGTAGGAATTATATGTCTTTACTAAATTCTTTCCGGAAATTATTCTTGAAGGGAATGCTCTGTCCCAATTGTCAAAATTATATTTCTTTACTGAAACTCAAACTGAATTGTTGCGAATCTACTTTATTAATGATGGAAGAACACCCTTGTTTGTATATTTTAATCAATTCCGTTGGTCTACTCTTAAAAGTGACTTTCTCTTGTAGAGTATTCCCTACAAAATGAAATAGCAAAATTATAAAGAGACAAATTTTATTATTGTCCTACATAATACAACTGAATCATTCAGTCCCGAATATAACTTATAGAAAATTATTCAGTATAGTAATTTATCATTTGGGTAAACTTAGCTATTCATGATCTATTCCTGTTAAAAAACTTTATAATAAAACACACTATTTAGTTTCTTTTAATGTTTCAAGATACGATCTCTATCTAGTTTTCCAATATCTCTTAGTTTTAAAATATTGTGCCAAGCAACCTGCTTAACGATAGAAGAACTAAATTATTCACCTATTCTAAAAAATTCAATTGGTCTACTTTTTAAAAACAGACCTTTTGCATAGTTAAAATTCAAGGTAAATTTAAATTAGATTAAACTTTAATTTAGAATCCTTTTTAACGCCCAATAATCAAGTTAATGTATAGAATTTCTGAAAATAAAACCAAGAATCCAACGATTTGAAAAAAGATCCTCTTTAAAATAATCCTAAAAAAGCAAAAAATGTTTGGACAAAAATAAAAAGGACATAAGAACAATAAGAAGGCAACCAATCAAATCCTTTTCATTCTCTTTTTTATTTCTTTCTTCTTTTTTATATTCTCACCAGAGAAGGTATTATATTTGTGTAAAGTTTGACCACCAAGTTTTTGTCAAATGCCCAGTTTTTGAGACTCTCTGTCTGTATGAATGTAAGTATGTATGTTTGTCTGTCTTTTTTCACGATAAATTTTGAAAAAATTAATCTACTAGATTGGAATTTGTTACACTCTTTTAGTGTCCTAAACTAAAGGTCAAGTTCGTTAGCCAGCCATTTTTGATAAAATTTCAAACAGTGAGCCCATTTTGTATATGTTTGAAAGCACTTTTTTTTCTAAATTCAAAACTTCTCTGTACGGATATTCATAGTATGGAAGAAGTCGAACCATTCACCCTAATGACTTTTTTCATAAAATAAAAAATTACCAGAGTCATAGTAATTAAAAAATTCCAAAAAACACACGAAAATGAACATTATAAGCCAAATAACGCACGATATGAAAAAAATGGACAGCATAAAAAATAATGGAAATTCAAAAAATGACATTTTTCTGTCAAACGATGCAAAATAGGGTAAAAGATGAGTAGAAAAAAATTGTGGATTTGAAAAAGATCTACTAATTTGTTATTAATCACTTTTTGATAGGATTCGTAATTTTCACTTTAATCGTGAAAAACATCATTAACAGTCACGAAAAAATCTGCCCCCTGGATGGGAACATTCTCAACAAAACTTTTGTCTTTTAATTTCTTATTTGTCTCGTGCGGATTTTTATTTTTATTATTATCAATCCACCAAAAAATTATAAATAATATTCACCAACGTTTCGGTTCTCAAACAGCACCCTTATCAAGGCAACAAGAATTTGAGCAGGTAGGAACAGCAACGAAACAATGATGCTCTATTATATCAGAGGAAGAGCATCGTTGTTTCGTTGCTGTTGCTACCTGCTAAAATTGATCTTGCCTTGGTGCTGTATGAGTACCCAAACTTTGGTGACTATTATTAAAAAATACTTATTTATTGTTATTTGATAATAATAGAACCGAAACATTCATTCCCTATTTAATAAATGTACATATCAAATAGTTAAATCAAAATCCTGGAAAATGGTCATCTATTTCTGGCAATATCTGCAGTACATACCTCAAGAGAATAAGGTGCAGAAGATCGTGAGTTTAGTTTAGGTTAAGTTATATTAAGATGGAATTGAATACATCTGCTGAAACCGCTTGTTCTAAAGCCGTCTTGAGTTTGTAACAACCCCTTAATTTTGCTGTATCCTTCTCATCAAGGAACTTCCTTATGCATCCCAATTCCCTTGAAATCATCTAAATATTAATATCATGTTGCATCAGGAAAATTCTGTAATGTGAAACCATGATAAAATAATCACATTATTTCCCTTCTGCAACTTCAATAGAAAATTATTCATAAAATGCGATTAGAAATGTTTTATTCTATAACAAAATCATTTTACCATATCTTTTAGCAGTGAACTTTCTCAGGCTTTGGACTCACGCCACTATTGACTCCTTTTTAAGGACGCAACTGTTTAGTTATTCTTTTTAAAGAAGTGAACCTAATGCTACTATTTTTCAAATTTTTGGCTAATGCAACAATTTGTAGGTTTGTCTTTAAACATATTATTCTAACTTCTTTTTGATAGATTGGTTACTACAATACAGCTGCTAGAATTTCAAAAATTCTAAGAATCATAGAGTTTCCAGAATTTCATATTTCACGTGATTTTAAGTTATTTCGTGATATTTCATCTGATTTAAGAGGATCGCAACGGTATTCAATTTTTTAAAAGAAATTTTCAGATATATGTTTCACGAGATTTTAAATATTTCAAGCGACTTTAATAAAGATAAAAAACCTTCTGGAGAAGAATAGGGATTAAATGACATGTAATTAAATTTTATGAAACTTCTAGGATTGTCAAGGGGTTTTATACTGATTTTATGGGATATAATGAGCTCTCAGAGAATTAATTAAATTTATACATTTCTAAAGGAATTTTGAAAAATATTAAGATTTTTAGAGATTAAACAAGATTATAGCTTTTTTTCAATTACAAATTTTGTTGACCAGAAAAGAGCTTTCTGCAAAGTAGTTAAAGATTCAATAAAACTTTTAAATTTTTAAACAAAAAAGTTGAATTTTACAGAAAATTAATAAATTGGCAACTAAATAATAAAAAATATTTAAATATAATTCTCCGGAGAAAGCAACTGAAAAAAAGAAAATTAAATAGAAAAAGAAATATAAGGCAATTAAAATACTAACAATAAAATTATATAATGAAAGTTCATAAAAACAGAAAAATATGTATTTTCATATAAATAAAAATTAATAATTTCAAAAAATATCGTCCTTGATAGCAAGGTAAGAAATCCATTTAAAAAAGTTTTGCAAAAGATGTACCTGCAATGTTAAAATTTAATAACAGCTTAACAAATTTGAAAATAACTTTTATATTTCAGAATTCACTCTTCTTTCCCTATTTTCTTCTTTTCTCTTATTTCAAAGAATTTTTTATTTTCCCCTTTTTTTCAAGAAACTTTCTTTGTTTTCCTTTCCTCGTTTTTTCTTACTTAGTATAAAGTTGAAAAAAGTTGAACGACCATGTTAAACATTCTTTTTTTTTAATTGATTTATCTGGCTATAAAATTAACCATTCCATTTACAAAAATTAAATTTCTTGGTTACAATATCACCTTTTTTTTTAAATGCAACTGATAGTTGAAAATTTATTTTTTGTGGTTCAGAATTCAACTGTTTAGTTGGAAATTCTACTTTTTTGGAGGAATTTAACTGGTTTTTATTTAAAAATAAAATCTATTTGTGTAGAAGTATTGAATATTACATTTTTGTTGTTTCAAATTCAACTTTTCGGTTGACGGTTCAACTGCTTTTTTAAAAACTTGATTGTTTTAAACATATCTCAACTGGTTAAAAGTTTCCTCTCTGCTAGAAAATTGATCTTTTCTGGTTTAAAATGGACTTTATTTGTTGCAAATTCAACTTTCTTCGTTAAAAACTAAACTGGTTTGATGATTATTTGCCTTATGTTGTTTAAACTGTCCATCTTTTTGTTTGAAAATCGAACTATTTAGTTACAAATTAATGTCAAATAAACTTAAATTATTAAAATAAAACTTAATTCAAAACTACACTTAAATTAGTTAAAAAAATGATTTTTAAATTCTTTTTTTTTTCTTGTTAAATATGATTTTTTTGTATAAAGCCAACTATTTGATTTTCTTCAAAATGTATACATAATAAGTTGAAAATACAACTAGTTAGTAGTAAATTCATGTATTTTGATGAAAATTTGTCGTTTGGCTTAAGAAGTTTTTTTTAATCCCCCTTTTTAATTGACAATTCCAATAGTTTGTAAACAATTCGTGTTTGTTTTCATTTAGTTCAACCGTTTGCAACTTCGTTGAAAATAAACTTGTTTGTTTTGTGTCTTTGAAAAAATTCGTGTTTTTGTTTTGAAAATTGGACTGTTTAGTCAAAACTTGAACTATTTTGTTGAAAATTCGTCTTCTGGGTATAAAATCAACTTTTTAGATAAAAAATGCTAACGTGGTTTATGGACAATCACTAAGGTGACGTAAATTAAAAGCGTGGGAAGGAAATATCAAAATTTATTACTATACTATTATTACTATTATATTATTCTTGAAATCCCCC
>JAWWLR010000155.1:19523861-19534802 GCA_035041075.1 Acraspis erinacei | reverse complement strand
TCTCGAAATTCAAATTTAAGTGGCTCGGCTACTGTTTTACAAATAGATCCACTGTGAAAGAAGACATCAATGTTTTGATAAAAAGTGTAAAATGAATGTTTGAATTCTAAAAGGGAGTCAGCGGCAGTGTTTTCTTCTTTACGGCTATAAAATATGATGCCCTGGCATTTGTCAGAGAGGAAGTGTCAGAACTGGTAGCCTCGAGCCATATCCTAGTTTACAATAAACGCTGGTCTTTACGACTTCTGAAAGTGGAAGACAGAAACGTTCCTGGTTATAAGCAAACAAACGGGGGTGTAAAAGATCATAAACAGCATCCCACGACTCCTGAGGAAACAGATCCCATGAGGCTTGGATCTAAATAGGAAACTCTGGTTCATTGCAATATAATCTCGCTCACCGTCTTGCCTATTTTTTCCTGCTTTTCCCACCTTGCTTCATCTTTTTTTTCTCTTCGTCATTTTTTCTCCTGTAAAATAATAAAACGGTCCTGCCCTTAATAGCTTACACAGTGTTTTCTTTTTCTTCGTTTTATTATAATTTCTTGCTTCCTCATTTTATAGAAAAAATGGTAAGTACTGGAGCGCAAGTTTTCTTTGAAATTTTAAATAGAAATGCAGAAGAAACTTGTTGAAAACTGAAATTTATAAGGGACTTTAAGAACTCCCAAGGGGCTTATCATTCTTTCTTATTGCGGAAAAATTTACTACGAGATGAAGTTTATGCAATTATGGAACTAGCATTATTATGTGCTCGCTAAATCTGGCAGAAAAATGGCATTGCTAATTAATAATATATTAATATAAAACAAGATTATTATTGCAATTTTAAATTGTCCATTTCTATAAATTCAAAAATAATAATTTAAGAGATATTGTTTTATTTTTCAGAAAAATTTTTTCCAGAAATTAATTTGGAAAGAAGCAGTTTGCAAAATTGGAATGTTACCTAACAAATATTCAGCAATATTCAAATAAAAATATATATATATCAGTATTAAGTTAGTAATTTTGAAATTTGTATTCCCTTGAATTCGGTTTCATTTTTTAAATTTTATTTCATTAGATTTATTTTTAATCAGACGGACAGTTCATACTTAAGTCATAAGATAATTTGTTGCTGCAATATATATATTTTCTAAAGTTAATCAGACAACAAGTATCTTACTAACATGCCAGCAATATTTTTTGACAATGTGATTAATATTTGAATTTTTTAAATTGACAATGCGGATTATCAAAAAATTATCTACATTTTTGATAAAAGTGTGTTTTCTTAAAGCTAATATATGTATTCATTCTGTTCTTCTTGATTCTGAAAGAATTTCTTGTTCTCCTTTTAAATTAGTTGAAAATTAAAAAAAAAATCAAAATTAACAAAATGACGGCGGTTTATCTGATACCTTCAACTTACACAAAAAATTTACACTTTTTAAATTTTTTTTCTAAGTTTGTCCTAATTTAGAGAATGTATTCCATAATAGTTTGCCATGTGTCTGAGTCGGGGAGGCAAAAAATATTTTTTTATCTGAAAAACAGAAATTAAGAGTCTTTAACATTTTGTATCAAATCTACACATTATACGAAAAAAGTAAAATGAAAAAAAATTGTTTCTCTAAAAAATATTAAAAAAAGGTTTTTTGAAACATTTTTCTATCTAGCGTTATTCTCGAGATTTTTTATAATATATATATAAAATCCTTCGAAATTTCTTATTTTTTTACAATCTTATTATGTTATAAAAATCAAAAAAGAACATAATTAAACAGTTTCAGCAAATTTTACATCAAAATTTTTCCTATGAAGACCACATTTTGAAATAATCGATACTCTTCAATTCTTATAACTTTATTCTATTTTTCCTATAATGCGTGGTCATAAAACAGTTAAATTAAGCCCAGCTTGGTTCTTTATTATACCATCAAATTGTATTGTTAAAAAAATCGAAGGATTTTATGTATAGTTTAATTAAAATCTCGAAAATAATGCTAGATAGAAGAAAGTATCAAGAGATATTTTTCTAAAAATTTGTTAGAGAAACAATTTTGTTTCTTTTAATTATTTTTATCTTGTATCCTTTAGAAAAATCGGAATTTTCATTTTCAAGACAAAATCAAGGCACTCGCTGCGAAGTGTGGGTGCAGGGCAAAGGAATCAAAATAAGAAAAAACTTAAGGGGTTTTTGTGGAAATTGAATTTAAAGATTTAAAAAACACCGCCATTTTATCAATTTAATATTTATTTTCATTTCTCGAACGGATTTCGAAAGAAGACGAGAATTTCTATCAGAATCATAAAGGTAAAATACCTATATTAAATACAAAATATCATATTTTTAACAAAAGTGATGAAAAATTGTTGATACTTTATGTTTACAATTTTATAAATTAAAATACTCATAAAGTTGGGACAAAGTTTTTTTTTCAAGTCTATAAGATACGTGACATCTTATTTCCTTTGAAAAATATCATATTTCAATGGAAAATGATTCTGTGACTTGATCATGAACTTTGATCATATTTTTGAATTAAATTGAAATGTGAAAATTCTCTTTTTGGAAGGATTTAATTATAGGCCGGATCGAAGTCGGTTCGTACTACTTATATCTGCGATACTAGTGTATTTCAGTA
Source organism: Acraspis erinacei (assembly GCA_035041075.1). Lineage (NCBI taxonomy): Eukaryota > Metazoa > Arthropoda > Insecta > Hymenoptera > Cynipidae > Acraspis > Acraspis erinacei. The sequence goes on along the minus strand of JAWWLR010000155.1, from coordinate 19,532,173 downwards.
GTACATCGTTGTTGTGGACAATCTGGTCTTTCTCGATCGTCCGCGTTCGGCCTTTTTCATCAGTACAATAATAAAAATGCTGTTCGAAGATGTTAGATTTGTTAAGCGTACTGGTCCAATATTTTAAATTTCTAACTATTGCCAGTCATTTGAAAGAATCCTTGTGTATATTTGGCTGCTTTCACATTTGCATATTTTTCTAACAATGTTGTATGATTAGCTGATTTTATTGGACGTTTAATTGGTAAGAAAATTAATTAAATAGGCTAGATTTGGTGGGATTCTGGTCCAATATTTTTTAAATATTTTCTCAGTTCTAATCCTTAAAAGAATAATGATGTATAATTGTCTTGCTCCATGGATGTAAGTTCTTTCGACTATGATTAGATGATTTCGCTCTATGTCCCCAGTGTCATATAATTAATTAAATATGTTAGATTTCGCGGTATCCTGGTCCGATATTGTAGAATTTTTCCTTATTTGCAATCCTTTGAAAGAATACTGATGTATAGTTGGTTTGTTCCATAGTTGTATCTTCTTCCAACCATGTTGTACGATTAGCTGAGGTCATTGGATGTATACCAGGTGACAAAATTAACTAAAAGGTGTTAGATTAGGTGGTATACTGGTCCAAATTTATTGAGTATTTCCCCATTTTATATTATTTGAAAAAAATCCCTCTTTATTCATGGTTCGTTCCACAGTTGTATCTTCTTCCAACCATTTTGTATGATAAGCTGATGTTATTGGATGTCAATCAGGTGAGAAAATGAATTACAAGATGTTCGATTATATTTAATCGTTGCTCCACAAATCGAACATCTTTTATATAATTTTTATCCTGGACGACATCCCATAACATCAGCAAATAAACTAATGATAATTTTGATCTCAGAAGCATCGAAGTTTAGAACACGGAAAGCACATTCCAAAAATCATTATTTCTGTGCGACATCCTCTGTCGCGCTGTTATATAGAGAAAAAAATGTGCAATAAATCTGTCTCAATTTGAATTTAGTTCACATTTTATAAGTTCTCTAAATTCTTATCTTATTTTTAAATGAAACTGAAATGTACAAATTCTCCTCGAGGGTGTAATTTAAAACTCGGAGCGTATAGGTTTTACAAGGTTCATACTAATGAGCAGGGAACGAAATATCCTGAGTGACGAATTGAATCGCAACTGAATTTATGCGAACGCCATGAATCACTGCGATAGCATTGTACTGCTTCAACTAACATCACACAATGGTAAAGAGCTATCGGTTCGAAAGCTCAAACGGTAGAATCTAATTAACTTAATTAGCTCGCCTCTAACTGCAAATGCACTATCCAATGATGGAGAAACTTCCTTCTCTAGTTTCGAGTCATTTATCCAGTATCAAAATCTCTATTGTCGTTATGAAATAGCCTAAATCATAATTGTCATTTTTTTCATTAATTTTATAAATAAATCATTTCTTATTTAATTTCGATCAGTTAGGATGAGGAATAATTTTCAGAATCGGTGCTTCATCTGAATTAGAAGAAACGACAGTTTTCGTTGATTGTCTACAGTCTGCATATATGCCTCCCTCGTATTGATGGACAATTTAATTCTGATCAATGTCCTAACTAGGAACAGTATCGTTTCGCATGATGGCAGATGAACGGAATTTATGCATGGATCGAAACTTATAATCAGATTTCCAAACGCGCATCGAATATTATTCAATACTTTGAAGCATCAGTTCGTGCTTGCAATTGGCCATTACTCGATCATGATCCAACTGATTATTTCGTCGACCAATAGCATTAACGAAAGTCGATTTACGCTTATCTTTACGCAACGAACGACCGCAAAACATGTGTATTTCATAGATCGCTTCAAATGGAATATTCAATACTATTTCATGAAGGAGAGATAAAAGAAAAATTATTTCATTCTTTAGCAATATTATAAAAACTGGAGTTTTAAGATCAAATTTAAAAGTAATAGTGATATTGGGAGCAGCTAAATACAAACTGTACACTATTTTACCAATCCCCATCTTTTCTTATTTTCTTTAGAATTTCATTTTTCCCCCTATTTTTAAGAAAATTCCTGTTTTAATCGTGTTTTCGCTTAAATGCAAACTAAATGAATGGAATTCAATAATAAAATCTAATTATTGTTCGTTGAAAGTTCATTTTTCTTATCTGAAAAGTCAATTATCATATTTTTGGTTTAATATTCATCTCTTTGGGTTAAAACTTTTATTCTTTGATCGAAGATTTATCTATTTCGTTATAAATTAATCTTTTATCGTAGAAAATGGATCTTTTTAACTAAAAATTGAACTACTTGATTGAAATTTGAACTCTTTTGTTACATATCTATGTTACTAGATCAAAATACATCTCTCTGGTTAAAATTTGAAAATTTTATTGAAAATACGTGCTTTTCCTTAAAAATAAATTTTCTTTGCTAAAAATTTAACTCATACATTTTTTGCAAAAATTGATCGTTTTTAGTTGAAATTTCGAGAAAAAAATTTTCTATCTTGAATTAATTTCTTTTTTTCGGAAAAATTAACTACTTGGTAGTAAGTTGAAAAACTTTGTTAAAAATTAATTTTACCTATTGGGCAAATATTTTAATATTTTGTTTAAAAGTCAAGTTTTTCACAACAAACTATTTTTTGGATAAAAATTAATTTAACTATTTTGAGATTAAAATTAATGGACTTTATTTTTTGATTGCAAAATTAATTTTCTTTTCGGAAAATTTAACTAATCCGCGTTTGGATGAAAATTGACCTTTAGACTTGATAATTTAAGGAATGGATTTTTTATTCCGGTATAAATTTTGTTGTTGAAAATTTAACTACTTCGTTAACAGTTGAAAAAAATTCATTGTATTATTTTAAGATTCATCTATTTGCATGAAAATGTACCATTCTTATTGAGAATTCGTTTTTTCATCGAAAACATTGTATCAATTGAAAATGTAACTGAAATGAACTTTTTGTTAAAAGTTCAATTGTTCTAAAAAAGATTCGTCTTTTTGGTTGCAATTTTTATTCTTTCAGTCTAAAATTCAACTACTTGCTTAAAAATAACTTTTAGCTTAAACATTCATAATTGTGAAAAGAAAATTCTACAGTTTTGTAGATAAATCAACTTCTTGATTGAAAAATTTCACAATTTGTTTAACATTTTTTTTATTTTTATTTTTTTTGCTTGAAAGTTCCACTATTTGGTTGTGAATGCAACTAATTTGGACTAAGCTTCATTTCTTTGTTGAAACTTCAACGCTTGCGCTGAAAATTAAATTCTTAGTTGAAGATTCATATTTTTGGGTTAAAAATTTAACTGTTTTGAAGAAAAATGGGCTTTTTAATTAAAAAACGCATCTTTTGGGTTGAAAAATGTACCATATTTGTCAAAAATCCAACAATTTGATAGAAATTTCCGTTTCATCTGTTTTGCTTGAAGTTTCAAACATTTGGTTGAAAATTTGTTTACTTTCCATTAATTTCCAAATTAAATCACAAACCAAAATTTTGGCTTGACATATTTTTTGAAAGGCCCAAAATGTGTCACGAATTTTTTTTTCCGTTTGTTTCAATGCTGAGCATTGATGTGATCATAAATGTTCATGAAATAAACTATAGTCGACAATTTTATTTAGTTAATGGCTTGAATTTTAAGAAAGAAGGGTCGTAACCTGGACAGAGCACTTTCAAATAAAAACTTTAAGAGTTTGATAAAATTGACTCTAAACTATCGCGAAGACATAAAACTGATGTTCCAAGGCAAGAAATGTTCTGGAAGTAAGAAATGCTGAGATTTTAGTTTGTACCGGTGGGGTATAGAAAAGTAGTTTTGAGATCTCGTAACCATCCTATGAAATAGACCTTTTTAAACTCTTCAGTAAATAGCGACGAAAGCTATTTTAGCGATTCCATTATGGAAGCGGTTACCACGGACCATGCTTTTCTTACTCAGTTCCCTTTTACAAAGTCAGATGTTTTGAAAGTTTATCCTATTTTCTCAATGACATTCGATCATCCTGATATTTTGAATTTTAAACTTAACTATTACATAAAAAAAATTAAGTTTCGAATAATCAATCTTTTGATTTCTACATACTTCTTCACCATAAAGGTAAATCTACTTTATTATTAGAAACGATTCTGAAGCTTTATTTTCGTACAATACTGAATAAAAAGTCTGGAATATATCGAAAAAACAAGGGGTTTCTTGACAAATTGGAATACATTCTCATTATAGGCTAAGAAAGTAAAAAAATTTGGCTTGACAAGGTATTATATATTGCTGGATCGATAAATTAGTTAGCTATAGTCAAATGTCGACTCAGTCCCAGAAGGCTACCTTCTTACCTCAATATTTGCCGCTAGATGAATTTTTAAACAAATTTTTTTCAATTAAAAAACGACTTTAAAATAAAAGTGACGGTCTAGTTTCACTCTGCCCTACAGACATAGATAACCAACAACATCGGAATTTTTCCGAAGAAAATTAAAACATTATGTTTTATAGGGAACCAAAAAAACCCACAAGTGAACATTTGAATTTTGTGCGTTTTTGACATTAATTATTGTTTTTAGCAACTTTCTTTTAGTATTAAATTTGAAAGTCGCGCTTTTTCCTAATTTTTTATCTAGTCTTTAACATGTCAGTCAAGGTGAGGCAATAATCAATCACATTTTGTACAAATAATTGTTCAAAAAATTTATTATTATTTATAACAATAATCTCTTAGCATAATTCTAGGAAGTTGAAGTTGGTTCTAAAATTTTTCACTTTTCAATTGGAGTGAGGTTTCAATTAAATTAAAATAATTTACACATTTTTTTAAACAATTTATTATTATTAACACCTATATTTTCTCACAATAATTCTAGCAAGTTTAAGTTTTTTTCTAAACAAATTCACCTGTTGATAGCTCTAAGAAAAATGTTGAAAAAAAGTGGAAATTCTAGAAATAAACCGGAACGATCTAGTATTATTTGAAAAAATATATAAATACAAATAATAATCGATTTTTGAAACAATTATGTTCTTAACTTTCCTTGCCTCATTTTAATCGAAACGGTTAAAATAAATTTAAAAATTTGGAAAGGAACGAAACTTTCTAGCTCTATTCTAAAAGAAAGTTAGTAAAAACAATAATAAATCATTTACAGAACATCAATAAAAATCTAATTTTTAGTAGAAAGTAGTATTTTATGTATTATAAAGAATTTATATTTAATAATTTTACACAAAGTTATGATTAGCGCCAACAACTCGCAAAACCAAATTTTTCAGTTATGGGGATTTCTTGGGATCCTATAAAACGGACTTATGAAGGTAAATGAAAAAAGTTTTTATTTGTAGGCTATGGCTAATTGTAAAGAGAAATATTCATCTCAATTTGCCTAATATTGACGATTTTGAATAAATAAATGGCTCCTAATTATTTTGAAGGATCCAAAGTCAAATTAATATTTTTGAGATTATAAATTACCTTGCCACATAATATGGTACACTTGATACGCGAGTGCACCAGAATTTACAGAACAAGCACAAACATGTGGACAGCTTGATGGATGATGGCTTTCTGTGTTATTATAGATTACAAACAAGGTGTTTACATACACATAAATCGCAAGTTAAAGATAATTATCTATAACCCTCGACAATAGCTGCGCGGTGAATCTCAATTTAAGTGGTTTTCTGCAGTTTTCCTCTCCCCTGGCCAAACATCCAGGCAGATTCGAGTGCTTCTAATAAAATCGGATGTAGCTGGATGTTATCACTGGTTGGGGTTAAATTCATAGACTGATTCTATTGACCTCTGTTTCGCCGAAGTTTTAAAAGAAAAAGACATAGTACAATATATTTTAACCGCAGTGCTACGGGACTTAAATTGACTAACCTTTCAAGACAATAAGAATAAAAAGTCTTTATAGAAGTAAACCTTAAGAATATACCCACACCTTCAAATGCCCAAGAGTGCAAGCACATAATGCGATTTCAGTCAATCCGATTTGGTGTATCGTGACCCATTTTCTATTTTCCTCTCGGGTTCAAGACTTCCTCTATCAAATGTGTACAAAGGAAGGTGCACCCTTTTCACAACAGCGTCTCACAAAGGTTGATTTTATACCTTCAGATATTATATTTTTTATTACTTTTTCTAAAAATGCGAGCAGCAGAAAGGTAAAGGACAACGGAAAAAAGAACATATATTACGTGACGCTTTTTTATATAACTTTTTATCTACCCATCCCTCTTGTGACGATTTGTGACATTTTGTTAAACCCTTCCCAAAATGTCATGTGACACTAAATTTGACACTCCTCCTATTTTTAAATACGAAATATTAATAGAATTTTATAGAAACGCCAATCGAACAATAAATAATAACTTAAAAATATTGGATAGTAGTATGAGAATTCTTTTAATTAAATTTTGTAGACATTTTTTGTTTCAATTGAGAACTCTTTTGTTTTTTTCAAGAAATTTAATTTCTTTTCTTGTTTTTAAGCAATTTTCCCTTTTTTCATTTGTTTTGGCTTAGATGTGAATTGAATTAATAGGACTCACGAAGAAATTCGCAACTACAAATACTTGGCTAAAAGTAAACTTTTTGTGGCAGAAAAATATATCATTCTAGTTAGGGTCGGAATTCATCTGGTTTATCTAAAAATTCTACTATTTCATTGCAACTTTCCTGTGGTAGATCTGAGCTGAAAATTTAAGTATTTTATTGAAACCTCATTGCGTTTTTATTGAAAATTCTTCTTCTTATTGAAAAATCTCATTTTATTAGTTGAAGATTTATCTCACCGGTTGACAATTCAAGCATTTGGTAGAAAATTCGTTTCATTTTTGGTTGAAAATGAATTATTTTAACTGGAAATTTCATTTTTTATTTTTCCTTATAAAATAATTCTTTTAATTAGAAAATTCAATTACTTGGTCGAAAGAAAATGTTTTTTTAGTTGGAAAATTCAAGGATTTGGTTAAACATGCATGTATTCTATTGATAATTCATATTTTTCGTAAAAAATTAATCTTTTTCGTCAATAATTTTACTACTTGGCTAAAAGTTAAACTAGTTCCTTCAAACATTATTTTTTTGTGAAAGATTTATCAAATTGTTTGACAATTTAAGCATTTTCTTCGAAATTCGTTTCATTATTGGTTTAAAACTAATTCTCTTAACTGAAAAATTAACTATTTAATTTTTAATTAAAAAATCATGTCTTTTGTACAAAACTAACCTTTTTTCAAATTAAAAACCTTTTTGCTTCAAATATTAACTTTTACAGGTTTTTTTATAATTTTTTAAAATACTTTTTAAAAATTGAAATACGTTGTAAAAAATCTACTTTTTTGGGTCAATAGTTCATAATTTTTAGTAAAAAAAATCAACCATTTCGTTGTAAAATTAACTTTTGTGCATATTTTTTGGCAGAGAATTGTACTTTTTGACTAGAGAATAAAACAGTTTGACAGAAAATTAAACCATTTGGTTGAAAGGGAATTTATTTTTTGAAAGTTTATATATTCTGGTATAAAATTTAAACTATTTGTTAACATTTTTTAATAATTTGTTGGAAATTTATTTAGAAATTTAATAATTAGCTTGAAAATTTGTCTTTTCTTTGATTGAAATTTAGTTCCTTATAGAAAAATTTAACAATTGAATTTTTGGCTCAAAACTTATCCTCTATAAGTTGAAAATTCAAGTATTTGGCAGGAAACCCATTTATTATATTTATTATTATATTATTTATTACTATATTATTATATTTATTAATTATATATTCGTCTTTTGCTAGAAAATTATTCTTCTTGGTTGAAAATTCTACCATGTGGTAAAAAAATCCACTACTTTGTTAAGACTTTAATTTTTTTTAATACGCGTTCTTTGTCAGAGTAAGCTTTTTTAGTCGAAACTTACGCCATGTAAAAATTCGTCCGTTCGGACAAAGAAAGTTTTACGTGTTAAGCGTTTTACGTAGAGTGAATTCTGACTTGTTCCAAGGGTTGAGAAATTTTAACATTCGAATATTCCAAAACTTTTTTAATTGCTCAACCACTGACGCGGGCAGTGACTTCGCTACTTAGAATATCTGAGCAAGAGACTTGGAATAAGCGAGCCTTGGAATAAGTGAAAGTTTTCTGGAATACATGGATGCTCCCTAATTTCAATTCCAGTTAATTTACAAATTCATAGTACTATTTATATTTATATTCATGTTACATGTATTTTTAGTATTTTCATTTCACTGCTTGTATTATAGATCTGTTGTGTATCCATTTTTCCTGCTTGA
>JAWWLR010000155.1:19508074-19519750 GCA_035041075.1 Acraspis erinacei | reverse complement strand
CACGATTTTCTAGCGCTGTTCCAACAAGGGGACATAATCAAGACGGCGTTCCATAATACGGCCCGTTACCTTATTATTTAGAATTATATTCAGATCACCTGAATTCCTTTGAATTGCTTTGACTTCCTTTGAATTCAGTTGAACTGCTTTGAATTTAAATCGAAATGCTTAAAATTATTTTAAGATCTTTAATTTCTATGTATTCTTTTTCAATAAACTAATGGAATCGAATGCTTTTAAAAGTGTTCAAATTACTTTTAACTCTATTAACTTCCTTGAAATATTCTGAATTCTTCTAAATGCTCTCTAGTAGCTGAGTTCCTTGAGTTCTTCTAAATTCCTTTATATGGACCAAATTTCCTAAATTTGTGGGAACCACTAAATTTTGTGAAATTTCGGTATTCTTTGAATTTTTTGGCATTCCTTGAATTGCCCCGATTTTTGGAATACGTGGAATTTCTCAAATTCTTAAAATCGCTTGAATTCCAAGGACTTCAAAGTAATGCAAGAAATTTAGAGAAATTCAGGGAATTTAGGGAATTTTACTAATTCAGAATATTCTGAATATCCCAGACATTCTGAGAATTCAAATAATTCAAGGAATTCAGAGAGTTCAAGAAATTTAAGACTTTCAGAATTTCCAAAGAAAAAAAACTTCACGTAAATCACAGAATGAAGAGAATTCCTGGAATTTAAGGAATTTAGGAAATTCAAGGCATTTAGGGCATTTATATGAACGGTTTTTTCAGGCGATCAATACTTGAGTTTTCATTATATTAAGAAAAAATTCTCAGATCAAGCCATTATATATTTATTTCAATCATAAGATCTAATTCACTATTTGTTTATTGTCTCAAAGTTGTCATTTATAATTAATCATCATTTTAGGCTTTGGCTCCACCTTTGGGACATTTTCAACATTACAATTAAAAGCTTTCAGGAATGCTACATTTAGTTTTTAAACTGCACTAAAAAAATTTGGAACAGAAATTATTTCGGGTTTTATTACTGTGGATTTCATTGATCTAAAGGATCAGAAATCCTGAAACTATATTAAAAGAAATTCGAGGTTTCAGGCAATTCGAAGATTTTTCGGAATTTGAGAAAAACCTAAATTTTTTAAAAAGAACTTAGGGGAATAAGAGAATGTCGTAACATTCTGGGAGTTAGGAGAATTTAAAAGAATTCAAGGAAGTACGAGAATTTTCTAAATTCAGAGAATACAGAGCATTCAGGATATAAAGAATATTCAAGGAATTCAGGTAATTTAGAATTCTCAGACAATCCTATGATTTCAGGGAATTTAGAGAAATCTTGGATTTCAGTGAATTTCTGGGATCTCAGGGAACTTAGGAAATTCATTGAATTCCAAGAAATTATGACGTTGAATAAATTTAGAGAAATAAGAGAAATGAAGAAATTTAGAATGTTCAATGGGTTCAGGCAATTCAGAAAGTTCACACAATTCAATTATTGCAGAGAAGTCAGCAAATTCTGCGAAATCAATGAATTTACACTATTTACGGAATTCAGAGAATTAAGATAATTAAAGAAATTTAGAGAATTAAGAAAACTTGAAGAATTAAGGATATTTAATAAATTTAGGGAATTCAGTGAGTTCAGGTTATTCAAGAGTCTCATATAATTCAGAGAAATAAATAATTTACGACAATTCAGCAATTCTGAGAATTTTTGGATTTAATAGAATGCAGAGAATTCAGAGAATTCAATACATTGAAAATATATAGGAAATTCAGGGAATTCCGAGAGTTCAGGTTATTCAACAATTTCAGAGAGTTTAGAAAAGTCTAAGAATGTAGAAAATACAAGGAATACATGATGTTCAAGGAATTCAGGCTATTTACGGCATTTATATAATTACGAAAATTCATTTAATCCAGGATATTTAATTAAATTCAGGGAATTCAGGGAGTTCAGGTAATTTAACATTTTTATGAAATTCCGAGAAGTAAAGAATTTGAAGCAATTCCAGAAATTCTAAGCATTTTTGGAATTTATAGAATGAAGAGAGTTCAAGGAATTTGTTATATTTGGTATATTTATGGAATTCGGGTAATTAACAGAAGTTAAGGAATTCTCGATATTTAGAATATTTCATGAATTCCAGGTATACAAAGAGTTCAATCAATTCAACGCTTTCAGGGCATATATACAAATAACTTGTTTCCGAAAGTTCATTGAATTCAAAGAATTAATTAAATTCATTAAATTCATGTAGGGTTAAGAAAATTCAAAGATTACAGAGAATTCACAGAAATTAAGAAATCCCTAGAAAGAGTTGAATGGATAAAATTTTTAAAAATTCGTGATATTCGCCGAATTGGGAAAATTAAGAGAATTCAAGTAATTCAGGATATTCAAGGAATTCAGAGAATTTAGAGATTTCAGGTCATTAGAGGATTTTATAAAACTCAGATTGAACAAGGACTTTAGAGAATTTATGTAATTCAAGCAATTCAGTAGATACGGAGAATTAGGATACTTAAAATATTCCAGAAATTCGGATAATTCAGAGAGCTTAGGGAATTCAAGGCTTTCAGAGAATTTAGTGTATTCAAGGAATTTAGAGAATCAGGAGAATTTCAGAAACTTGGGACATTTAGAATATACAAGGAATTCAACGGATTCAAAATGTCCACTTTTGTTTGCAGAATTTCGGGACTTCACGTAAATCACAGAATGAAAAGAAATCGTGGAATTTAAGGAATTTAAGAAATTTAAGGCATTTAGGGCATTTATAGGCACGGTTTTTTCAGGCGATCAATACTTAAGTTTTCATTATAGACGTGCCCTCCGAGGGATGATCTTTTAACATTGAGATATAGATGAATTTGAATTAAAAAAATTTTATCCAGTTTAAATTTCCAAAAATAATTTGTTTAAATGTTATATTCATCTGGTTTTTTTTTGTATGCTATTGGCTAGTACAGTGAAATAGTTTATTGTCTATGAAATAAGATTTTTGATCTAATAGTCTAAACTAAGAAGGCTGTAGTCTTTAGCTGTGAAAAAAAATCCTCTCTAGTTTCGCTGGTAGCTAAAGAAAAATTTTTTCCACAGCCAAAGACTATAATCATTTTTTGTTTAGACCGATAGATCAAAACCCTCCATTCCATCAACAAGAAAGTGTTATATTTGTTTTTATTAGCTTAGTAGAACATATAATGAAAAAAAATGAGAAATCGATAGAGCTTTAACCAAAAATAAAATCCTTCTTCTAAGTTGAGGATTAATGACTTCTCTGATTCGTTTACTCACCAGTAAAAAAGCATCGTTCCGGAAGCCCCTTTTGCTTCCAGGAAAGACGCTCAAGTAGTTAACTTGATTTATTCCTTCTGCAATTCATGTAGTTAACCATTCGATTTTTTGAGTTGCTCAAAACGATTCTCTAAGACTTTGTTCAGTTGGTTCCCGTGGGAAGTTCTGGAAGTTAGGGTGGCTTGAAGAGTTCACTGAAAAACGGGGGTGAATCGTCTGTTCTCTTTCGCACTGGGAATTTCTACAGCTCAAAGGCATTCAATTTTGGGTTCACCAGTCGAAATCGAATCCTACGCCAACTTTATACCAAGTTTCGTGCCGTTTAAGTCCACGATTGTGGCTGTATTGGTTTGAGTATAAAATCTAAGCTGTCCGATATTTAAATGCAAATTGAACTCGCTCGAGGATATATAAGGCACTCCATAATGGCACACTGCAGTATTACCTACACTTCTACACCTTCTCTATCTATGGCCGATATCAAATCCAAAGAGAATATTTATAATTTTTTACGTTTTTTACTTAATCGAGAATTTTTACTCAATTGTTCGCTCTTCCTCTTATTTTTATAAGGTTGTCTATTTATTTTTTAAGAATCATAAGCAGAATTTCTAGACAAAAAAAAACAAGGCGCTTTGAAAAATATTGTTATTGACGATTCTAATTTCAAATATTTCGTAAACGATTTATTTGATAATTTTTTAGATTTAAATGATATTTTTGACAGCGATAAAATTCCCTTTATTGATAAAATGCCCTTAAGACAGAAAAATTTTTTTAAAAAACTTCACGAAAAGGGAGAAATACATTTTTTTTAATCTGTCTAATATTTCAAGTAGAAATTTTCCATTTTCAAAAAAATAGATGAATTTTTAACTAAGCAGTTAAATTTTAAACGAAAAAATTAATGTTCAAACCAGAAGGTTAATTCTGCAACAAATACGGTTTATTCTATTACCAACAAAGGCGAATTTTCTACCAAAGATGAAATCTTTTTCAAAAATATTTAAATTTGCAATCCAAATATACGAATTTCATCAAAAAAATATTCTTTTTTGACACAGTTTTCCAATTCATCACAAAATATTGCAAAATTTTAACCAAAAATGATGAACTAGCATCGAAAAATGGAATATTTATTATTTCCAATAGAATAAAAATAATTTAATTTTTATTTCAATTCAGTAGGTGTTATAAAAAAAACTAGCTATAAAAAAAATATTTGAATTTTTAACCTGAAAATATAAATTTTCAACAAAATGTTGATTTCTAGTAAAAATTTCAACTTGCAACCAAACAAATGAATTTCTTTACCAAATTTTAAAAACTTTAACCTTTTGAACCCGAAAGTATGAATTTTTAACAAAAAAAAATTATTTTTTCAACCAAATATTTTAATTTTCAAGCAACCAGATAATTTTTCTACCAATTAGTCGAATCTTTTTTGAAAATATTTGAAGTTTCAACCCCGAGATATAAATTTTCAAGAAAAAGTATTCTTTTTAAAAAAAAGTTATTCAATTTATAAAAAAAAAATGTTGAACCAAAAAAGATGAATTAGCAATAAAAAATGCAATATTTATTATTTCTGACAGAAAATTGTTTAATTTTTAATGAAAAAAGTTTTACTCTCATCCAATTAGTAATCAGGAATTAGTAATTAGTAAAATTGAATTTTCTACAAAATTTTCAAACCTTTAAGCTAAAAAGACGTATTTCCTATGAACAATTGTTATTTTGAACCAGAAAATATGAATTTTAAAAAAAGGTAATTGTTAAACGCAGAGATGAATTTTATATCCAAATTGCAATAAAACACATAAATTATCAGCCAAAAAGATAAAGTTTGAACTAAAATTATTAATTTTCATAAAAAAATTAATTTTTAACAAAATATTTCCACTTTTTAAAATATTTTTTAAAACTATTTTTTGACAATATTTTTATTTTAAATCACAAAAAGTTCAATTTAAAGAAATGATGCATTTTCAATCAAAAAGTAAAATTTTTGTACAAAACAGATTAATTTTGAATCAAAAAATAAGAAATTTCAACAAAAAAGAAGTTAAGAAGATTTCAAATAAATAGATAACCTCTGCATCAAATAGTAAAAGAATAGTAATAGTTATTATCTAAATCATTAAAGAATTTAATTTAAAATAAAAAGCAGTTGAATTCGATAAAAAAGACAAATTTTCAAAAAATTATTCAAAGTTTTGTAACAGATATACATTTTTATCTAAAATGATGAATTAAAAAACAATACATTTTTTTAATTCAAACTTTTAAATTAGTTGAATTTTTAACGAAGCAATACGAGTTTTTGACAACGAATGTGATAGTTTATATACTTCAACAAAAAAAGCTTCCGTGTTTAACAGATTTTTAAAATCTAATTATAACAAAATATTGTACCACGAAAATGACTATACAATGTGCTAAAGAAACGTTCCCGAGTTATCCCTGATACCTTGTTTTTGAAAGTATTCTGAAATCCTTTATTGAAATTGATTATAATTATTCTCTGATAACGAGAAGTCTAGTTGAACGGAAGCATATTGAACTTCGTTGAAAGGTTTGCAGTATAATTTCATTCACTGTGGCCCCAGGTATTAATTTATATCAAAATGCTATTTTAGCGTATTGCCTTATTCATTCCTCCGTAGAGTCTACTATTAGTTGTTAATTGTGTATCATTATATCCTAATGGAGCCTATCGCAGTTTCCTATTATTGACCCAAATTTATAATGTCATTTGTATCGTCCTCCCTAGAGAAAATACAAACAAAAGGGTTTATCTATATAATCATTGTAATTTGCTCTCCAAAATAGAGATTTCATTTAAAGTCTTTTCTAATAGTGAAAATAGGGTAAAGAAACCACTTCTCGAGGAAATAGACAACTTCAATTGTTTCTATCCTCTTTCTCACAAATTAAAACTCCTGAAACTTTGAAAATTAATTAACTGTAGAGTAAGTTTATCAAACTTTCGTTTCTGGAGTATCAAATTTATGCAGCTATCGGGGAACAACTTCCGGGGGAACTAACGTTAGAATACAATGCAATGTGACACTAGTGGCTTTGCGAGCATAAACTGCGACAGAAAGCTGTGTTTTAAAATGATATTCTGTATACTGAGAATTATTAAGAACTGATAAATAATTAATACAATGATTTAAAAGAAGTGATTAATAGAGTGAATAACAGTCCAGATGTTCAAAATACATCATCCTCGAGAAAGTTGTGTTTATAGCTAAAATTTAAGACACCCTGATGGGTTTTCGAAGGTCTAGTTATTCTAGAAAGTTAAACTAGTGATCTAGGTATTTAATATGCACATTCCTCAAGGAAATTGTGTTCAAAACTGACATTTAAGACTCCCTGATGGGTTTTCAAATGGCTCTTCATTCTGAATAAACTTCGTAGTCCAGGTGTTCTGAACAGATCTTCCTTGAAGATGATGTATATTGAATACCCAGATTACCCGCTTACCTTCTTAGAATTAGAACTTTGAAATCCCAGTCACGGTATCTAAAATTTAAGTTATGAACTCAACCTCCTGGAGGAAGGTGTATTTTGGATATCTAGATTGCCTGGTTTACCTCTTAGAATAACGAGAGCTTAGCGAACGGTCGCGATAATTTAAATTTCTACTCTGAACAATACTTCATCGAGAAAGATGTATTCTGAACAACTAGGTAACAGATTGATTTCTTAGAATAACGTGTCCTTCAAAAAACAATTGAGGTCACTTGAACTTCAGTTACGAATCCACCTTTCTATAGGAAGTTGCATTTTGATAGCCTTGACTACCCGGTTTCACTTCTTAGAACCACGATACATCTTTCCTCAGGGAATATGCATTTTGAACGTCTGAAATACCAGGTTTACTTTTCAAACTGGCTAGACCTTCAAAAAGCAGTCAAGGAATTTTATATTTCTAGGTTGAACATAAATTTCTCGGAGAAAATGTATTTTCAAGCCCTGGACTACCAGGCTTACTTTGCAGAAAACGTTCGAGGAGTCCTAAATTTATATTGTGAACACCTTCCTGGTGAAATATGTATTTTAATCTCTCTGGACTACCAGGCTTACCTTAGGACAAAATAGTTCTTCGAAAAACAGTCGAAAATCTGATATATCTATGCTGAACACAACTTCCTTGAAGAAGATGTATTTTGAAGACCGGGTCTACTAGATTTACTTCTTAAAATTACAAGATTTTGGAAAAATGGTCTAGGAATCTTAAATTTCTATTTTGAATACACCTTCTTCGAGGAAGATGTATTTTGAACAGATGTACCACTAGGGTTACTTCTTAAAATGGCAAGACTCTAGAGAAAAGGTCGAGCAATACTACTGATCTATTGCGAACAGACATTCCATGGGTAAGATGCTGGAGAAGATGTATTTTGAACGCTTGGACTACTAAATTTACTTCTTAGCTCGACAAAACCTTGTTCAAACGGCTAGGGTGACTTGAATTCTAGTGGTGAATAAACATTCATCGAGGCACATGTATTTTGGACATCTAGACTATCAGGGCTTCTTCTTATAACGACGAAAGATACAGAAAACCATCAGGGTGATTTAAATTAGAATAAAAAGACCTCCGAAAAATTATCAGGATAACTAAATTTTATTTCTGAATGCCCTACAGTTGTCAAACTTCGGAGAACTTTCATTCGTCAGAAACTCAAGTTCTGCAAATTGATAATCGATCCTTGATCCAGATTTATTGACATTTGCAACTAAACATTCACAAGCTCAATACTCATAAATTTGTATAAACGCTGCTAAGTAAATAATTTATCTGTTTAATCCGATCAAAAATTTAACTCCAAACGGTTTTATTGACCACCTTTTAGGTCAGAGGATTAAATAATTTCATGATGTGCTAAATAGTTGAAATCATATGCGTTGATCTCGAAATTTGAAAAAAGTTCATCGTTAATAGAGATTTCAAAATATTGCATCATTTTGATCCATTTCTCGTATCAACTGGCACCTGATAGTTTTTTGTGTGTGTATTTTCTTTCAGAAAGGGCTTAGCAGGATAAGTATGTGAAAAGTGCCCTTGAAACTTATCCAGTCAGACTTGGTCCTATCTTTACATTAAAAAACGAAAGCTTTGTTCTGAAATGTTCAGCCTTTTAACCTTGAAGATGATCTTTTAAAATCACTTTCATAGTTTTCCAGTTTTTTGCGTACATCTCGGATTGGTTTGACGGATACATAAATTAGCGAAAAAATTCACAGGGTTTGCTTACATATCAAGTATTATGTCGGACTCCGAAGACCCTAGATTAATATTTAAAAAATTGATTTAAGTGACATTTTCACCATTTGCAATATAAATAGTCGTCTACAAAGTTCCCGAAACTTATGAGAGTGAAAAAAATTCATTTTGCTCAACATTCTTTGGAAGCCTTCAATGGACACTGCCTTAAGAACCTTATCATCTGAGAACGCGAGCCCATGTACGCTGACTTGTATACGTTATTAATTAATTTAGATAACATTTAAAAAAAAATACCATTTTGAGCGAAGCAAAAATACATGGGGATTAGTGCGAGTGGCAAAATAAAAATTGCGTGCTGCAAATTCTTCTTTAAACCTTCCTTAAGAGTTGACTAAATTCCTCTTTACAAAAATCTAATAACAACTACTTCCATTTTTAATTTTTTCGAAAAGCAAACTGTGTGATGGAAAATTAACTTGACTCTTAACGACAATTTCAAGTCTGCTATCCTAATATTTTCAAAGTATTAAAGTAATTGCGAACCGATAAAACAATTTAATTATTTTTGTTTGAAAGTTCATTAATCTCTATAGAAAAGTCTATTATGAAAATTTTGGTTAATAATTCTATTTTTTGCTGTTAAAAGTTTTGTTTTTTCGTAAAAAAATTGATTGAAAACAAACAAAAATGGTAATCAAATTATTAAATATCTAAGCCAAAAAAACGCATTTTGAATTAAACAATTGAATTTCCAACCTAAAAGTTCCCTGCGCATGCTCAAAAGAGTACGGCATAGCAGTTTTATATCAAATTCATGCTAAAAACTAAATTTGAAAATGTTTTCCGAATTAATGATTCACATGGACAAATGTCTAAGAATAGCCCTCATCGGCGACGAAGCTGTGTGTGGAACTGATGATACGTGGGAATCTTATGCAGATGATAATTTTTTTATAGCAGTCACTATTGTGTTGAGAATTCGTATATTTTGCTTAGAAGTTCAACTAGCTGATTGCTAATGCAATTTTTAGATTAAAAATAATTTTCATTGTTGAAAATTAACTATTTTGTTAAAGGTTTGAATATTTTTAATTTTCCTCAAAAATCGTCTTTTTGGTCAAACATAAATCTTCTAGTGGAAAATGTATCTCCATGGATACAAATTTAAATGATTGGTTAAGAATTCATCTTGCCTGGCTTAACATTCAACTTTTTTGTAGGAATTTGATACATTTGATTAAAACTTCGTCTTTTTGGTTGAATTCGACTTGTTGAAAATTCAATTTTTGAAATTAATTTTTTTGTACAGAAAAATTAATAATTCTATTTTTGTTTGAAAAGTTATATTTCTTCTGAAAAAATTCGTCTTTTTGGGCAGAAAATTTATATTCTTTGTAGAAAATTCATCCAATTGGTTGTTGATTCAACTATTTTATTGGGAAGTCATCTTTTTTCGTTAAATTAAACTCGTTGCCATTTACATTTAAAGTAGTTTTTTAAAACTTATATTATTTTTAATTAAAAAGGTTCTTTTTTTGGTTAAAAATACAACTATTTATTTCAACATTGGTCTTTTTTGGTACAAAAAAATCTTTAGGGTTGAAAATTCATTCCTGAAAATACAAAGATTTGATTAAACATAATTCTGTTTTGGTAGACTTTTCAACTCTTTTGTTGAAAATTGATCTTGCTAGGTTGAATTCGAATGTTTTTTATTACCCATTTTAATTAAATTAAATTAAAGGAATTAAATTAATTCATCTAAAAATTGCCATTTTTCAAATCTATTTCTGTTAAAATATCAACTATCACAAGAATGGAAATTAATATTTGTTTGTTAAAAAATCCTCTACTCCGTTTAAAATTGAAATTTTCTTTTAATAATCTCTGGTTTTTAGTTGGAGATTAACTGTTTTACTTTAAAATTTGACTATTTGGTAGTTAATTAACTTTTTTGTTGAAAATTTATATCTTCTGGCTTCAGAGTTAACTTTTTTATGGAAAATTCATGTTTTTGGTATGGAAATTGAAGAATTTTGTAAAAAATTAAACTATATGGTTTGAGATTAACTTTTTTGTTGTTAAATATTCATACTCGTTCATTTGGTAGAACATTCATCTTGTATTTAATTAAATACCTGGTGGACAAATTTATTTATTTGGTTTATAATTTATCTTTGTTGAATCAAATTGCTGGAAAATTGGTACTTTTTCATTAAAAATTAATTTTTTTAGCTAAAAATCTCAACGATTCCATTTTTTTGTTAAAAACTTATTTCTTCTTAGTTGACAATTCAAATATTTGATTAATAATTCATCTTTGTAGGTTAAATATCAACTATTTTGTTTGAAAATCGTCTTTTGCTGTTAAAAATTAATTTTTTTCGTAAAGAAATCCTTATCTGTCAAAAATTTGACCATTTTGTTGCAAAATTATTATATAACGTCTTTAAATATTGTTAGGTTTAATTAATAATTAATTCAAAATGTAACTCAAGTAGGCCAAATATACGTACTCTTGTATAATTTGAACCATTTCCCAAAATTTCAGTAAAATATATTCATTTTTAGGAATTATAAATCTGCCGAGTATAATAACATTTAAGGTGTAACAACCGAAATTTCGACGTTTTTCATCGATTTTTTTAAAGAAGAAAATAAAATGCGATCGTTTTGAAATTTTCACATGTTTTTATTGGTGTCTCAAAGCGTACCAAAAAAATTTTTAAATTAATTTTGCATTAATTTATTATTAATTGTTTATGTCAAAATGAAGTCCTTAAAAAAAGATGAGTTGCTTCGGCGAAACACACACCCTTCTGCAGCCATCCGAAACAAAATATTCAAACTGATTATTATTCTTTAGGCCTAATTCTAATGAATAAATCAACAATATGCTTATTAAAAAAAATAAAAAGAAATAGCAGACTTGTAATTTTTTTTCAAAATCGACTTTTTACGATTAATTGTTCAAAAAAATTAATTTATTATAAAAACATTAAATGTTTTAGAAGCTTATAACTTAGATATATGTGTCTAGAATAACAGGTAAAAAATGTAGCCAAATCAGTGGAATAGTTTTAGTGCTTCCCCGAAATTTCGAAAACGTGGTTTCGAGAATAACAGGTTTAAAGTTTTGACAATACATTTTTATA
>JAWWLR010000155.1:19494376-19507974 GCA_035041075.1 Acraspis erinacei | reverse complement strand
ACGTGGTTTCGAGAATAACAGTTTTAAAGATTTGACAATACATTTTTATACAAAAAAATGATACTTACATAAAACAGTCGAAAATGTATATAGTATGCTATAATACGTATACCTGCGAATGGTCCATGCAGCTACTGTTGGCGCGTCGACATACTTTCATACACTTTACGACGCGCTCTCTTCTTTTGGCTCTAATTTGAAAAATATTTTAAATCTTGGTCTGAAATTTTGTAGTGTATTTTTGAGATGTTTTTCTTACGAAGAATTTTAAAAAAGCATTTTTTGAACCCTTCACATCGGGCTACTACTGTAATAATTGGTCACGTGACAAATTTTCACATACCCTTAATGAGAATCCTATGTGTGAAGTGGGGAAGTTCTGGGCCCTTCAGAGTGTTTCGAGAACATCCAGTGTGTGCTGATCATCACGATTAGTTAATTCCTAACTTTAACGTCCCTTGATCCTCGTTCACTTTACAAAACGAATCGGGCTTGACGCTTTGGATTAAACGAGTCCAAATGAAAATTCTATAATTGGATCTTCGGCTCGTTATCCGTGAATCGACTTTCGCTAACGCTCGAAACATTATTGTACGTGCATTGCATCCTAGCACTCATGTAAAACACAGACAGGAAAGCACAAAGGGGAAACAAAAGAGGTAGAAAGGACATCAAAAAAGAGGAAACATAAGTGGCTACTTACACGAAGTTCCTGTTCAGAGGGTCACAGATTAATATGTTTTGTTGCTTTTCCGTTTAATTTCGCTCCCTTTGAATTTCCTGAAAACAAAACAAAAAATGTCTGTTATTCTAGATGCTACAATATTGGATTTTGCTTTTTAATCTACCATATATTTTCCGTGTCGAAAAATCTTCTGGCGCTGGCGCGGTCCAGGCCAGACTATTTGATTTCCCGTCTTGACGCTGGGACAGTCTCTAGCTGGACCACCTTTATTTTTGTAATGACTTGAAAAAAATCATTATGCACTGTAAGCGTAATTAGGTGATCAGCGCCGAACTTGGACCACACCAAACTGTCAAGATGATATAAAAAAAATTCTTGTTTTTATAGTGTGGTTTTCTTATTTTTGGTCATTTTAGACACCATGTAAATTTTTCGGAATATGCGTAAAAAAAGGTTTGGTGATCGATCATAGAACTTTTTTTCTTAGAAATCTGATCAGCGATAGTCTTGGACCAGACCACACCTTTCAGACAGGACATCGAATTTCTTTTCTTGGTTCGCTGATCGGCGCCAGTCCTGGGCCAGAACAAACATTTCAGACAAGACATTGTAGATAAAGCCAAAGCTGAGCCAGATCTGCCAACAGACTTCCATGATATTTTACCCAACCGGTTTATTTAAAATCAGCAGTGAAATTGGGATTTCACTACCGGCCCTAAAAGCGATTATACATAATTTTTTTAGAGTTAAAAATATTTGAAAATATTTTCAAATATTTGAAAAATTTCCTTGACTTTTGTAGGGTTTCAAGGATTTTAATTATTTCGAGGAACGTTACATTTTTCAGGTTTCTTTTTAAATTGTAAAGGTTTTAAAGAATGTTTAAAGGTTTTAATGATTTTAAGACAATTCGAAGAATTTCATAAAAATTAATTAAGGTATTTGCTATTATTTCAAGGATCCTAAAGGAATTCAAGGGACTTAAATTTGTGTAAGAGATTGTAATAATTTCTCGAACCTTTCTAACGATTTCGAAGAATTTCACAGGATTTAGAAGATTTTAGGGAATTTTTAATGATTCCAGAGGGAATTCAGAGAAGGTCAAAGAGTTCAAAGAATTTTTATGGAATTTCATTTGGTATGAAAAATTTCCAAGCTTTGTACAATGCTTCTGTATATTTAAAAAAAATTTAACAACAATGAATAAAATCGATGATTCCAAAGGTCTTCTAAAAATGTCAACCATTTTCAAGAGTTTGTAGTGGATTTTAAAGTATTTTAAAGATATTTCATTCAATACGAAAAATTACAAAATGTTTTATAATTTTTCTCAAGATTTCAAAGAATTTCACAATAATTTAAAAGGATTTCTTAGGATTACAAAGATTTTAGGGTATTTTTATTGATTCAAAGAGACTTTAGAGAACGTTAAAAATTTCAAGGAAGTTTATGTGTATTTCATCTGATATAAAAAATTTCCAAGCATTTTATAATGTTTCAATATGCTTCAAAAAATGTAATAAAAATAAAGCAGCTTAGTAGGATATTAAATGTTTTTCGATATTTTGAATGATTAAAAAGGAACTTCAGAGAATTTTAACGATGTTCAAATGTTCAAATGTTCAAATTTCAAAGAATTTAACAGAAATGACGGTATTTCAAAAATTTTAGGATAGTTTTAATGATTTGCATACATTCGAATAATTCAATAAGAATTAAGGGATTTAGGCGCGGCTCAAATGTTTTAGGGTATTTTTAATGATTCCAAAAGACTCGAAAAAATCTCAACGATTTCAAAGATTTTTTGTTGAGTTTAAAGGATTCTTCAAAGATTTCAATTAATATAAAAATATTTCAAACATTTTATAATATTACTGTACATTTCAAGGAACTTCATACGATTTTATAGAATTAAAAACCTTCCCTGTGCTTTTAAAGAATTTCCTTGAATTTTAGAAAGTTTAAAAACATTCCACAGGAATTATATGATTTCAGTAGACTAAGAAATTTGACAAGATTTCTGAATATTTCAAAGGATTTGTAACGGATTTCAATGGGATTTTGTAGGATTTAAAAATTTTGACATTTGTTGAAATAAAAAGTTCACACATTTTAGGTAATTTCACAAAATAAAAAAATTAATAAAATCTGCTTGCACAGAATTTACTTGAATAACGAATAATTTAGAAAGATTTAAGAGCTCATTTTAATTATTTTTAGAAAATTTATTTACAAGAATTGAGGGATTTGAACGGTATGAAGAGCTTTTAAAATATTTGAAGTTATTTCTAAAGATTGTGAAGAATTCTTTATTTTCCGGGTATTTCAAAACATGCGAAAGAATTTGTAATAGTCATGAAGAATTTTAATGGATTTAAAAAGGATTTCAATAGACTTCAATAACTGGAAGGGATATTAAATTATTTTAAATATTGTTAGCATATCAAAAGATTCTAAAATACCTGCATGAGATTTTAAAATACCAACAGATTCCAAAGGATTTGAAATATTTCAGGGTATTTTAAAAGATTCCGAAGAACTCTTAAAAATCAAAAAAACATTTCAAAAATTTTTCAAAGATTTTAATATTTTGAATAAGTTAAAAAAAATCATGCAATTTTAATGAAAGTCGGAAGATTTAGAGCGATTTTACCAAACACATAAGGTTTTTGGATATTTTGAAACATTTCAAGGCATTTTTAATATACCGGATATTTGGTTACAAATTTATTTTTTCTGGTTATTTTTGTATTAATGTAAACAATAACTTGGTTAAAGGTTGAACCGATTTTTCAAAAATTCATTTTCTTTAAGATTGTCTTCTTTGGTTGAAAATTCAGGCTGTTGAAAATTCTATTTTTTGTGGGAAAAATTAATTTTTTAAAATGGAAATTTAGCGATTCTATTTTCGTTCGAAAACTTATTTTCACTGGAAATTAGGTTGATGATTCAACTATTTTGTTAAAAAATGTTCCTTTTTCGTTCTATTGTACTGTTTTATAATTTTTTTCTATGAAAACTAATTTTTTTAATTAAAAATTTAACTATTCTACTTATAGTTCAAAACTTATCTTCCTGAGATGAAGATTTAACTATTTTCTTGGGAATTGATATATTTGGTTGAAAAATCGTCTTTTGGTAAAAAATTAATTTTCTTAGTTTAAAATTCATCTTTGCAAGTTAAAAATATTAAATTATAATATATAAAGCATGTATAATATATAAAAATATTTGATTAAAAATTTAACTACTTTCCTGATAAACCTTCTATTTTGCTTTAAAGTTCAACTTTAGAGTTCAAGGATTTTAAATGGTTTTAGCGCACTTCAAAAGATTCGAAGCTTTTTCGTAAGATTTATGAAATATAAATCGATTCAATTTTTTAAAAATATTTTAGGGCATTTTAAAAGATTCCAAGGCACTTTCCAAACAATTAAAAAGATTTGCAGGCATTTTCAAGAATTTTAATTATTTGAGTTATTCAGAGGTTGAGGTTAAAGGGATTCTTAATAATCCAGATATTTTGTTAACCATTTATTTTTTCTGGTTGAAAATTCGTTTTGTGGTTGACAATTAATTTTAAAAACTCAAAATTAAACTATTTGGCTGAAATTTCATGGTTCTTCATTGCAAATTAAGTTGATGATTCAACTATTTTGATAAAAATGCTGCCCTTTACTCATAATTCAACTGGTTCCCAGTTTTTTGTTTATTATTGAAAATATATTTCTTAAACTGAAAATTTAACTCTTTTTTTTGCATTTGAAAACTTATCTTCCTAAGTAGAAAATTCAACTATTTGGTTAAAAATTCATGTATTTGATTGAAAATACTACTCTTGGTGAAATATTAATCATAGCGGTTGAAAATTCAAATTTTTAGTTTAAGAATATGATAATTTTGTTTAATATTCGACTATTTAGTTGGAAATACGTTTTTTTGCTTTAAAGTTCAAATAGTTGATTGTGAATCCAATAAATTTGTAAGCTTTTAGGATACGTGTTAAAAATATTCGATAAAATTTTCATTAGACCTGAACAGTTAAAAGGTATTTGATAGGATTCTAGATTATTTGACACACTTAGATTTTCAAAGATTTGAATGATTTTAAGAAATATCAAAAGCTTCTAAGGTTTTTTATCCGGGATTTCAGGAAGTTTCTTTAGATTTTATCGGATTTATTTAAGGTAGCAAGGTACTAAAAAAATGTATGAGAATAAAGGAATTTTAATAGGAATTCTATGATTAACAGGGTTTTACATTTATTTTAGGATCACCCACGCCCACGCTTATACCTACGCCCACGCTTATGCCCACGCCCAATTCGTACCTGAGAATCAAAGAGAAAGCTCTACACTATGATAAAAGCGCATTTTATTTTACGAAATGGAAGAAGGTTTTGTAAATAAAATAAAGCATTAAAAATAGGGTGAGATATAACCCAGGATACAACAGTTACTGTATGCTGCAGACGTAAAATGACGTAACGACCATCCAGTGGAACATGGCTAGAGTGCAGAACTCAGTCTTGTGAATTTCATCTGAAAAGTTTCAATATTTCACGATAAATCGACAATTTTTCTAGATTATGATTCGACTTTAAATCACGCCTTGTGGTCGAGCATTCCAAACGCCGTAGGCTCATAAATTGTAGGCTGCAGAAGGAAAAAAAGGGATGAAGCGTGTGCGTTGCGGCAAATAATAAAAACATCCTGACGATGCCTTCTTCTTACAAATAGCTGTTTTACAAGCTCATGGTGCAGAGCTCATGTTGTTGCAGTCGCATGTGAGTTTTTACAATCTACGTTTATAGGGAAAATGTTATTTTAATAAATATAAATTTTTATCATTCGAATAAATATTTTTGTATTTTCGATCAGTTTTTCTTTCAACAAAGTACTGAGGAAAATAAATTTGCGCCTTTTCAAAGATGACAAAGACACTCATGCATACAATTGTTGTCCTATTCTGCCCTTTTCCCTCTTTTCAAAGAATTCCTTTCTTATACATGTTTTCATGAAACTTTCCCTGTTTCTCGTTTTTTTTTCGTTTGAATCCAAACTGAAATATTGAAACCCAATAAGAAAATTTAACTATTTTTCGTTAAGAGTTAATACTATTTTGTTAAAAATCTTATTTTTGGTGAGAATAAAACTTTTTTGATTCGTTCAATCATCTTTTCGATAGAAAAATGGTCCTTTTCGATTTAAAATTCAACTATTGGTTTGAAATTGCAAAAGTTGTTGTTTCCGGTTGAAACATTTTCGCTTTAAAATTCAATAATTTAGCTAAAAATTTGGTTTCTTAAATTCGCGTTTCTTCCATGAAAATTAATATCTTTTTTATTTTCAATTTCAAATAATGAGTTGAACATAACATTACTTTTAGTTGAATTTTAATAACTTTTCTTTGAAAATTCAATTATTTTTAGGTTGAAAATTCCACTATGTGATTAAAGATTCAACTATTTTTCTACAGATTGAATTATTTCTTAAAAATTTATTTATTTTTTGAAAATTTAAATATTAATTTAAAATGGTATTATTTGCCAAAAAATCTGGTACTTTATTATAAAATTTATTTATCTGGCTTGAAAATTAACTTTTTGATTAATAATCAATTTTTCTGGTTTAAAAGTAAAATTTTTTCTCAAATACTCTTTCGGTAAAAAATTCATCTTTTTTTATTGAAAATTCGTATTTTTTGGTTAAAATATAAACTATTACATTTTATTTTGCAAATTTATATTATCTTGTTAAAAATTTAAAAACTCGGTGGAATGTTTAACTCCTTTTGATAAACATAATTGTTGGTCGATAATTAACCTTTCTGGGTTAAAAATTAAACTACTTAATTGAAAATTCGAATTTTTTAAAAGTTAAAAATTCAACTATTTGGTTGAAAATTCGCGTATTTTTCTTCATTCAACTGTTTTTACGTAAAATATTTCTTATTTGAAATTTCAATTATTGCATTTCTCCTTTCGAAATTTTATTTTTGTGTTAAAAATGTATTGTCTTTTTACACCTATTTTATTGAAAAAATTAAGGTTTTTAAATTTTGTGTTCAAATCTTTTAAAATGTCAATAAATTCAATATAGATGAATAAATTAAATTTAAATCGTTTTTTAATAATTCGACTTTTATAATTTTTATAATTACATGCACATATAGCGCAATCTACTTTCTTTTGCCAAAAAGATTATTTTTTGAGTAAACGGTTGCACTTTTAAGCAAAAAAGGCGAAAATTCTACCAAAATAGTTGAATTTTCTAAAAAGCAGTTGAGTTTTCAATTGCTAGTTAAATTTTTTAGTAAAATGGGAAAAATTTTAGATTTAAAAACACGAATATTCGACAAAAAAAGGTACATTTTAACCAATAAAGAACATTTTCAACTAAAATTAGGAATCTTAAACCAAAAAAGTGCATTGTTATCCCTTTAGTGCAAATGTAGCCAAATGGTTGATTTTTTAAGCAAAAAAAGGTGAATTCTTAACGAAAAATGTAATAGTTGATATTTCAACTAAGAAATATTATTTCAATTGAAAAATATTGGAATTTTGAGTTAAACAATTAATTTGTAACACAAAAAACTATTTTTAAACAAAATGTTTCAGTTTTCAACCAAAGAGATGATTTTTAAACTAAAATGGTAAATGTTCAGACATTAGGTTCGCTGAACTTAAAGATTCATCTCTTTAGTTGCAAATTCATTATTTAAATCGAAAAATGAACTCTTTTATTAAAAATCTGGTATATTTTACAATTTTAAATATTCATGTATTTTGTTAAAAATTTGTTCTTTTATTTAGAAAATTAAACTTCTTGTTTACAAATTTATCTTTTTGCTTAGTAAATTAACTATTTTGTTAAAAAACCTGTTTATTTTTAAGTTCAAGATTAATCTTGTTTTTAAATTCAACTATTCCACTTTTGGTTAAAATCTGATGATTATTAGTTGAAAATTTTACTGTTTGTTTCGAAATTATAATATTTCGCTCAGGATGTATCTTTTTTAGTAGTAAATTAATCTCTTTTGTTGAAAATTCATCTACTCTGTTAATGATATCACTGTTCTGTTAAAAAATTTCTTTTTTCGTATTATAAAATTAATATTCAATCCGTTTTTTTGCGTTAAAAATAAATGTTTTGAACTGAAGATTTAACTATTTCATTTTTGGACCAAAAATTATCTTTCTTAGTTAAAAACTCAACTATTTGCTTGAAAATTCATGTATTTTCTTAAATATTCTTAAATGAGTAAAAAATTAATATTCCTGGTTAATAATTTTTTCGATGTGGATTAAAAATATATTTATTTGGTTGAGAATTAATCTATTTTGTTGAAAATTCGTTTCATTTGCTTGAAAGTTAAGTAACTGATTCTTAACTATTTTATTTTGAATAAAGTTTTTTGCGAAGCGCTACACTGCGAGATCTGGAAATCGTACAACTGTGAATGCGGCAATCTGTGTTGAATTTGTATAGAGATTTTCAAGATTTCGTTGAGATTGCCGGGAGTTACGAGAATTCCGACACTGTTCGCGATCAGAACTCACCTGGGATTCTCCTCCGATCGGCTAAACTCGGCGGTCTTCGGATTCAGTCGGCTCTTCTTTCACCGGCTAGTTGCGTATGTCGGAATTCTCCACACTACCTACCACTAACCACTAATGTATCTAAAGATTTCCAAGGTTTCTACATTCATTCTAGATTGCTGCGTTTTCCAAGAGTTCTCTCAAGATTTCTCCCGCAGCAAATTTAGTATTCTAAGTAACCCCTCGGATTTAGAATTGAAGATTATTCATTGCAGTGGAAGATTCATCTTTTCGATTAAAAATTAAATATTTGATCGAAAAGTCATTTCATAGTAAATTCAATACTGTCCCTATAATTACTTTATTTAAAAGAATTCAATCCCCTTTTTTTCTCTATTT
The DNA here is from genome assembly GCA_035041075.1 of Acraspis erinacei. Lineage (NCBI taxonomy): Eukaryota > Metazoa > Arthropoda > Insecta > Hymenoptera > Cynipidae > Acraspis > Acraspis erinacei. The sequence continues at coordinate 19,499,350 of JAWWLR010000155.1, read as the reverse complement.
TCTTGAAATATCACCCTATTTCCCCTGTTTTGAAAGCATTTTGGTCTCTGAAGTCTGATATGACATGGTGATCGCATCTGAGGGAAGGCCCGATAGAATCGTGGAAACAGCGGAAACAAGGTTGACATTGGGCATCGAAATTTGAAATCTCCATCGAATGTCTACGAGAAAACGTATGTCAGGAAAAATCGATGAAAAGGGGATGGGACGATTGTTCGGGTAAAGATGGACATCGCCCGGAGAAAAACGATATCCAGAGGTGATTCAGAGTGGGTTTGAGCAAGAGGGACCGCAAACCTGGCAAGTATAGTTATAGTAGAAATGTAGTCTTTGTGAGACGGTAGGGTTTCATCAGTCAACTGTCACTACCCATGGGATCCTCGCCCTTGAAACCTCACCACTCCAACCACGTCAATTCCACCGTACCTTACTTCTCTGGACCTTCAGAGAAATTCGAAACGAAACTGCTTAAAGCGAAGCATCTTTCCTTTCTTAAATGGAGGTCATCGAAGGGTGAAATAGAAATATGTAAACAACAAAATTAGAAACTATTCGAAGAAATTTTACCTTTATCTGTTTAGATATTATTTAAAATTTAGACATTATTTAGCACCTTTTTCGGATAAACTTTTAATTTTTTTAAACTTTTTTTTATTCAACCTACCTTCACATAGTTCAGTTTTTTAGGTAAATGTTAAAAAGAAAAGAAATCATCAAAACCAACTAAGGCAAGGTTTAAAATTTTTCAAATTGCGGAAGACGAAAAATATATATTTTTTCAACTACATAGATCAGAAGTTTCATGAAAAAAGCTAAATTTTCAAGAAAAAAGCGTCAAGTTTTAACCAAAGATTATTATTTTGCAACTCAAACCGAATCGTTAATTTTGCAGATACAAAAATAAATTTGTAAGCAAAAAGGAAAAAAAGTTAACAAAATTCTAAAATTATCAGCCAAAACTGATTAATTTTAATAAAGCATTTTTATTCAAAAATAGCATAAATTTTGACCAAAAGGGATAAATTTTTAAAACAAAAATATGAATTTTCAAACAAGAAAATAATGAATTTTCTTACAAAACTGAAATAGTTGAATTTGCTGTTAAAACGTTAATTTTCAACGAAAATAAAAGACGAATTTTTAACAAAGTAGGTACATTTTCAATCCAAAACTTAAGTATTTAAACCGAAATAATAATTTGTAACTAAATATTTAACTTTTAACTAAGTAGACATCTTCAAACAAAAATGATATATTTGAAGCAAAAAATTTAATATTTGATGTTTTAGCTTTTAGTTTTTACTGTAATAGTTTTATTTATTTTTTTCAGTAGCTGATATTTTAACAGAAGCAGACTTTAATTTAAAATAAAAAATACAATTAAATTTAATCAAACAAGACGAATTTTCAACAAAATATTCAGGTTAAATTTTCTACCATGCGGATTAATTTTGTATAAAAAGACTAATTTTCAAAAAAATAGTTGAATTTGCAACTAAAAAAGATCCATTGAAAATTCAAAATGCAAGCTTTTACCAAAAAATGGGATATTTTAATTTTTTGTTTAAAAATCCGTTTTTGATAAAAAAAAAATAAAATTTTGCGACGAGTTTAATTAAAAACAAAGACAAAGTAAAAAAAAGATACCAAATTAATCAATTTTCCACAAAGAGGATTAATTTTGCGTAAAAAAACGAATCTTCAACTAAAAATATAAATTTTTATTTAAAATTATTATAATAAATTTTCAACCAAAAATTTATTTTCAAAGAAAGATTTAATAGGTGATATTTCAACAAAAAATAATTTATAAAAATAACAGTTAAATTCAACAAAAACATAGATTTTCAACAAAATAGCTGAATCTTTAACCAACCCAGATTTATTTTTAAGTGAAGAGTTGCATTTTTATCCAAGAAAGTTCAAAATTCTCCAATACTATTTAAATTTTCAACAAAAAAAGGTTCTAAAGTCCAAAAGGAAATTAATTTTAAACCAGATTCTTTAATTTTCTACAAACGAGTCAACGTTGAATTTGCAAACAAAAATGCTAACTTCTGAAGTAAATTTTTATCAAAATAATTAAATTTTCAACCAAACAGTTACATTTGTAACAAAAAAGATCAAATCTCTACCCAAAGAGATAAATTTTCAACCAAGAAACTTTCTTGGGCCAAGGTAGTTAACAGATTTGAACCAAATTGTTCAATTTTCGACCAAAAATAACATTTTAAACCAAAAAGATGAATTAGCTCAACAACGAAAAATTTGATTTTCTTGTTGGGGTTTATTAATTCAGTGAGCATTTGAATAAAAAAATGACATGAAGCAGAAAAAGGATAATAGTAAAAAACTGTTTAGATTACTATAAATAAATTAAAGTTTTGCTAATTTCGAAACTAAAAAATAATAGTTTCAATAAAAATGAAGTTAATTTTTATCAACCTTAAAATATTAGATCAGAAAAGTTAAAATCTTGTTCAGAAAAAAAGTTAATTTCCCACTGCACGTGTTATGTAGTAAACACTTTTAAATCCAGACTGCACAAAGCGTATTTATTGACACTTCAGGCCACCCGAAGTTACTTTCATTTTTTTTCAAATACATTTTTGTATTGGTATCTAAATTAATAAATTTGTTATATAAATCTTTACATTGATCAATCTTAAGCTTTTGTTAGTTTCATCATGAACATCAATTTGAAATTCTTCTTAACCCTTTAACTGAAACTGAATTCTTAATTATTCGCGTGAATTTGAAAACATACCCTTCTTCGAATTTTTAAAATTACCTAATCAGAATTGCGGAATAGTAAGAACAATTATTTCAAAATTTTTGTGACACCACTATTTTTTAGAAAAGTATTTTATACTAAAGTTTGGAAAAAATAATTAAATTTTCATAATTATGTGCTACGAGACTAATAATTTATGAGTGTGGTATATGAACATGCGTCCACTTGAAGATTTATGTACCATTTAGTCGTTGGCTACGAATAGATGAAGTGGGGAGATTGCTGAAGCGAAAAACGAGGGCCAGCAAGGGTTGCAGTGAAACTCCGATGGAAATGTAGAATTCGAAGCAGACGGCGCGTAATGGAGGCAATGCCTTATCCTGATTACTTTTAACCCAAAAGCAGTCTTTTTCACCCTTCACGATTCTAGTTCTGCTCTTATCGACCATTGCTCTTTACCAAAGATCTCTAATTGAAAGTACCCAGTGTGCAAAAAACAATGATCATCCCAAAAACGTCCTTCATTCGTTCCTAGGACGCCCTACGTCGAAAAGACATCTTCCAAAAAACTTCTTAGGGATGTCCCGAAAGGTCTCTAGGACATCCTTAATTTTTAGACCAGTGGGTAGTTCCCAATCTTCCAAAAAAGTTAAGTCGAACTTTTTTTGTTCCAGAGAAAAAATTGGGGTTTCTGTTAGAACCGTTTTTTGATTCCAACGGAAGCTTCAACAAAAAAGCCTCAAGAAAAGAGCCTCTTTTGCCGAAAAGGGACCCAAAATGATACATTGTTCCAAAGCAACCCAAAGTATGAGTTCTAATCGAGAATGTTTATACGTAACTCGTTTTGTGCTTTGACTCACTAAGAGGATTTTACAAGTTAGTAGTTAAATTTGCACGTTATATTATTTAGTGAAATTGCACTGGGAAAATTAAATAAGATAACTAAAATTATAGAGGTTATTCACTCTTAGAAGGAAAATAATGGACATGAGATGTGGCAGTTTTCAAGGTTATGACAAAACCTCTTACCGACTGTAGATCTTTTTTATGTCGCTATCTATCGGATATCAACGAACTAAAAAAACTCAAAAAGAGTTCTATTGGACTTTCAGTTCTAAAGGGTGCCAACTTTTACTTTTCTCTTCTCCAAATAAAGATCTTCCAAAGGTATCTAAAGAGTACATTATATATCCTATAATCAGCTTGAAAAAATCAAAATTAGCGATTTTGTTGTACGAGTAAAGTATCACACTCATCATCAAACTCTCTCCTAGTTCCCTCTATACCTCTTTTAAAAAAAGTTCCTCTTTTTTCCTGTTTGCAAGAATCTTGCCCTTTTTCTCGATTTTTCTTTTAAACACAAATTGAATTAATAGAAGTCAGTAGTAGGAAATTTAACATATTTTTCGTTGAAAGTACATTATTTTTCATTGAAAAGTCTGCTATTATATTTTTGGTTCTGAATTCATCTGTTTTGGTTAAAAACGCTATTATTTGGAAAAAGACTGAACTATTTTATTTAAAATTTGTTCTTTTTTTGCTAAAAATTAATTTTGTCAACTACAAATTTCACTATTCTTATTTTTATTGTTAAGTTATTGTCTTTAATTGTAAATTCAACTAATAAATTTGTTCCTTGACAATTTATCTTATTTCGTTTAACAATCAACTACTTAGTTCAAATTTGACTACTTTGTTCAAAATTTCATTTTATTGGTTGAAGATCCAACTAGTTTGTTGAAAATTCGCTTTTTGTTTGGTTGGAAATTATATTTTTAACTGAAAATTTAGATATTCCATTTTCTGTTGTAAATTGAGAATTTTTAGTTGAAAATGCAAGAATTTGGTAGAGAATCTTCTCAATTGAGAATTACTACTTGTTTGAAAATTGAAATTCTGGGTTAAAAGCTTATTATTTTTTTATTACATAGTCCCTCTATTTGTTAAAAAATTTAACTATTTTGTTGAGATTTTTATTACTTAGGTCAAAAAAGTTACTTTTTTCAATTTTTTTTTCATATTTAACTATATTGCTGAATATTTATCTTCTGGGATACAGAATACGATCTTTTGGATTATAAATTGAACTGTCTTTAAAAAACACTTTCGACTTAAAAATTAAACTAGTTCGTCAAAAATGCAGTTGTTTTTGGCTGGAAAGTCTTTCTTATTTTAGTAGAAAATTAATCTATTTGATGTAAAACTCAGCTATTTATTAAATAATTTAAATATTTGATTGA
>JAWWLR010000155.1:19436267-19449328 GCA_035041075.1 Acraspis erinacei | reverse complement strand
TAATATACATTTATGGAACTGACATACGATTGGAGGGACAGATTCGAGTGCGAAGCACGAGATACGTGATGAGAATGGCTTTGTTAAAGCCGAAGGAGCTTTAACAAAAGAGAATTCACGATCACCAAATTGCAGTTGTCGATTCTATGACCTTTATTTTTACAAAGCATGTGCACAAGTGTGGGGAATATATAAAGACCGAGCGCGCAGCGTGAGATAAATAAATTATCGAGCGCGAAGCGTGAGATAAATATACCATCGAGCACGAAGCGCGAGAACCAAAACCGGGAAGATTTTCTAACATAATATTTAAAAGATTTTTAACAATAATGATTAATATTTTCCAATAGAAGGCTTCTGGAAAAAAATATTGAACAATTTTTGTCAATTTAATGAGAAAAAAAATTAAATTGTATGGATTCTTAATCGAAACCCTGCAAAGTAAACACTTTAATTTTTAACTGAAGGATCCCGAAATTGAATGATTTTAGATTAAAAATTTAGAAAATAGGGCAATGTCAAAATCTTAGAAATTCAATATTTTAGGATTTGATGATTGAAAATTCAGAGAAGCGTTCAAAATTAAATAATTAAAAATAGCAAACTTGTGAATTTGAACAATTCTAAATTCAAAGCGATCAAAATTTCACAATTTAATATTGAAAACTAAACTGATCCTTTCAAAATCAAAGCTTGTGAAATTGTCGAATTTCATATTTCTATTAAATAACGAAATTATAATTTGACATTAAAAAGTAATAATTTAAAAAAAAAACTTGGAAAGGGAAAAATTCTAATTGATCGTTCAATATGTAAATTTAGAATTTTAGAATTATTGTAACCATTTGAAACTACCGGAATTATGCAATTTATTATTTTATCAATTTCAGTTATATAGTTTAATTTTTGTTTTTTTGTTCTCGTAAAAATAATTTTTTAATTCAAAATCTTCCTTTACAGCTATCATTAACTCTTGAAATTTTCCATAAATATATTTTTCAATTTGGAATGATTTATTAGTTTAAATCTTGAACTAAAAATCCGAAAATTTTAAGATATTACTTGAAAAATAAAAATAAATAATAAATAACAAGATTGCTCTAATATGATTATATTAAAAAGTTTTTTAAAAAAGTGAAGTTTTCTACGAAATAGTTAGGTTTTTTACAAAATTCTAGAATTTTCTACCGAGCTGTTGAATCTTCAAGACAAACGGACTAATTTTCTATAAAATAGTTGAATTGTCAACAAAACAGATGAATTTTTAACCAAGCATTTAAATTATTACTCAAAAAATCCACTTTTATCCAAGTAGTTTAATTTTCAAACAAGCATATACATTTTGTACTAAAATTCTGAGTGTTCGACAAAAAATTAATTTTAAAGAAAGTAGTTCAACTTTTTATCAAAGAATTGAATCTTCAAATAAAAAAGTTGAATATTTAAAAAAATAATCATTTTCTATCAACAAATATAAATTTCGGATAAAATTTTTGAGTTTTTTTTAGTGAATCGAATAATCGCAATCTAAAAAAATCTCATGTAATCAATCGGCAATAATTTATTTTTGTCGCTAGAATGACGTGAAATGCAATTACCAATTAAGATTTTTCAGTCAAGGAAAACATAATTTTCAACCAAATTCTCGAATTCCTAAACCAAAAATATGATTTTTTTTACAAAAAAGTTAAACATTCAACCATAGATAGTAGAGTTAAATTCGTAGTTTAAAACATTAGTACTCAACAACAAAGAACAAGTTTCAGCAAAATAGTTTTTTCGACGTAACAGATGAATCATAAATTATCTTGAAAATTTTTGAGAAAAACAGTTGAATTTTTAACAAAAAGGATGGCTTCTTCAAAAAATTGTAGATTTTTTAACAGAAGAATTAGTTTGGTTAGAAAATGTTATTATTTTCTACTATTTAGAAACAATCTTTTCTTCGAGGCACAGGTTCTTTAAACTTTGTCCCATCATTGAAAATAAAATTTTGAACTTAAACAAGTGAGCATTCACTTTCTAGCCTTCGTTTTGCAAAATCGAAATCAAAAAGATTTAATTAAAAAATTGTATCAGGTGATACAAAAATCCAATTTCCAAATTTAAAAAAAAATTGAGAATTTAATTTTCACTCTAAAACTTATCAGCCTTCATCAGCTGTTTAGCTGTTTAGATGTATATTAGAATTTATTAGCCCTTTCGAGCCAATAATTTAATTTTCGAAAATCATTTTTGTAATGCATTCGGACATGCTATTTTAAATTTAAAAGCTCCTACTCATAGTCTAACATTAATTTTTCTCCGCCTTTGTCGACGTTAATGATTGAGTTTAACCTGAGTAAGGTAAATATGAAAACTAAGGAAATGAATCTTTACTGATTTAAGAGTTTTAATGAAACTCCGCAGCATCAAAGGCTTTTGAAAACCGTCAAGTGTCATACACCCCTTCTGAGGTTGGAAATCCCTGAGGGGTATTCTCGCTTTCCCTGGGTCTCACACCTACTCTTTCCAACATTTTCCCGTCTCCCTTGTTTCAGCCGAGGGCAACTCGGTGTTCCTGAATAAGTTATTAACAGCACCTGTTAGTACGCTTGCAGGGGAGACTTTGGCGAACGATGCGATGGCGCCGCGTCGACACGAAGCAGAGACCACTGGGTAAACAAGAATTTCTTTAATTAAACACTCTGCAGCGACGTTCGCCTCTTCTCTATGTGTTCAGCTCCTGATCCATGAAACCCTCACTTCTCTTTCTCTTTCTCTATTTCTCTCGAATTCGGTTTCAAACGGATTTACTCCTTTTGCTAAAGCGATCTTGCGAGGTCTGTCCGGAAAGTATCCAACCTTGTCACGTACCAGAATTAATAGTTAATTCTGGTCAATGGTGATCATATTCCGTTCAAAGAAGTCTTACTTGGAAGCCATAACCTTCTGCCAGCGATCATCGAAGTTTCGGAAGTACTCCTTTAAGTCACCTTTCGGAATAGCTAGCAACTGCTTCATAGCATTGTGTTCTAGTTCTAGGGACTGCCAAAGTAGCATAAGGCCATGTTTCATCAACAATTTCTGAATAAGCTGCCATAAATAGATAGGTGCGTTGTGTCACGAAGGAACCAGTCACAACTTTTCCAAAAATCAGGATCTTTCTGAGCAGAGCTCGTAGCAATCGAGTAGTCTTTTGATCCTTAGCAGTAACACGTTATTTACCAATCATACTGGAGTAGAAGGTCCTTGTATTTGTTTCTCTACTTATTCAAGTTCTAATCTCTGGAACTGTGGTGTACCAGAAGTAAGTGTTAATTCTGGTAAATGGTGATGAGACCCCTTCAAGGTAATCCTCTTTGGAAGCTGAAACCTTCTTCCATCAATCTTTCCATTTCTGGAAGCACTCCTCAAACTCACCTTTCGCAATAGCTCAAATCTGCTTCGTCCCAATTTATTTTATTTCTGCTTCATCTAGAAATTGTTTTCCTTTAAGATGGTACTTCAATTAGGGAAAACAGCCAATAATTACAAGGGGCCATTTCAGGACTTTAAAGGGGCTTCCATAGTTGTAGAAGAACATGTTTCACCAAAGATTTCTGAATAAGCTGCGATAACTAGTCATGTGCATTGCGTGATGACGGACCCCGTCTTCAATTTTCTACAAATCAGGACCTTTCCAGACAGACCTATTGGACCAGCAGATCCCTCTATTTGTTTCTCTACTTACTCTGGTACATATCCATGGAACTCTCAGCCCTCTTTATCTTTCTCTTTTTCTCTCTTGAATTCTGTTTCGAACAAATGTAGCTATGTTGGGAAAACGATCATTTACTACTTATGTTAGTGTTTGTATATGTTCTTGTGTCCAATCAGTGACAGGTTATTTGCGTATGATCCTGGACTAGAAGTTCCTTGTATTTGTATGGGATTGAGTTTCGGAGACAGATGATACAACTCTGTGACCATAGAACAGCAGACTGGGCAGATCTGGAATCCCATGTGGGTTTCGTTAATTAATCGCCTCTGCTGAGCTCTATTCCTCATGCATTATTTTCAGATTGTTACATGTGTGGTAGTTAAATTCGAACTGAATTAATAAAAAATAATAAGAAAATCTAATAATTTCTTATTGAAAGTTAATTTTTTCAATTGTAATTTTTTATTTTTATTTGGTTGTCAATTTGTATTTTTTATGGATGACTGATCTTCTTCTTGATTAGAAATTTAACAGCTTTTTTAAGGTTGAACTACTCGGTTAAAAATTTACTTTATCAGCTGAAGATCTATATCTTTAGTTAAAAAATCCATTTTCAGGTTGCAAATTATTTTTTTTTAAACTGAAACTTTAATTAATTTATTATTGTTTATCAATTTATGTATTTTGTTTTAAAAAATCATATTTTTAGATCAAAAATTAATCATCTTACTTAAAAATTTAACTGTTTGGTTGAAAGTTGAACTACTTTATTAAAACTACGTTTTATTAGTTGAAGATAGATACCTTTAGCTAAAAATTTAATTATTCTTCAGAAAATTTCTTTTCTGGGTGGAAAATTATACATATTTTTTAATGAAATATTTAATTAATCCATTTTTGGTTGTCAAATGGTGTATTTTGCTCAAAAATCATCTTTTTTGACAGAAAATTAATCATCTTAATTCAAAATTAAAGGACTTTGTTAAAAATACACTTTATTAGTTGAAGATCCATATATTTGATTAAAAATTCAACTATTTTACTGAAATATGGTTGTTTTTGTTTTTAAAAATTATTCTTTTTCAGATTCAACTATTTAGTTTCAAAATTAAACTGTTATAGTGAAAATAATTTTTAGGCCTGTACATTCTATTATTTTCGAGGAAAATTGAACTTTTTTAATAAAAATTAACTTTTTGATCGAAAATACATATTTTTTGTTTCGAAGGTTAAACTGTTTTCTAGAAAACATTTTTGTTTCAAATTTTTTCTCTGACTTGGCTGAAAATTTATGTCCGGTTGAAAACTCAACTCGCTTGTCGAAAACTAATATTGTCAGTAGAAAAATTGATTTCTTTTAGTAGAAACTTGATATTTTGTTATTAAGAATGCACAAATTTGGTTAAAAAGCCATATTTTTTGTTAAAATCTTTTCCCTAGGAAAAGAAAATTTTTTATTTAAATTTAGCTACTTAGTTGTAATTTGAACTTCTCTGTTTGAAAATTCTTTGCCCTTAAAAATATTATTTTTGAATTTTTCTTGCAAAATATTCAAGATATTTTAAGGTAATAATAAATTTGTATCCTAAATTTGTATTATATCTGTCGTTGGTTGCGAAAAAAGTTACAAAATACGATTTTATAAGAAGAAATTCATCTGGCCGAAAAAGTTATTCAGCCCGATTAAAACTCCAAACATGTTTTCCTCATGATAGAACAATTTTGTTAATTTACAGCCCGTTTAAATGTTTTAAATTAATTACGAAAGATGCTAAGCAGCGATATCAAAATGAAAAATGAAATGATAAATATCTATATTCGTTGAAAAGTTATAGAGGTTTAAAGAAAAAATTGGGGTTTTCAGAACAAAACACAAAATTCAAATAATTCAAATTCAAAATCTTAAAAAAAGTAAAGTTGGCTAGCAGACGGGGTAAAGTCGATTAGGGTACGGGGTAAAGTTGGTCAGAGACTTCTGCCCGGGGCTACGAAACCCTAAAGAGAGATTTTCCTGGAATAAAATATGTAGATTGTGGAAGAATCTCAATAAAAGTAAAATGTGATTAAAGTGATAGTTCTGAAGAAAGTGCTAGGACATTTTTCTTTTAATAATAAAAGCATTGATGTAAAATTCTCAGAGAAACCTCTGCAGAGATGAAAAGCATTTTCGTTGTCAGCTAAAGTGGACTCATTGCAGCTCTCGTGCGAAACTGTCTCAAATAATGGAAAGACTGAAAATGGTATTGCAGAGAAAAGGAGGTTTCATTCTAAGAAATTTCTCCTGGCTGGCAACCATGAACTTATTTTAAGCACTCACACAAATGGCAAACATTTCAGAGTGCGCTTTCTGCTTCTCAAATCTACAACTACAGAAGTATTTTTAGCAAAATGTGGAAAGTTAAAAAAAAATCTGTATCAGTTTGATATACTGTAAACTTACTTATTCCAAGGGCCGAGAAACATAAACATTCGGATATTTCAAGTTTACCGGGCCTCCAACCTCTGCCGCGAGTTGTGGGGTGATTTTGCCAAGCGACGTTCATTGGCTGCCACGGCTTCGTATCGATGTGCGCTCTTTGAGCATGTGTACGTCTTTTTAGACCTATTTTTAATTGGTCAGCCACTGAGGTGAACGAGACCGTAGAAGGTCAGGGGTGGGAGGTGAAAAGGCCTCGTCACTTGGAATATTCAAGCAGGAGATATTTGGAATTACTGTGTCTTGGAATAAGTGAAAGATTACTGTACTTTAAAGCGTAAAGTTTTCATTTATAATATTTAAAACGCCTCAATACATTTGTGAAACGTCCAAAAAAATCTTGATAAAGGTCTAAAAAACAGAGCCTGATTTAGGTGGAGCGGAGGGGCTGTAGGGGCCACAGCCCGCAGCCCCACTTTAGAGGGGCTCTTTGCTAATTCTTCTATACTTAAACAAAGTATTTGAACGCAACAACATTTATTTTTTTCATCGCAATGCTGACTATGAAGAATTATTGTATGGTTCTTCTCTTCCCCTCTTTCCCCGCTTTTGAAGAAACATCCAAGCTATTATAATCCAACTTAAAAAAATTACAATATTTTTGGTTGATAATTATCAATCAATAATATTTGAGTTTTTGCTTAAAAATTTTACAATTTAGTTGAAAATTTATCACTTGAGGTAGAAAATTCAACTATTACATTTTTTGTTACCAGGTCATTTTAGGGTCGCAAAATTAATTGTTTGTTTGAAAACTAAATCATTTTTTATTAGAAATCTATTCTTGTTTGTTTTGAAAATTTCTTATTTTTTCGGTTAATAACTCAACTATTTTTAACTGAAAAATAATTTTTTCTTTTTTAAAATGTTTAAAATTAATTTGTATTTAAAAATATATTTCTTGTTGTTTAAAAGTAATCTTTCTTGGTTATGACTTGAAATGTTTTAAGGATAATTTTTTTCTTTTGAGTAGATAATTCGAATAATTATGGTTGAAAAATATATTTTTTTTGGTTCAAAAGTCAATTATGTCATTCTTTGTTGAAAGATCAATTAAGCAATGAATAACAATAATTATTTAATTGCAACATTTGACGAATCTGAATTACGAACCTAACCCACTTGAACCTAATTCAGAGTTTCTCATTTGTTGCATTTAATCGTTTTAGGATTTTGTTTAATATCTAAATTTAGATTCCGTAAGTTTTGCAATTAAATAATTAATTAAATAATATCCTAGGTTATTTTAAGTTTTACATTCTGGGTTCTAAATTTATCTTTTTTATCTTGTATCAAATTCAAGAGTCATATTTTGAGATACATAATTGGGGCTATTCACTTTTTCCCTTGTTCTCCACTTTTTCTATTTTTTATAAAATGTCTTTCAAAAAACCTTTTATTTTTTCGTTTAAATTCCTATTGGAACCCTATAATAAACTCCAAGTGTTTTTGGGTAAAAGTTGATTCTTTTTAAGGCAAATGTCTACTATTTTATTTTGGGTTCAGAATAATGATTTTTCGTTAAAACGTGTACTATTTGGTCTCCGGTCCAATTATTTTGTTAAACATTTGTTTCTTTGCAATTAAAAATTCATTTTCGTGATTCAACAAATAAATAACTCATTTTTTGCTGAAAACCGATAGTTTTTCTTTAAAAATTGAACCCTTGAATTTTGTTTTGTTTGATTAAAAATACGTTCTTTTTATTAAAAAAAAATTTCTTTAGTAAAAATTTCATTAAGTACATTTTCGGTTAAAAATTAGTATTTTTTAGATGAAAAATTGTCTTTTTTGGTGGAAATATAATGTTCTTAATGGTAAATTCAAATAAGTGGTTGAAAGTTGAACTGATTTGTGAAAAGTTCTTCTTAGTCGAAATTTTTATTCCCATTTGTGTTTTGGGTTAAAAATAAATGTTTTAAATTGAAAATTTAACAATTCCACTTTTGGTCATAAATTGATCGTTTTTAATTTCAAATTCAACACTTTTGTTGTAAATTCATCTTTTTTGGTTTAATTAAACTGTATTTAATTTCAAATTAATTTTTTGCGTCATTTAGTATTAAATTTTTCGTTGAGAATTCATTTTTGGTTAAAATTAAAATGTGAAACACATATAAGGTACACTTTAGTTGAAAATTTCACTATTTGGTTGTAAAATATCTTTTTTGTTGCAAATTCAAGTTTTGGGTTTGATAATTCAGCTGCTGAGTAGAGAAATCGTCTTTTTTGAATGAAAATTTAACTATTCTGTTCAAAAATCGTTTTTAGGCCAAAAATGAATATTTTTTCACAAAAATGTAAAAATTATACTTCTCGTTGCAATTTTTTTTCAGTCGAAAATACAACTATTTCATTCAGGATTCATTTTTCTTGATTGAAAATTAACTTTCATGTTGAAAATTCTTCTTCTACGATTCAAAAAATTTGATGTAAAAAATTCGACTTTTTAGTTTGAAAACTAAACTAGTTTGTTAAAAATGTGTCTATTTGAAAGAAAATTAATCGCGTTTGTAAACTTTATCTATTCAGTTCACAATTTAACTGCCTTGCAAAAAATTCTACACTTTGTTGAATGCAACTAGTGAAAAATGCGTCTTTTTCTGTTAAAAACTAAATGCTGAGTGCAAATTAAACTGTTCTATTTTTGGTTAAAACCTCATTCTTTTTATTTCAAGGTTCCATAATTTGGTTAAAAATTAAACCATTTGTTTGTAAATTCATCTATTTTGTTTAAAATTGGTTTTTAGGTAAAAAATAATTCTTGTTTGTTGAAAATTCATCATTTTTGTCAAGGATTTAACTATTTTGTTAAGAAATTGTCTCTTTTATCTGACATCAACTGATCAAGATTAATTTTTTGACGTTGATATTAATTCTTTAATACTGAAAATTTGACGGTTCCATTTTTTGTTTTGTTTCAAAATTCAACTATTTCGTTAAAGTTCATCTTTCTTAATTGAAAATTAACTTTCTGCTTGAAAATTCTTCTTTTCCGGTTTAAAATTCTGCTATTTTTTTAATATTTGATTTTTTTATTCTGAAACCTTAACTATTTTGTTCCAAATTTATTAGCTTAAACAATTAGTCTGTTTTTTAAATTCATCTATTATGCTGGGAATCATCGTATAGTATTCGTTTAACTTAAAATTTTACTGTTCTATTTTTGGTTAAACAATATTTTTTTAATTATAATATTCAGCTATTTTATTGAAAACTGATATATTTTGTTGAAAACATCGTCTCTTAGTAGAAATTAATCTTCTTGGTAGAAAAGAATTCCCCTTGATTGAAAATTCATATTTTTAGGTTAAAAATTGAGTTATTTCCCAAGTAAAAATTCTTCGACTTGAGTTCGACTTGGTGATGTCTTAAGTCATAAGCCTTCGTCTTACGCTTATGGTCACGGGAGGTAAGACGACGTTCAATTGTCTCAAGACCAGGCTTGTCTTGTGTGAGATGGCCGAACCTTTTTCGAGTCATAAATGAGATTAAAATTGACGAATTAAAAATTTCTAATTATTAAATTAGTTATTTCTAATTGAAAACTTCAGATTATGTGAGTTTGAACGAGTATAACCCTTAAAAATTTTCTTCAAAAGAATTATAATTAAAAATTATAATATATAAATATAATACAAATGAAAATCCGTGAATAAATTGATTGGATATATATTCTATAAAAATATAGAAGACTGTTTAATCATTGACAAAGATTAGCTGTTATGACAGTCAGAATGACCTTTTTTTAGGGCAGGTATACACTCGAAGTTATAAACCACTCGTTTTAAAGTCATAAATATACTATTAAAGACATAAATATATGTCTTCAAGACATAGAAACTTGTCTGCAAGGCATAAATTGAAGTCTGTCTCCGCCTCAAAACTGATACATGCTCAAGTCGACCTTTTCGACTTCAGCATGTCTTGATTGGGGGCAATTCAAGTCGAAACCAAGTCGAAGAATTTTTACTCGGGTATGTAGAAAGCTAAACTGTTTTATTTAAAGTTTAATTTATTTGCCAAAAATTGAACTATTTATTGAAGCCATCTATTCTTTTTGAAATTTCATCTATCTTGGCTGAAGACGAACTTTTTTGTCGAATATTAAACTTTTCGAGTTGAAAATTTAATCATCTGAATAAAAATGTAACTAATTAATTTTTCGTATCGATAATAATGACCTTTTACGTATCGAAACGGTTGTAAACTTCATTTTTTGATCAGAGTAGTGAACCCCCGGAAGAGGTAAAAATCTCAAATAATTTTCTGGAAGCTCCTTGAAAAGGCATTCAACCGATAATCTCCCGAATGCTTCAGAAGATTGAGCCTAAATCTGGGCACTAATTGCTCTCGCTGCTTGCGGAAACGAAACCTCGAAGGTTAATCGCCGTTTATCACGCCTAACATGAGCCCTAATTGACGGTATCCTGCCTAATTCAATTCAATGCAAGCAAATCTCCGGCAGAGCGTTTCCATGAGCAATAAACTTTTTTGTGGTTACGAGATGAAAACGACGGTTGCAGAAATTAATATAGATCTCATTTCTCTGCTTGATATTCGCATTGTCTTACGACTTCCCACAACCCTTCTCATAACTCCATCCATCAAATTTCATCCCTTCCTCAGGGTCCATAAAACCTCCTCACATTTTCTTCCTTTTTCGACCTTCATCTAAACTTAATGCCCGGAATCTGGAATGATAAGACAGATGGATGGATAGATGCTCTCGAAGGTGCTTGTAAAATATTTTATTACTGAATCCCAAGACGCAAGAATTGAACTGAACAATATCCAGGGAGATTATTTTATCTGTAGAGTGGATGGCAAATCGAGAACAAGGAAATAAAATCTAATTTAAAAAAACTTGTGTACAGACTTTATAACCCAAAATGATATAAAAAGGGGACAAATGTCCTTTAATAAATTTCGAATAAATTCATTTAAGCGGGTAGCAAATAAAAAAATTTCTTTGATTCATAGAATTTGATTTAAATTAAATATGCTTTTTTCTAAGGGCATATTAAATTCAATACGAAGCGCTTTATATTTTCAGATATCCAATAGATATATCCACGTTTTTTAAAGACGCGAGCAATTGAGCGGACGCATCGAATAAGGGCATCCGAACTTTCACCGGGAGTGGCAAGTTCCCTGGATGTAGCTTTTTTATTTTTCTAGTTAAATAAAAAAAACTGACTTTTTTGGAAAATTCAATTTTAATTCGTTTTTCACTACGACTTGTGCTAAGTCAGTAAGTTTTGAGTCTTTTTCGATAAAATTTTTGGGCAATGTAGTTCGAAATGTTCTTTGACTGATAGATGAAAAGGAATTCCAAAAATGATTGTTAATTTTGTTCTGATGCGTGGCGCACATCGGACTTCCACAACTTCCAGCTTTTCGTTTATCGAGCGAATCTTGAGCAACAATAAACTTCCGACGAGAAAGTTGTTAACAACAGTGCAAAGAAGTTTTATGAAAGATTTTAGCTCAATATAATTGATATTAAATAAATTATTAACGTCTCAAGTTTCAAGCGGCTAGGTGATTCTCGCGCGGACTGTAGTGAGATTCTCAGAACCGATTCATAATACAATTCACCAGTGCCAAAAATAAAAAAAGACTAACCCAGAAATCAACTAATATCAAAGAATTATAAATAAATACTATTGCAAAATGTAAAATAATCTATTTATTTAATATTAATTTGAAATTATTTAAAGGTCTTTAATATAAATATTATGCTTTCTGGAATTATTATTATTTACGGAAAGTACAAAGTCATTATTTTATATTCAGAACAGCTCTCATCGTCGAAAATCATATTTTGAGTCTTACTATTACTAGCTTTAATTTCAATTATTGAAAAAAATCTATGCTCTATTACAAAATGGATGGAACACAAATACACTTTCTTATTAGATTTCTCATTAGATTAGATGTTTATGTTTCGTGTTACTTTTGTACAGTTTGTCTCACGAATAGAACCATTCTGTTGTATATAATACGAAATGAATAAATTATTTGACATTATGCAATATTATCCATTTGTTCATAATACTGTATTGAGTCAACATTTCTGAAGTGGGCCACTAAAAATCGACCGGTGGATTTTCATAAATCTTTTAGGATATTTTGGTACCTTTTTAGGCTAAAATTAATAACCTACAATAGTTTCTTTTTATTTCAATTTTTCAAAAAGTTATCAACAAATGAACATTTTCAAGACATTTTTTTAAATCGCGATATTTCAGCGAATAATTTATGAATCTCAACGAAAATTGGTTTATATGTCTAAAAAAGATAGAAGAACATAATAAAATATGATTGACGTAAAAAAATTGTTTATAAACAGATTATTTGTTGAAAATGTGTTTTCTATAATTTTCAATAATTTAACGTTTTTTCAAGTTATATTGCAAGAAATTTGAATGGAAACAATATTTTAATGAAAAAATTCTTTTAAGACTAATTTTCTTAATATTATAAACAAATTTAATAAACAAATGCATTATTCAGGCATTTGTCGTCAGAAAAATTCGTTTTTTTTCTATGTCAATTTTTTTAAATTAGGAAGCTCAAGATAATTTCAGAAAAATTGATAATTTGTTGATCATTTTATGATTTAAAAAAAAATTAATGAACAAATGCATTATTTGGGCATTTGTCGGCGGAAAAACTAGTTTTTTAAGGTCATTCCTTTTAATTGGGAAATTTACGATAATTTCAGTAGCATTCATAATTAGTTGATTAATTTTATGTTTTAGTTAAATGAAATTAATTTAAAAAATTCATTATTCGGGCATTCGTCGACCTAAAAACTCGTTTTTTTTCAGTCAGTCATAAATAAATTCTATAATATATGAAAAGTTGGCACACTCACGAGTCTGAAGACAGTTTCTA
>JAWWLR010000155.1:19402992-19421906 GCA_035041075.1 Acraspis erinacei | reverse complement strand
ATATTATTATCTAATGTTATTCTATCAAACTAAGGCGATTTTAAGAAATTTTCGTATTATGTACGAGCAACGGGAACGTTAAATAGAAAAAATGGCCATTTTTTCGTCATATTTGTTTATTTATAAAAAAATTGAAAGCCTATTATAAAAATTACGCTCCACAACTCTCTTAGAATTCTTAACGGGTTTTTCAATTTTTTCCCTAATCGGCAAATATTTGTGGACTCTACGTTATTTTGAACCCAAAAAGTCATTTTTTCGCCACTGTGTGATAGTATGTTATTCGCAGGGTGCAAATTGGGAAAAAAACGTCTGTAGACAAATTGATTTTCAGAAGACAATGATTGTCAGATTTTAAGTTTTTTTTAATGAAAGCGAATAAAATTTCACATCGAACTGTCATTAACAATTTTTTGTTTATTTTTTTGTTTGTTTAATAACAAAAATGAACAAAATTAGACTTTGAAAGTATACTGGTTTCTGAAAAATGCTTAGATTTAATAAAAAATACCTAGAAAACTGTAAGCAACTATCCAAAAAGATGTCCAATAGCAATGCAAAGATTATAAAATTTATTGAATTTGTTCTAAGCAAATGAGTGAATGAAAATTGTTTCGTGGTTATTGCTGGCGATTCGTCACTTAATTCGCACTAAATTTGAACAATTTATGGACAAAAGGAGTTTTTTAGTTGAATTAATTATTAAAATTTAATAAGTAATTCTTTATTTTAACAGCAATTTTTATAAACAAATATCCATGGCAGGTATTTAAAAGGGAATAAACAAATTTTTGTCTCTGAAATCGATTGCATATTACTTAGTCTTAGTCTTAGTCTTAGTCTTAAGTTTTCAATATCAACTAAAAAAATCCTGTAGGTGTAAGGAATATTTTAAAGATTTGAAGAAATCCAAAAAGAATTTAAAACTTTAAAAGATTTCAAAAACTTCAGATTTGTAAAGATTTGAAACAAAAACTTTAGAAGTCGCAAAAGAAATTCGAATGGCTTCAAATGAATAAACAAATTTGCTTAAAAGTCCTGACAAAATTTAGATGATTTTAAAGAAATTTTTCTGGATTTTGAATCATTTTAAAAAATTTTAAGAAAAATTTGATTCAGTCAAAAATTCCTTTAAGAATTTAGGAGGCTTTGAGTAGATTACAAATTTTTTTGAGCTTGGAAACATTTTTAAAAATCCTATATATATATATATTTTTTTTTTAAATGCCAAATTTTTATTCACTTTTTTAGGAGTTTCATTAATATTATATTTATATAAATTCAAAAACAAACTGATAACACTTATTTTCTAGCAAAACTTTATCTTAAAAACCCTTTTTGTGAATTATAAAACGTCTATTACGTTCAGAAGGAAATGTTACGGCTTCTTACATGGGGGTGGGGGAGATTGAAAAAGCTCAAAAATAAAGTTACGTATTATGTGATCGCTCCTTCGGTCTGAATGCTTTCTTATTCTGACCCAGCTCTGATAATGTCATGAAGGAGTTGTCAGCCCGCAAATAGACCTCACGTATAACAAGTAGAACAGTTCTTTTACGGCCAGACAATAGAGCGGAACCGCAAAGCGTGCCTAGCATCGCATTAAAGAAATTAACTTGCTCAAGTTGCTAGTTTTCAAGAGTAAATTGTAATTTTATGTAAAATGAGCAATTTTGGAAAATATGAGTCGAAATATGTCAAATTTAGTGAGGCATTTAGTACCCCAAAGTAGGTACACATATGTTGCTGCTTCGAATATAAAAGTGCCAGAGGAAGTCTGTCTATTTGTTCGCTCTGATGAATTTGCTTCAACATATTTGAACCTTATCAAAATCAAAATTTGAAACCAAACTTATTTCTCTAATCAGAGAGCGTCCACATATTACGCAACACTGTAAAGTACTTTAGAGGAGGGGTAGCCCTAACGTCACAAAGTGTTATAATGGAGGTGGTCGCAATTGTTTTTGTTACACGTAATATTTTTCTGATCAAAAAATAAAATTTAAATCCATTTTGATAGATTCAAGACAAATATTATCCAGAAAAAATAGTATTTGAATTTCCATACAAATAGTTGATTTTTCAAGCCAAAAAAAAAAATTATTTTGTTATAACAGAGTTGAATTTGCATAAAAAGATGAAATTAACAAGAATTTAATTTTCCAACAAAATAATTAAACTTTAGCAAAATAATTAAATAGAACAGTTAAAATTAAATTTAAGAAATAATAAGTTTTAACAAAGAAAGAAACGAATCATCAAGCAGTTGAATTGGAATAAAAAAGATGAATTTTCAAAAAAGTAGTTGAAACCTTATCTAAACTGACGAAATTTGAACGAGTAAGATAATTTTTCTACCAAAATAGATGAATTTTCTACCTAAAAGTTAAATTTTCAAGTAATTAAATAAAAATATATAACCAAAAATGTAATAGCTATATTTTCAGATTGAAAATTAAGTTTTCAATTTTTAACAAAATATTTTGAATTTCTATGTATCAAAGAAGTTCAACGAAAAATATGAATTTTCAAAAAAAAAGAATTTTCTAAAAAAATAGTGAAGCTTTCAAGGCGACAAAATGAATTTTTGACAAAAATTTTATTTTAATACCAGATAATTAAAATTTAGAATGTTGATAGAAGTTTTTTACTGATTAGTTCAACTTTAAAGCGAGTAAAAACATTAACTTTCTGCTCGAATAGACGAATTTCCAAGAGAATAGTTTAAGTTTTCAAATAAATAGTTCAATTTTTAACCAAATATTTTGAAGCCCAAAAGAATAAATTTCTAAAAACAAATAAATTTCTGTCCCGAATATGATAATTATCGACAAAAAATTTTACCTTCGAGCAATTTGTTGAATTTTAAATTAAAACGATGTATCTTTAACATAAAAAAATGGTTACGATTTTACGATAAGAAGAAAATTTTCTTGATAAAAATGAAATAGCTTCATTTTTCAGATAAAAAAAATTGTTTAAGAAAAAAGAAACTAAATTCCAACCAAAACTTACATTTTTCAAATATTTAGTTTACTTGTTACCCAAATATTTAAATTTCCTACCAGAGTAGTTTACTTTTTCCACCGAAAATATCAATTTTTAAAAACAAATTTAATTTTCAACCAAATAATTGAATTCTTTACCAAATTTTTGCAATTTTAAGCCTACAAGACGAATTTTCTACAAAACAGCTGAATTTTCAATCTAAAAATGTGGATTTTTAACGAAAAAGTTAATTTTGCGACAGCATAGCTACACTTTCAAAATTATATTTTTTATTATAAATCCAACTAGTTGATTTTTTATTTAAAAAAATGAATTCTCAGCGAAACATGTAATAGTCAGTGTTTCAGAAAAATGGTTTTAATTTTAAATAAAAAACAGTTAAATTCTACCAAAACACAAGATGAATTAAAAAAATTAAATCCTTGACCAAAAAGGATGAGGTATTAACTGAAAAGCTTAATTTTTACACACACGACGAATTTCCAGCAAAGTAGATGAATTTTTGAATAAAAAATATGAATTCCCAACCAAAAATAAAATTATTACAGTTACAATAAAAAAATAATCTGCAACTATAAATAACTAATTTTGAGCAAAGTTGATAAAATTTTAACGAAAAATATAAATATTAAAAAATGAGTTTTCAAGAAAAGAGTTTAACATTCAAACAAAATGTTCAATTTTCAAACAAACAGTTTATTTTGTAATCAGGAACATTAATTTTGTATAGAAAAAGATAAGTTATAAGCAAATTAAATTAATTTTTAACCAAGCAATTAAACTTCTAACTAATAAATCAGATGTTTTCAAAGAAGCAGTTGAGTTTTAAGCAAAGAAACATAAATTCATAACCAAAACTGTTACAGTTATTTTTTCAGTTAAAAGAATTTATTTTCAAAGAAAATCGTATTTTTCAATGAAGAAGATTAATTTCTTACAGAAAAAGATAATTTTTAACAAAATAAATGGATTTTCAACAAATTAGTTAAGATGAATGTTCAACCCAAAAAGATTAATTTTGAAGAAAGTAGTTCATCTTTCTAGCAAGTACTTGGATTTTTGACTAAAAGAGCTGACTTTTTAAACAAATTTTTACATTTTCAATTAAATAAATAAATTTCTAATCTAATAGTGTAATTTTTATGACCAAAAGATGAATTTTTGACTAAAAATATAATAATTGATGTTTTTACTAAAAAAAATAACTTTCAACTAAAAACCATCTAAATTTCTTACTGGGTTCTATTAATTCTGATAAAATTTAAGCCAAAAAATTAGAAAAAGCGACGGTTTTTTTGAACGAGAAAATTTTTTCTTCAAAAACGGGTAAATTAAAAGAAAATGTCTAAAGAATTTAATTAAAAATATTTTTCACTCATTGTTCATTCTTTAAGTGACTGTTATATAAAATTACATTTAGATTTCTTATTTAGAAATAGGAGGGGGTTCAGTCTCATTGTGACATGGAGTTTCGATGCAGGGGGGGGCTCATAAAATGAAACAAATTTTAGCAGCAGTTAGGAGTAGGTAAAGAATGACTGAAAATAGCGTCACGCAATATGAAAAAGCTCCCTTACATGTGGAAAGAAAAACCTGTAAAACATTCTTCCTTTCCTCGCCTTTCATTTATCACTTCTTCGTAATCCTCTTGACAGTCGCCATCAATTTTAATTTATGTTTGTCACTTTTTCTGCGTCTCTTCCATCGTGTGAAATTTCATTTCTGGCTTTATTCACTCACCTTTTTACCTCTCTACGAGGCGGATTAAAACAGCCCCCTTTTTCTCACAGGCAGCGAGTTGAGCAACATATTTCACATTTCATTGCACCACTTAACGCAATAACCACTTCCAAGTCTGGAATAAAAATCGAGGGAGCTTACACTCCTCGACTCTTGCACGTGTCGCTTGTCTATTAACGGAGAAGATATTTTTTCATTTTCGGCAAAGCAGACTTCACAACCTTTCTCGTATTCACATTTTTCCCATTTTGTAACCAATTCCGGGATTTCAACCTATTTTCAAATAAAAATTTTCCCCCATTTTCCTTTTTTTGCCCATTTTCTCGATTTTTGCTTAAATGCAAACTGGTCTAAAAAAAACCTGTTAAGAAAATTCAACTATTTTTTCTAGAAAAGTTCTTTTTTGTTTCAGGATTCTTTTTTTTTCAGATTAAATATACACATTTCTGGTAGAAGTCACCTTTCTTCGCTGAAAATAAGGAGTTTTGCTTAAAATTTTGCTTCAAAATTCAACTGTTAGGTTCTTGGTTTAACCTCAATAATTTTTGTTTAAAAAATTCTATCTTTTGTTTGAAAAATTAATTATTTGGTTAAAAAAAAACTTATTTGTTAACATTTTTTTGATAAAAATTCGACTGTTTTAAATAGAAAATTCGTCCTTTTTTATTACAAATTCATCCTTCTTGGCAGAAAAATCACATTGTTGGTATAGAATGAACTGTTTTGTTGAAAATTCAATTATCTTCTGAAAAATTCGTTCTTTTGGCTTCAAAAAATGAAAATATTTGGTTTTTAGTTAAGGCTTACCATTTTTTTTTTCTTTAAAAATTCGATGATTTAGTTAAAAATCAACTATTTGGTCAAAAAATAACTTATTTTCTTTAAAAAGTCATCTTTTTATTAGAAACTTAACTGTTCAGATAGAAAGTTCGTTCTTTTAGATTTAAAATTCTTATTTCTTGGTAGAAAAATCGTTTGTTTGGTTTCAACCAAATATTATATTTAATATTTGCTTTAGCAGACTGATTTGAAAAATTGAACTACCTTCTAAAATAATTTGTTCTGTAGTTTAAAATTTTTTTAAATATTGATATTATACTCTTAGTATAATTTTTTGTAGAAGAGTCTACTATTATATTTTTGTCTGGGAATTTATCTTTTACGTTAAAAATTATACTATTTGGTTTCATTTTTTAGTTGAATTTCTTTGGGTAAGAAATGTAACTGATATGTTCGAAAATCGTATTTTTTACTGGAAAATTAATTTCTTTAACTGAAAATTCTTCGATTGAAATGTTCAAATTTCGTCTCTTTTTTTTTAATTAAAATTAAAATCTTTTTTTGTTAAAAACTCATTTGACTTTAAACTCATTTGATCGTTTGATGATTAAACAATTATGTTGGAAACTTATTATATTCAAGTTGGAAATTCAATATTTTGTAGAAAATTCTTCTTTACGGCTAAAACATTGAACAATTTGATTGAAAATGAATTTTTGCTTCAAAATTCTACTATTTTGGCAGAGAATTCGATTGATAAATTATTCACATTAAAATATGAATATTTTGTTATAAATTCTTTTTTTCCTGGGTAAAAATCAATGATACTTTCTGAAAATTTATCTATTTCATTTTTGATTAAAAAATCATAATATTAGTTGAAAGTTGATCTCTTTGATTGAAAATTTAACTATTTTTGTTGCAAATTCCTTCTTATTTTTGTTTGAAAATCAATTTTTTAATTAATATATAGCTTTTCGATATTTTGTTGAGAATTGATATTTTTAATTAAAAGATGATCTTTTCTTATTGAATGTTTAAATATTTGGTTGAAATGAAATAAAATCAACTGGAATGAATTCAACTATTTTGTTAAAAATTGATTTTGTTGTTTTTGCGTATAATTCAACTGGCTTTGATTTCAAAGAAAAATATTTTTAGTTCGAAATATCAACTAGTACACGTTTCTTTGAGAATTTATGTCTTTTCGTTAAAAAATCTACTTCTCTTCGTTTAAATTTGTATTAATTTGTTAAAAATTCTTCTTATTGGATGGATATTCAACTATTGGTCTTAAAATTAAATAATTTTGTTGAAAATTTGTCTTTTTTATTTAAATCAAGTCGACTTGATTCAACTATTTCGAACATAAAATTCATTCCCTTGGATTTAAGTGAAACTTTCTTTGTAGAAAAGTCATCTTTATTTGTTGAGAAGAAACTGTTTTGTTGCAAATGCTACTGCTATGTTTGAAAATTAAACTTTGTTTGGAAAAATACGTTCTTTTTCTTTTAAAATTCATCTATTATTTATTCATTGAAATATAAAAAGTAGAAAATCATGTTACAGCCAGACATCTTTTTGGTTTTGAAAACCCAACCACTTGGACAAGAATTCAGATTTGTAGGTTACGAATTCAACTATTTGTTTAAAAATCTAATTATTTTGGTAAAAAATTCCTATTTTTCCTTAAGAGTGCAACTATTCGGTAAAAAAATTAAGTTTTTGGTTAAAAATTCATATTTCTTGGTTAAAAATAATTTTGTTGTTGATAATGCATCTTTTTGGATCTTAGAGTCAACGGTTTTTCAAAACACTGAACTTTTTAGCTTCAAGTTAGTTTTATAGGCTGATAATCAAACTATTTGGATACACATTCAACTATTAAGTTTGAAAAAATCATCTTTCTTGTAATAGTAGTAGAACGAAAAAGATAAGATCTTCTCTCTTTTTTCCTTAAAAGTTTAACTATTTGTTAAAAAATTAATTTTGTTGTTGACTTTTTAGCTTGAAATCTAAACTCCTTTGTGAAAAATAACTCTCTTTTCACGAAAAGTCTGTTTTGAATTTAATCTAATACTTTAACTATATTAACGTTATTCTAAAGAATTTGTTCCTCTATTATTCTCCCATATGCTTGAAACCCCTCCATTTCACCCGCTTTAATATTTTATAATGGCATTAATTCTCTCTGCAAGTAAATTTCAAAAGATTTAAGTTACAGAGTTACTTTATGAAAGGTGAAACGAATTGAAAGTTATTGCACAACCTCTCTGCGAGGGCTGATAATGAAGAGCACTCTTAAAAAGCTTCCATTGCGTTATCTGCCTTCGAGGGAGATTAAAACCCAGTAAAGAGGCTTTGCTGTTACGCTACCCGATAGTTTACCATTAAATTTCACCGTGTAATCACCGGAAACGTAAAGTAGACCAACGAGATTATGTTTTTTTGTGGCCGAAATGAGAAATACAGGAAAAAGTACGGTGTGATAATGACAGGGAGCGAAGCCAGAACGAAGAAATGCTCACACTTTCTTGTTAATTTGAATACACACACCAAATTATTGCCGACCTCTTAATGAACAAACACCCTTCCATTACGAGTATTTGGCTAATTGAGAAAAATATTGAGGCCAATTGTAATTTCTCTTTTATTTCTTATTACTTTTAGGATTTTATTTACGATATTTAAGGATGATAAAAAAGCTCGGAAGTAATACGATTAGTTTAATTTTTTTTTTAAATCCAACTTTGCACAATTCTGGTTAAAAATGGCAAAAAATGACACCTTTATCCAATTTCGAACGCCGGTATCCAGACAACAATAGTGCCGTGATTTGAAAGAAGGTTCGAATCTTTATCCCCGTGTATCTCGGATTCTAATTCATTTTCTAAACTTCTTTTTTTGTTATTGACTACTTTGCATATCCTCTTTTCATTTCAGAATATGACGTAGTGAAATTATTACATAATATTATTAATAATAAATTTTTAGTTTTTAATCGTAAATTTGTTTAATTAAATACTATTCAATTTTGATTTATTTTCAATTAAAAGTTTTTCCATTTTATACAGTTAAGGTTGACAATTCTTGAATGTTAAAAATTTGGAATTACAAATTATTCAATTGTCAACAATCATATTTCAAATGTATGTAATTTGGAACCTTTTTTGGAATAGTTCAATTTTAAAGATTTATAAGTGAAAGCTTTTCAGTTTTGAAACATGTGTAAATAAAAATTCTTGAGTTATGCTAAATTTAAAGATCAAAAGTTAAGAATTTTTACATATGAATCTTCTAAATTAATTAAATATGAACTGTAAATCTTTCAAATTACAGGATTTTCAATTGTAAAAATTAAAACTCGCATAATTTTTAACCCTCGAATGTCACACTGGTGCGAATTCGCACCGAATCAATTTTCACTTTGTTAAGACAGTATATTAAATATATTGTTTAAATATGCGTAATGTATGCTAGATGTTTATTATACGTTCAATATGTTAATTATTTAATATTAACATTGCAAACAAAAAACTGGCACAAGTGTATCGTCTACTTATGCTGTATTAAAGTGTCCCTTTGAGGGTTTAGTTCTAAATTAAGAAAATACAAAAATTCTGGAATTTTAAAGATTAGCAATTCCAAGTTCTAAGAGTTAGAAGATTTAAAATCTTCAATCTTGGTTCGCAGTTTAAATGATTTCAATTTCAAAATATTTTTACCTCAAAGTTCTGCAATTTTTAATATTTAAAATAGAAATTTAGTAATTTTTAAGATTTATATTTTAAATGTATGTAATTTGGAATGATTTATATTTTTGAAATTCAGTTTTGATGATTTACACCGGTAAATTCTTTAATTCTAACGATTTGCGATTTAAAACTCTCCAATTTTAAAGATTTATAAGTGAAAGCTCTTCAGTTTTGAAACATGTTTCTGTAAAAATTCTTCAGTTAAGCTAAATTTAAAGATCGAAAATTAAGAGTTTTCACATATAAATCTTCTAAATTTATCCAATTTGAATTGGAAATATTTGAAATTACAGGATTTTCAATTGTTAAAAATTAAAACTCGCATAATTTTTCAAATCTAAATTAAGAAGGTTAAAAATTCTTGAATTCTAAGGATTAACAACTCCAAGTTCTAAAATTTTGAAGATTTAAAATCTTCAATCTTAACAATTCACAATTTAAATGTTTTCAATTTAAAAAAATGTTTACCTCAAAGTTCTGCAATTTTTAATATTTAAAATTGAAACTTATTCATTTTTAAAATTTGCGTAGTTTACAACAACAAAAAGATCTTGAATTTTAAAGATTTGCGACTTAAGACTCTTCGATTTGAATATTTACGTTTAAAAACTGTTTAATTTTTAAAGATGTATAAATAAAAATTCTTAATTTGTGATGATTTTGAAAATAAAAATAAAGTTGTTTTGAATTTTAAATCTTCGAAAGTCATGAAACTTCATATGTAACTCATAAAGAATGCAGAATTTTTAATTGTAAAACAAAAAAAATGTATAATTTTTTATTGTAAATCTTTTAAATGGGAAATCTCGAATTTCAAAGAGCAAAAATTCAAATTTTTACAATTTTGAAGAGTTACAATTAAAATTTCTTGAATTTAAAAAATGAAGATTTGCACATTATTCCATCATTAGGATTTATATTTTATAGGAATTTTATTTTTAATATATTTTTAATAGTTTAATTTTAAGCTTTCACAATTAAACATTCTTTAATGTTAAAGATTTTCAATTTTGAATATTTAAAATTCAAGACTCTCTACTATTATTGTCAATAACTCTCTTGTTTTCTAATTTGATCTTTAAAGCAGCTTTATAGAAAATCGAAAGTTTTCTCATACCGAAAATATGAATAAGATATGTTTTAAATAGTAATAATTTTTATGAATGTTGAATAATACGAAATCGATGGTTTTTAGTGGAATTAATTCATAATTATTTATTAAATGTCCATAAATTTAAAATTTATTAAGTATCAGCAAAACTCCAAATTATTGACTTTGAGTGAAAAACTTTTTCAACCTACTGGGTTTATAATCAAACAGATTTTCACAAACGACCAAATTAATTACAAAACACATTTTTTAAATGTTAAGCCTTAAACAAATTATACTATTTTTGACATAAATTTAAATACCAAATAATAAATTAAACCAATTTTAAGCTCCAATAAATTACGATAAAATCTTCTTAACAGAGTTTATTAGATCAGGAAAAACAATTTTACTAATTTCTTTAAAAAATTTCCAATTATCTTATTGTTTCTACTGTAAACAACTGAAAATATTTAAAAAATTATTTTTTACCTATTTCATTTTTCAACAATACAACTTTTGCACTTTAATACCGTTATCACTCATTAAATATAGACTTTCGATAATAATTTTGTATTTTGCATCTTGTAGACTTGCCAGATTTTGCAGTTAACGGTGCTTTCCTAAAATTTAGCAATAATTATTTTAAAAGTTAATAAAAATTTGAAAACTTATTTTAATAATCAGGTGATAATCATTATAAAACACTAATTTTTCGATTTTTTGCAGTTAATGGTGTTTTTCCAAATCACTGCAGAATAGTTTCGAGATATTAATCTTAAATCACAATAAGGGTTTTTAATAATTGGATTGTAACTAATTAATAGATTAAAAAAAATTTTAATTAAGTATATCAGGCTAATTAGGTACATTAAAGAATCGATAAAAGATTACATGATAAATATTTCTTTTCTACTAAAGGGATGGTTAAATGGAAATAAAATAAAATTGTATACATTGTCTTAAATATACAATTATACATGCATACTGTACGTATACGTAGGTATATTGCTATATTTATATATAGGTATATAGGTGTACTATTGGGATGAATATTTATGCATGCGTGCATCCTTGTGGTAAATAGAAGCATGCACATTGCACACTAATGCAAAAACTAACGTATGTGGTTTGCCTTGGCTAAATTTCCTCTTCGACGTGACGATGACGATTCCCTGACGCGGAATATCAAACGCGCTATTCCGGATGTCCCCAAAATCAGAAGCTCGTCAACCGAAAAATGCAAAGAAGAGAATATTGCTAAAGCATAAAAAAACACTGAATTACAGCGTTAGTCTGAAAAATTCTTATCACAGGAGAAACAGCATCTTAAAATTGTTTAAAAAATCAGAAGAATGAGGTAATGAGCCAATTTCCGAGGGGCAAATATTTGTCGAGTAAATAGTCAATCTCTGCTAATCTTAAACGTAAATATGTTATTTCTTAAAGAGAATTCTTTAAATAAACCTCTTTCCTGCTTCTAAGACCAAAACAAAAATAGGTGAAAATATAAATAATTTGATCTTTAATCTCGAAAAATGGAATACCTATCAGCAATGGGTTCAGTTAGTCCATACAATATTACTACATTGTTTTATATATTTTAATTTTTAATATTCATAATTATTTTTTAATCACATCTTAAATGCGTTGATTTTTTTATAAATTAGGCAGCACTAAACACAAGTGATAAATATAAACAATTTAGAAATACATTATCTAACGAATTTTTAATAATTTAGAATGAAGAACATTTTTGAAACAATAATTCACAATTTCAAATTGAAAGCGTTTATAATATAAAAAATTTGCAGACAAAAATATTTAAAAAAGGAGAATTTCATTAGGAAAGAGTTGAAATTGTATGATTTATAATTAAAAGCTTTAAAATGTATTCCACAACAAAGCTCCTAGAATTCTACCATATTAAATTATCAATGCATAACAACAATTATACTTGAAAAATTAAAATCATTTAGACAATTAACGAAGATAGGGGATTAAAATATTTAAAAAAACCTGAATGTGAATACCATTTAAAAATTAAATGCAAAATGCTCTAAATTCCCAGATTTACAGTACAGATATTGTTCTTTTAACAAGATAAATGAATTTTCATTCAGATAGTTCAATTTTCAACTGAAAACATACATTTGTAACCAAGCAAATTAATTTTCAACGAAAAAAGTCAATTTCTTCACAAAATACATGAATTTTCAGCTTTAAATTATTATTTTTCAACCGAAAAGCGAATACTTAGATTTTCAATAAAACAATCAGCTGCCAACAAAAAAAAAAAGAACTTTTAATTAAAAAAAGATGAAATTTCGACCAAATTTTCAGTTAAAAAGTTAATTTAAAACAAAACAAGAAAACGAATGTTCAACTAAAAAGTTAAATTCTCATCGAAATATGCAATAGTTCATGTTTCAACCAAGAAAAGAAGGCATATTTGAGAAAATAGATTAAATTGTTTCTAAGAGAGAATAATTTCCAACCAAAAAAAGAAGATTTTAAGGAAGTGGTTCAAGTTTAAATAAAATAGTTCCAGTTAGTACTAAAGAAGATAAATTTTAAACAGAAAATTGAATAGTTACATTTTGAACCAAAAAGAATAATTTTTACCAATTAGAGAAAGAATTTTAAATGAAATAGTTAAATTTTCAACGAAAGAGATCAATTTTTAATTAAAATTATGAATCTTAAAAAAACGTTATTTTCAACAAAGTAGTTAAAAGCTTAACCAGCCGCTTGAATTTCACGGTAGTGAAATGTTTTAACGAAAGATAGGAATTTTTAACCAAAATGATAAATCTTCTACAAAAAGATTCCATTTTTAATAAAACATGTAGCCAAAAGTTCCAGAAATTTAAAGAGATCAATTTTCAATTAAAATGATGAATCTCTTAAAAAAATAATTCCAGTTTCAGGAAAATAGTTAAAAATTGAACCAAGTAGTTAAATTTTCAAGTGAAAAATGTAGATTTGAACAAAAAATTGAAGAGTAAAATATTTCACCAAAAACATAATACTTGAAATATTTACCAGAAAGAATTTGAATTTGAAAGAAGAGAACAGTGGAATTCAATCGCAAATGACAAATTTTCAAGAATAAAGTTGAATTTTCTACCAAAATGTATTAATTATCAACCGAACAGTGACATTGTAAACAAATAAAAAAGCTACTAAAACAGTTAAATTTTCCACCCAGAAAGACCAAATAATTTAGTTTTCACCAGAAAGGTTA
This sequence comes from Acraspis erinacei, assembly GCA_035041075.1. NCBI lineage: Eukaryota > Metazoa > Arthropoda > Insecta > Hymenoptera > Cynipidae > Acraspis > Acraspis erinacei. The sequence continues at coordinate 19,408,285 of JAWWLR010000155.1, read as the reverse complement.
AATTTTTAACGCAATTATCATCCAAATTTAATATTGGAATTTAATTAATTAATCACCCTGTTCGACAAAATAACATAATTACTACAAAAAGTTTAATTTTCCATAAAATATATTAGTAGACTATTTAACTAAAAAAAATTAGCTCAACAAAAAAAAAGTTTGATTCTTCTTTTGGGCTCTATCAATATTAGCCTTTTCTCTTAATATTAAGCTCTATTGATAATGTCTTCTACCAAATTAAATAGAAAAGCGGCAGAAAGGGAAAAGAGTTGAATAGGGTAAAGAATAAATTTATTTTTTCTTAATTTATGAACTAGAGTTTAAATAATCATTAAAGTTAATTTTTAATACTTTAATACTTAAAAAGGCTGGTTTTATAAAATTTGTATAGAGAATAAGTTTGTTTTTAATACTAAGCGCATTCTTCTTATTCAATAAACTATATAAAAGATGTATCATTTGGTAGCCTTTGTCGCATGCTTCCTTTATGTGTTGTTTATACAATAATTTGTAGTCTAGTATCACTCCAAGGTACTTCGTTGATTTTGGGTGTTTTATCGGTATATTACTTATCTTAATAACGAGGTCATCATCTTTTCTTTATTTTCGTTTTCCACTAAAAATGATCAATCCAATTTTACTTAAAATAATTTTAATCTCCCAACTATGGTAGTATCTAACTAGTTTGTTTAGATGTTGTTGTAGGTACTTTACCGCCATATATTTTTGTCAAGAGGAAGCATATGTGGCTTTATCATCGGCGAAAATAGCTAAATTTGTATTTTTGTTATTTGTAATGTCGTTTATATAATAGATAAATAATATCGGGCCTAAAATCGAACCTTGCGTTACGCCTGCTACAATTTTTCTTGTTCGCAACTCTGATTGTTATATAATACAGATAATTTCATATTGCTTAGATAGCTACCGATTATTTTAACATTATAGAATGGTATTTTCAGTCTCGTAAGTTTATATATAAAGCCTCTGTGCCAGATGGTGTCAAATCCTTTTTCGATACCCAGCAATACTGCTGCTCCATATTTATTTAAATTAAATTTCGTGGAAATATGATCAGTTATCCGAGCTAATTGCTGCACTGTGCTGTGCTTTTCTCTGAAACCAAACTGCTCTCGTAATAGAAGTTTATTTTTTGTTTCATATTGTTTTATTCTATTTAAAATTATAATTTCAAATATTTCGCCTGGAGTAGGTAGAAGGCTGATAGGTGTATAGGTTTGCGAATATAGCTTATCCTTGCCTTTTGTTTGGAAATGTAAGGACATTAGCATGATGTTCTGAACACCGTCTAGTCCAGGGGCTTTCTTAGATGCTGTTGTTGTAATGACTTTTCTTATTTCTATAGGAGAATTAAGGTTAACAATATTTACATTTATTCTAGATCTCTTAATTATTCGTAGGTTTTGTTAACCATTTTTTTTTGTTCCCCATGTCTTTGGTGAGATGTTGTGCTTTCTCTAATTGTTCATCCAGTACATTATGCCTTTCTAAGTTACTGTAAATTAAACCTTGTGTTCCATGTAGTTTGGAGATTGTTCCCATGCTAGGTTTTGTACAATACTTAGCTGTTTTCCATAGACTGTTGTCTCTAACTTAAAGATCTTGCAGTTTATTAGCCCAGAAAGTGTCAAAGTTTTCGTGTTTCGTTCCTTTCATAAATTAATTGTTTAAAATTGTCTGGTAGTGGTTTCGATTTAATATCAAAATTAACAGTAGGTATTGATAGTTTGATGGCTTTATTTATAATGCTAGTCATATTAGTGACTGCCTCATTTACTGCGCGTATATCTATTATTTTTTATGTGATTTATATTTAATTGTTAATATATTCTTTAAATTTTTCCCAGTTTGCTTTTTTCTAGTTAAGAAAGTTTCTGTTTCCATGTTGGCAAAGAGTGTTATGTAAGTTTATTAAAACTGGAAGATGGTCCGAGCCAAGTTCGTCAAGTGTGTTAATTTCAATTTGAACGTTAATGCTTTTTAATATTGCTATATCCATGATACTTGGGTTTGAATTTTGCATATATGGATAAAGAGTGGGATTGTCAGGAGCTATTTATTTGCATGGTCAAAAACGGTTTTGCCTTTTTTGTTCTTTCTGTCACAGTTCTAATGGTTATGTTTAGCATTAAGGTCCCCTATTGCGAGAATTTCATTGCTAATGTTAAAGAGTTTATCATGATCAGATTTACTAATATTTTGTCGTGGTAAAGATCATGATATTATTGTTAGATTGTTGTCAAGTTTTATTCCTACAGTTTAAATTGTTTTAGTGTCAAGGTCTTATTCTGTAAAATTTATGTTTTGTTTTATAATTATGGCTACCCCTCCTGCGCCTGGGCCATTCCTGTCTTTTCTTATTGATTTAAAACCTGGCGTATGGAAATTTAATTTATCTTTGAGCTTGGTTTCATTAATTAACATAAACTCTCTCTTACATTTTTCGAGAAGGTACCTCATCTATATAAACTCAGCTGTCCTCCGTCCGACTCATTTAGAGTTTGTCGTAGCGAGAGCGAACCAATGGTTTAAACGCTTAGCTGTTGAAGCGCGGATCACTACTTTATATTTTATATTATTTTAAATTATTGAAGTATTATTAAAATTATTTCAAGTTATTGTGAGGTGTATAAATTATGTGAACAATTTAAACTGACTAATAGAAGTTCTGATGAGCGATTACTGCCGGAGGTCGCTCTAGCTAATGATGGTTCATCATAGCAATTAACGTATTTTCACTGCCGTAATGTGCAGAGCGACGACAGGTAATTACAAATTGCTCATAAATCATGTCACTTTCTATTTTATTCAACTAAGCCCAATTTTTAATTAATTTGAACAAGTGTGAAATTCTGTAATACCATATTTTACGTACCAATACGTTCATCAAATTCTATTTTGAAATTGAAAATAATCTGCCATGTAAACCACATGTACCTGAAACACAAAATAAATGTATGCCTTAGTATTGAATACAATCATTTCTTTTAATACTCAAAATATAAATTTAAACTTAGTTTAGTACAATATTAGGTATAAATTTAGTATATGCTATAATCTTATTTATTACATTTTTAGGGTGTCTAATAAGATTCTGAATAAAATTGCCTGACAATTCCAGGTTTTTAAAAATATCTTTAGATATTTCAGGTATAATATTTCTTAATAGATTCTCTATCCAGAAAATTCGTTATCAGGTTTACACATGACTGTCAAATTTTTTCCATCAGAAAAAATTTTTAGGTTACCATTTACACCGATGAAATTACGATTTTATGATGACATTAAGAATAAGAGTTCAAATTGACCCCTAAACATTTTTTCAAATAATGAAACTTTTAGAATACAATAAAAACTTCGTGACAACTAATTCTTCTGTTTGAAAAAAATTACAATCAGTTCTTAACGTAGAATTAAAGAATGTTTCTTTCAATAAAATGAATAAATTTCTGTAACAAGAAAGTCTGTGGGAGCATATTCTTTATATTTGTTAGAATCATCAATCGTGCATTATGCGAGAGTATAGTTTTTAGATTTGAAGGGACAAATAATTGGAAAATTTTATTTCTTGCTATAATAAACAAATATAATTTTCCAAAGATTCTTGAAAAAGTTGAAAAATATTCTTGAAAACAGTTCAAAAGATTTTTAATGATTTCAGATATTAAAAATCAAAATTTCCACAAAAACCTTCATTTTTAACGATATAGTTGTATTTGCAGTCAAAATAGATGAATTCTCTGTGAAAAATGTAAAAGTTAATATTTCAAACAAACAAAAAAATAAAAAAATTTAACCAAATTACATTTTTCGTTGGAAATAATTTTTAAAAGAAAGTCAAAATTTCAAATTATTACTTATTCATCATCTTTGTCTTTGAATTAGTTTTTCTAGATTTTTGAATGTTTCCAATGTGTTGAAAGTTTCTAGAAATTTTAAAAGAGAGCTTTTTTATGTATCAGGATTTTAACAAAACCTTTTAAAGCTTTCAAAGATTGTTCACCCCCCAAAAAATTGCAAAGTTGCTTAACATATTTTTAACTGAATCCAATTATCCTTCAAATTATGAAAAATCGTTTAAATTAAAAAGTGTCTCTTAACCCTTAAGACTCATTATTGAAAAGTCTTTAAATCTTTAAAAATATTAGGAAATATTTCTAAATTTTCTTTTATAATTATTTTTTGGACAAATATCATTTGAAATTTAGTTTTAGTATCTTTCAAAATTAAAGAAATTACCTTAAAATCTTCCAGATTATTTTTTGAGAATTTTGGAAATCTTTTGGAATGTCTTAACAAATTTTTCAATTTTCTCTTAAAGTTCAAGCTTGAAAGCGAAAAAAAAATTTCTAAATTTATCGTTAATCTAAAAGTTAAATCTACGTTTTCAATTTTTGAAATTGGCTTGAGTTTAAAATTATCTTTTAATGTTTTAAAAACTTCTGAATATTTCTTAAACTTCCTATATTTTTTTTTAATTTTGTGATCTAAATATTTATTTTTTTAATCGTTCCAAAGGGAATCATTTGCTCGCTAAAGAAAAGAAATTTCTGAGTCAGCATTTTAGAAAATAAAAAAAATATGATTTCATAAACACATTACTATTCGATTTAAAATCAAACTTTTTTCTTGAATATTGGTGTATTATTATTTTTATTTATTATTTATTTTCGTTTCTAATTAAAGAGTTTTGTAGAAAATTCGTCATTTGGACTTGACAATTCAACAGTTTGGTAGAAAATTCTACTAGTTGGTTAAAAGGGAGCCTTCTGTCAAAAATTCAGATTTGTAGGTTAAAATTTCAATTATTTTTTAGAATTTTTTTTAATTCATATTTTTGGGTTCGAAATTTATTGGATTTTCAGAAAATTTATTTATTGGTTTGAAAAAATATATGCATCTTTCGGTGAATGATTCAACTATTTTCTTTGAAATTTGCCTTTTTTTGGTTCAATTAAATTGTGGTTTATTTAAAATAAAATGTTGTTGTTTTGAAATATCAGCGATTACGTTTTTCGTTGACAATTTATTTTTTTGATTGAAATTCAATTGTTTGTTCGAAAGTTGTTCCTTTTGGTTTAAAAATGATTTTTTTATCGTAGAAAGTACACCAAACTCTCGCTTTCAGTCCAGTGTTGTCGGTTGCCTTAAGATAACATTAGACTGATTTCGGGGGGACCGAAACGTAAACAGTGAAGGCCGCCGGACTAGTTTTCGATTGGATATATATATATATATATATATATATATATATATATATATATATATATAA
>JAWWLR010000155.1:19367565-19383888 GCA_035041075.1 Acraspis erinacei | reverse complement strand
CAAAAAAGTACATTAACATTTAACTCAAAGTTGAATTATCTACCAAAAAGGATGTTTGTTTAACCGAAAATGGAATAGTAACATTTTAAATTAAATAATTACTTTTCAATGAAAAAAAATTAATTTTTGACTGAAATGTTGAGTCGTCCAAAAAATGAGCTTCCAATGAAAGAGTTCAACATTAGACCAAATAGTTTAACTTTCGATCAAAAGCATGATTTTTGATCCAATTGGATTAATTTTCCACTAAAAAATACCAATTTTCAACAAAATGTGTACATGAATTTTCAAACAATTACTGAATTTTGAAGCCAAAAAAAGAATTACTTATGAAGCAGTTGAATTTTCAACCCGGAAGTATTATTTAAAAAAAAAATTAACTTTCTTCTAAATAATCAAATTTTCAAATAAATGGATTAATTTTGTTGGATCAATTTTTAACAAAAATGGAATAGTAACATGTTATCTTAAATAAAATTAATTCTAAAAAAACTAATTTTAAAGAAAAATTGTACAATTATCAACCCAAGAAATTAATTTTTTACTAAAATGATGAATCCTAAAAAAATAATTTTCAACAAAATTGTTGAATCTTCTACTAGGCACTTAAATTTTCAATAGGGTATTTGAATTTTTAACCAAGAAGATTAATGTTCTACAAAAAATACGACTTTTAAACAAATAAAATTATTTCTCTACCAAGATAGATGAACTTTCAACGAATACATGAATTTGCCAACAAGCTTTAGATTTTCCAAAATACTAAGTTTCAACCAAACATGGAAGTTTTAGATTTCTCGTTAAAAAAAATGCATTCTTAGTCCAAAACTAAGTGAATTTTTAACTAAATGGTTCAATTTTCAAAGAAAAAATATACATTTTGAACCAAATATTTACAATATTTACTATTAAAAAATATCAATTTTAACAAAAAATAGAATTGTTCAATTTCTGGTTAAGAATTTAATTTTAAATTAACGTAAATTAATTTTTAAACAAGAATTTTAAAATTCTACAATAAATACGAATTTTGAACAAAATACATGAATTTCAAACTAAAAAAGAGACATTTTGGAACAAGGAGTTAAAATTTGAACTTAAAAAGATAAATTTCTTACAAAAATATAGTAATATTATGCACCCAGAAAACTTTAAACCGAATTTTGTTATTTTCTTATTAGATCTTATTAATTCACATCATATTTATTCGAAAAATCGAGATTGATAATCAGATGTGCAATCTCATTACATTGTCATTGAACTGAACCGTTGTAGCGCTATATTTTGCAAAATTCCCAAACTTTGTCCAAATTTCTCATCAGGAAACATATTTAACATTTTCTAAGTTCTTAAATGTTACTTTCTCTAAACCGGTGGAGGGGGGGGATTCCCCTTTCACTGCCCACAGTTTTTGCCCCCTTCCCCCCTAAAATTAGTGGCATAGTTTATGAAAGTTCCCTAATAAAAATTTATTTCTCTTCTTTAAGCTAAGCTCACCTTTTCTAAGTCCCAATGAAAAATTCTCTGAGAACTGTGACAATCTTGGAAGAAAATTCAAATTATTTTTGCATTTAGACTATACCCTAGGGAACCGCGGATTTGCCACGTCTTCCAATTACCGATACTTTTCTAATTAAACGATGAGCATTGAAGTGAATAGTCAGACTTGAGACTTTGCTAAAGCAATGTGAAGATAGTGAGACAAACCAACTTTCATGAGTACTCCCTGGAGGTGACTTTGATATAAATGAGCGACTTGTATGCAATCCTGTTTGTATAAAATCTCCCAGGAAACTCGTAGCAAATGAAAATTCTTAGGGGATTTACTTGAAATAAAATCTCGTGCGCTTAATAAAACTCGTATTATTGAAATGACTTCCTGCTGATCGAAATTTATGTTTTTTAAATTTGTAAATACAACGAGTTCGTTGGGAGGATTACTAGACTTCACTAGTTGAATTCAGAAGAGAACATTTAAATTAATTTACTAGTAAAACTGGTAATTTGAACCGGGTTTGCGGTTTTCTGCACTATAAATAACATCGCAAGTTTAACAAATAAATTGTAGTAATTTGAACAACAATGTGTTGTTAAATCAACTTGATTACTTTGCTAAATTAGTTGACCTAAAAGTAACAATTTTGAATTAATTCACTAGTAAAACTATTAAATTGAATCGACTTTCGGGTCTTCTTACCATAAATGACATTGTAACTTTAAGAAACAAATACTAGTAATTTAAAAAAAATATTTTCGTAAATTATCCTGATTTTTAATGTTATTCGTTAAAAGGATTACTTGGCTTAACTATTAATTGGATTGGTAATCCCGAACTTTCAGGATGACTAGCCAAGCTTATGAAAAATATTCGATTACTCATCCCGAATTTCGGTACGAGACACTTCCGAATTAAAAATACAGCTGTTTGGATCTAAATTTATCTGTTTTTTTGCGGATTTAACAATTTGATGGATAATTAAACTACTTATTTAAAAATTAACTTATTCATTGAAGATTCATTTCCTTGATTAAGATTTAATCATTTCTTTATTTCTTTTCTCACATGCTTTCCAGAAAGTTTCCATTTTTATCGTTTTTTCACTTGAATTTGATCTGAATTGGCAGAACCTAATAAGAAAATTGAACTATTTTGTTTTAAATTAATTTATTTTATTAAACATTCATCCTTTATGTTTTAAAATATTACTATTTTGCTCAACCACTTATCATTTTGGATGAAAAATTAATCTTTTATGGTAGAAAAGTCATTTTTGTTGTATTTTTGACTTAAAATTTACAACGGTTTGGTTACGAATTAACCTATATTGTTCAAAATTTATCAGATTTAAAAGTTCAATCGTTTTCTTTTGAATGCTACTATTTCGTTGAAAATGAATCCTTTTTAACATTAAACTTTTGCGTTGAAAACTTATCTTTGTTAGTTGACAATCATCTATTTTGTTGAAAAATTAATGTTTCTCTTTGACAATTTCCGTCAATGCTATAAAATGCGTCTCTGGTTTGAAAGTTCAACCACTAGTATAAAATGTTCCATCCCAGGTTAAAATTGAACTATTTGGTCAACAATTCAATTACTTGGTTAAAAAGTCATCTGCTCGCGTCGAAAATTCAACTGTTTGGTTAAAAAAAATTTATTCCTCCTTTTGGATTGAAAATTAATCTTTCTTGGTTTAAAATTGAACGGTTTGTTTAAGAATTCAACTATTTTGTTAAAAATCCGTCTATTTTGATTGAAAGTTCCACTATTTGATTGAAAATTTATCGGTATTAGTTGAAAATCGTCTTTTCTTTCAAAAATTTGCCTTTTTAGGTTCCTAATTTAACGTTTTTCTACAAAGTTTGATGTTTTTTAACAAAAATGAATTTCTGATAATAGAGAACTCATCCTTTCTGGTTGAAAATTCGTCTTCCTTGGTTTAAAATTGAATTCTTTTAAAAATTCAATTGTCTTGTAAAATTTGATTTTACGGCTAAAAAATGTAACTATTTTGTTAAAAATCCACGTCTTCTTATTGCAAGTTCAACTATTTGGTTGCAAATTAAATATTTTGGTTTAAAATTAATTTTAATTTCAACATTGAACTATTTGGTTTAAAAATGGTTCATTACTGGCTGGAATTCTATTTTTTGTTAAAATTTTACATTTTTCGTTTGATAATGTAACTGTTTTCTACAAAATTCTTATTTTTTAGAAAATTCAGGCATTTGGTTTTATTATTAATTTGGTTATATTAATTAAACTGTTTTTTTTTAACATTTGTTAAAAGTTTTGGTAAAAATACATGTTTCTTAGTTTAAAGTTACCTTTTTTGTTCATATATCAACAGTCTTATATAAAAAAATGCTTTTTTGGCTAGAAAATTAAATTATTTAGTTAAAATTTAACTGTTTTGTTAAGAATTTATTTTCTTTCTCTTAAGTGGAACTATTTGGTTGTAAATGTTCGGTTCTTAAATTATTAAATTTTTTGTAACATACAGCTATTTGAAATAAAATTCAACAAAAGAACATTACTTTTTTTCTTGTAAATACCGAAAGATATTTGATTTAAGCTCTAACTATTTTTAAATCCTTTTACTGTGCATATTATTCACTCCAGTGGATCTCAGGTTCCGGAATCTCAAAAATTTAATTACGGGAAAATGCTTCAAAATTTATGAATTTAATTCACGTACTGAGAATCTTAAATGAAGACAATGATTTAAAACTCTGGTTTAGTTAATTACGCGTAGTTAGAACAATTCTGCATTTCACTCGAGATAATCTCAATTAATCCTTTGCCGTGGGTTTTTTTCATAAAAATTTTAAATATCTTCAAAAATTTACTACATTCAAACTGAAATTATTTTAGTTGCAAGGAATATAAAAAATCATATGGTAGCATCATTCGGATTTGACCTAAACTGGAAATTCAAACTCGAATAAAAGAAGCTAAAAAATTGCAATCAATGAAAATTTTAAACATACTAAATAAATAATAAAATGATATATGGGTCGCTTTTTTGCAACCGTAATTTTTTTTGCGTAGCTGTGTTATTTATCAGCAATTTATCACAATAAAAATAATAATCTCTGCGTCACACAGAGAGTTTTTGCTATTTTTTTATTTCTGCAGCATTCATGCAGAAGAATTATAAGTGGGAAGGGTCCAAAAAATAAATGGGGAGGTTGGCGAATCAACGACGTGTAGCAATAACAGTCGAGATTCGCAACGTATTCTACACGGTCGGACGAACATCGGGATTTTCATTTTGGGTTGGATTTTAATAACATTAGCGTAACGAGCTGTCACGGACTGAAACCTCTCTCGGTTTCTGTCATTCCCTTGACAGGAAAAACGAATGGCTTTTGTTCTCAAGCTTTAAATTTAAATTGAGAAACAAATAAAAAAGAGGGAAAAAATATGCATAACGTGATATAAAAAAGAATACGCTAATTGAAGACATTTCTTTCAGTGATATAATTACCCAATTATTGACAAATGCAGGGCTCCATTTTCGATTATCTCGAAACTATCTGGAAACTGTCTCAAAATTATCTCGAATTCATCTCGGAACTATCTTGAAACTATCTCAAAACTATTACGCAAACGTCTCGAACCTATCTCGAAAATGTCTCGAAACTATCTCGAAACTATTGTTTTCGGGAAACTCTCCAGAATTTTGAAATAAACAATATTAATTATATAACCTTAGCATATAACCTTAACCATATAAAGGCCCAATTTTAAAAAAGGATTATAAATTTCTGACTTTGGCTTAGCTATGAGAAATATGAATTTTATTAACTTTATTAAAACTAAATATTGCATTTTCAATATTTAAACCAAACTATAAGCTTTATACGCTATGTCATGTTAAATATTAAATACTTTGGCATATTAGAGATGAAATATTCTCAAATTTTATAGATTTTAAAAATTTAAAAATTTCAAATCATAAATTATTGGTAACCATTTTTAGAGGCTGAGGTTCTTTTTAGTTATAATTAAATACAAATATAAAAAAAATTCGTCTACTAGTTCAATTTAAAAATCTAGAAATAATGTGAAAAGTTTCCTTAAAACTTTTAAAAGAAAAAGGTTTTAAACTTATTTTTATTTTTAAGTTTAAATTCAGATTAATGGATAAACTATTTAAAAAATTGTAAACGGAATAATAAATTTAAAATTTCAGCTTCCAGAATATGTTTGTACTGAAACAAAAACTTGGACTGAAGTAAAGTAATTGATAAGTTTGTTGTGATTTTAGCAAATATTTATTTTTCATAAATATAGAGATATTAGGAATTAGGAAGATATACTTTTACTCTACTAATTTTAAGAAGGAAATTAACCGTTCAACTGAGTGCTTTCATTTCTAACAAAACAATTAATTTTCAACCAAACAGATTCATTTTCTACCAAAAACACAATTGCTTAATAAAATATATCAATTTTCAACGACATAGTTAAATTTTCGGATAAAGAGTTAATTCTTTATCTAAAAAAATCCATTTTTAACTAAAATTGGAATAGTCTTCAACTGTAGGCATTTTCAATTAAGATTATGGAACATTCAATTGATTACACTTATTTATACAATATACAATACATAATACAATGCATAACACATTTTTTAAATACATTTTCAAACTCAGTGATGAATTTTGAACTAAAATGATGAATCTTGAATTGGAATAGTTCAATTTTAAACCAAAAAGATTAATTTTCAATTAAAATCATGAATCCTGAAATAGAATAATTTCGTTTTTAACTAAAATGATTTACTTTCAAACTAGAAGATTAATTTATAACAAAAAAGACCAATTTTAACTACAAAAGATAACTTGCTGGCAAAAATGGATTAGTTAACAAAATTAATGTTCAACAAAAAAGATGAATTTTTATCTGAGACGATGAGATTTTCAGCTGAAGCAGTTACATTTTTAGTTTAAGGAAATTAATTTTCAAAAAAGAAAACAACATTTTTTTAACAAAATTAAAGAATTTTAAACAGAATAGGCAATTGCAGTAATATTAATCTACAGAATATTTAATTTAAAGATATTGTATTCGAAATCTTTAAAGATCTAAAAAATGTTATTTCGAAATCTTCAAAAATCTACATTTTATTTTAGGGTTTTTGAAATTGTTGAAATATTTAAGATACTGTTAAATATCTTTAAAAACGATTCTGATTTTTCCTACAATTTTTCAAAAAGTTTTGCAAAATTGCCTTCAACTCTTCTAGATTCTTTTTTGAGTATTGTGGAAATTTTCGGAATGTTTCGAATTCTTTCAAAATAATCTTGGTAAAATAAAAACACATTTTTTGTTCGAATTCTTCAAAAATCTACATTTTGTTGTAAATAACTTTATCTTTGTATCCCTTCAAAACCTCTTAATATCTCCTAAACTTATTTAAATTTTTTGTTTCAGTTTTTAGTCTTACAAAATTGTCTTAAATCTTCAGAAAAAAATTCATGATCTTAAAACCTTCAGAGTCCTTAAAAATCTTCAAAATATAATTTCAAAATCTTAAAAAATGTAAATTTTGAATAAAATTTGTCGGTACCTGTAAATAGAAAATATTGATGCCCTTATTATTGAAGAATCACCATTTAAAGTTTCTTGTATGGAAATACGTTTTTCTGATTTTAAATTTTTAATTTGGAACATTTAGTTTTTTATTTTGAAAAAATTCATAAGAAGAAACTGGAAAACATCCACTTAAAGTCATTTTCACGTAGCATATGATACGCAATGTAAAAAGTTACTTTGAAAAAAAATACTATTTTCACTTGAAGGAATCTAAAAATTGAAAATTATGTAAGAACGATAATTTATTATTAATGATAAAGCAGCATTTTTTATGTAAACAAAAATCAAGCTGGTTTAGTGCCGGAAAGTAAATTTTTCTCAAATGAAATTATCATAGCCAGAGAAAAGAAATACTTGATTCTGGTCACGCTCAGGTTTATCAAGAGCTCTGTGTAACTTTCCCGGCAAAATTTTCCTCTTCACTTTTTATTCCTTTATTTAAAAACCCACCAATAAATTTTTTTAATTGCATGAACATTCTTAATTCTTAGTAATTTCGTTTAAAATCTGGTAATTGTTTACAATGACGTTTCCGAATTATGCAGTAAATAGTTCATAACGTAATGTAATCAGTAGATTTCTAAAAAAATTTATATTTTTTATCAATTTTTCCAAACACTTAAAAATTTAAGGTTAATTCTTCATGTAGTTTTTAACAATTTGAAGGTTTTATCATCATTAGTTTTTTTCTTCAAAAAGAAATTCAGAAACCACTATATGAATTCAGAACATATTTTACCTATTGTTTCTGTATAAAACGAAATAAATTTTCAATGGCGAAAGATCATATATCCTTTGATTATTTTTAAAAATAATTTGATTAAGCTTTTATTAATATTGCAAAAAAGTTCTTTTAGTACATCATACCATTATCCTTAACAAGGCACTATAAGGCACAATAAGTAAATCTTGTAAAATAAGAAGGAATTTGTTATGTAAAAAGAAATTTAATTCGCATAAAGATTTTATTAACATGACATGCCAATAGATTTAAATTAATTGTTTTAAACAATTTCAATAATTTTTAAGTAGCTTTAATATTTAAAAGTTCATGGCTTGGAAATATTATAGTACTCAAAAATTATAATTTCTTAACTCTCCACCGAATTGAGATATTTTTTTGCTCATTTTTTTAATTGTTTCTCAAATGATAGAAAAAGCTCGTAAGTTTTATTTAAGATAAAATATTTTTCTCTTCCAGAAAATTTTTTTTCGGAAAATTAAATTTTCGTATTTTGTACGAAAGACAGACTCGAAGAAATTCGAAGAAATTTTTTGTTAATCATGAACATTTTTACAAACAATATCTCTGAGGGAGAAGATAAATTCGAATTTAATAGAAATCCGCACTTTCTTTATTTTATACGATTTTTTCTTAAATTCGGGCGTATATAGTGAAGATATTTGGGTAAAATAGCAACCTTTCTGTTCTTCCCTGACTGATAATTTACATTTGAACTAGAAAGAAAATCCGCATAATTTTTAAAACGATTCACTGAAAAAGTTCGAATGATTAGACTTCAATATTTAACGATTTTATTTGGACAAATAATTTCAAAGCAGATTAACGTTCAACTGTTTGACTTTTAATACAATACAATTCGATTTTTAACGATTGCTTAGGATACTTAAGTTTTTAAATAGTAAGGAAAGATCTGCTAAGGCCTCGATGGCGTGCTTGGTTAACGCTCTATTAATGTGTAGTGCCGGTCGCGGTTTAAATCCGGGCTGCGGTAATTTTTTTTATTCTCTTTAAAAAAATCATTTTTAGGAAGTAATCATTGAAGATCAAAATTAAATTAATCAAATTTTTAAAAATCACGGATTAACATGCTTTAAAATAGTAATAACTACTTACAAAAATTGAAAAAAAGTCGGAAAAGTTATCAAAGTAAGCAAATCTAAAATATTTTAGAACTCAAATAAAATTTTTTTATATGCCGAGTGCAATGTTTTCCCAAAAAATTTGCCTCGCTTATTTTCCACCAGTTTTTTCTATTATTATTTTAATTTTTTTTAAATCAACCCCTTTATAAATTTTCGATAAATCTGTAAACCACGAAAAGTCAAATGCGTACCGGCGTGGATTGATTGCCGACAGTTTGGTGGATTCGCTGACGATGGCAAAGAAAATAAAGGAACTCAAAATTATAGGTCCTCTAGCTCGAAAATCGTCAGCGTGAAAATAAAGGGACAAAACTCGGAAAATCTTTACAGAGGAAAAAAGGTGATTGAGGGTGGCAACCTAGAACAGCTGGTAGAACCGGATTTCCGGTACTGATCTCGCGCGAAATTCGCGAGATATTTTGGGTTGTGGTAGTTGCCGTGGCCAGAGCCGTTGCTGGTAACGTTGGTTGGGTGTGGAAAGTCGGTTGTGGAGAACAAATGATTTAATGAGCATGGGGGTGGAAACCCGGTAGTGTCAGCCAACCGGGAAATGAGCGAGAGAGATGGAAATAACGGATGGTCAGAGAGCGTTCTATTCGTCCGCTGATTCGTCCACCTTCGAGACTGAAACACGAGTGAAATTCGAGGGTGACAGAATGATCATCCCCCCCCCTTATCCTACCCTATACATCCCGTGGGTTAGAAATTCGCAGAAAATGTTCATTTCGTTTTCGATTCGATTAAACTTTACCTCTTCTATCAAAAACGTTGGCAGTTGTAAAACTCGAAAGGGTGTGATAAATTCGCCCAGAAACCTCTGGTGGTGATTATCTGCAATTTTGTAAGAAGTTTCTATCTTATAGTATTTTTTTGTAAATCGTTTTAGGCTATCCAGATGTTAAGTTTTCGTCTTTATTGCGTTGCAGTCCTAAACCATTTTATTGGTATTTGCATAACATGTTTTGTATTTTTGTTTTGGGTAACAAGATACCAAATATCCATCTACATGCTAAACGATTTTTTCTTAGAATAAGGGTAGGAATGGAAATCTAATTCAAGAGAAGACAAAAATTCATTACGAGAGGCGAGTATCTCGTCTGGACAAACTCAACCTTTTCCACTTGGAAATATAGTTTTCGTTTTAATGGATCTAGTTTGCATGAAACATAGTTCATTTTAGTGCACGTGCTTCATTACTTAAATATAGTATTAAATTATTTCATAAATAATTAATAAATAATAAATTCTTAAATGATAATTTCATTTCGTTATATATTTCTGAAGACAAAAAGTGAAGTTTTTAATTCTGATTCCTTCAAGTTGAAAAAGTTTTTAATGTATATGCTCAAAATAAAGAATTTTTAATTTTGAAACTTTGACCTTGCATTATTTTTAATTTCTGATTGTCACTATTACAAACTGTTCAGTTTTAAACAATTATAAGTTAAATTTTTATATTTAAAAAGATTATGAGTCAAAACTCTTAAATTTCAGAAGTGTATAAATAGATTTTTTAACTCGATTTTCATTATTTTTACTTTGAGAAGTAAAAATTCAAAGTTCTTCAATTCTCGAGAGGTATAAATAAAGCTTCTAAATTTGGATGATTTTAAAGATCAAAAGCCAAGTTTTCAATTCTAAATCTTACAAACCGAAGAAATTTAGAAAGTAGATAATAATAATTACATCATTTTCCATCATAAATCTTCTAAATTAAAAGCTCTTTAATTATAAATTTTTTAAATCAAAAATTTTCAATTTAGAAGATTTATATTTTAAAGCTTTTTCTTTCTGAACAGTTACAATTAAAAAAATGTTAACATGGACGTTTAACAATTAAAAATTTAGATTTTAAATTTAGTTTCAAAGCTAAAAAGTCGAATATTTCAGAAAACAGTTGACTTTAAGTTATAAAAGAAGAACTTTCAACAAGAAAGGTACATCTTTAACGAGATAGTTGAATTTTTATTTAAAAAGATAAATTTTCAATCAAACATGAAATTGTTGAATTTTCGATTTAAACAAAGAATGCCAGGCCAGTTAAATGTAACTAAAAATAGGAATTTTAAACACAATAGTTGAATCCTCAACCACTAATATAAATTTTCAACAAAAATGAATTGTTTTGTAACCAAATAGACGACTTTTTAAACTAAATACATACATTTTCTACCAAATGGTTAAACTTTAGACTTATAAAGAATACATTTTGAGCAAATAATGAGCTAACACACTTCTGAGTTAAAAAAATAAACATTTTTAACCAAAATAAAAAATAAATGGTTGACTTTTCAACCAAAAATATAAATTTTTAAGAAAAAGTTCATTTCCAACCGAGTATCCCAGTTCTCTAGCAAGTAGTTATATTTACGAAAAAAACCTAATTCTCCGCCAAACGTGTATCAATTAATATTTCAACTAAAAAATATTCTGCTTTAAAATCGGAAAAAGTTGAATTTAACCAAAAAAGTCCAATTTTCAGCAAAATAGTTTAATATTGGTCCAAAACAGGTTAATTCTCAACCAGTGATTTGCAGTATTAAGTAAAAGAATAAACGGTAAACAAAGAAGATTAATTAAGTATAAAATGACATGAATTTACAACAAAAGAAATTATTTTTCTGCCTCAAAAATATTTTTTCACCAAAATTGGAATAGTTGCAATTTCAGCAAAGAAATTAAATTCACATAAAAAACGATTTTTCCGCACAATAGTTAAATTTCTAACAAAAACATGAAATTTTAACCAGAAAGATTTTTTGTATACCAAAAAAATAAATACATATATTTAAACAATTTTTTTGTGTTTTCAACTAAACAAGAATAACTCTTTAGAGAATAGTTAACTTTTTAACTGAAAAAGATACATTTTGAAACAGAAATGTAATAGTTCCATTTTCAGTTAAAAACTCGATCTTCAAACAAAATCTAAATGAATTTTTGACAAGTAAGTTGCAATTTTAACAGAATAATTAATTTTATAAGTTAATAGTTCAATTTTTAATTAAGCTACATGAATTTTGAACCCAAAATATAAAGGTGCTATTGATGCAGTTCAAATCTAAGCAAACTGTCTTAAAAAAAGGGAAAAAATAAGAATTCTTGAAAAAATTGGGGATTACTTTCTGTTTCCTGGTATTTTTCAAGATTTAAACAAATTTGTGTTTCTGCCAACTAATCCATCAGAGAACTTTACTCTTGCTTCGTAAGGATACTATTTTACGCAAATTTAATTCCCTCTTAAATTTTAGATTAAAAGGAATTTTTACTGTCTCAAAAAGAATCTTTTTACAGTAACGTTTACTCTTTCGCGACAAACATCACCTAATCCTGTAGCCAAATAAGTCTATTTATGTAAAAAAAGATAATGAAGTGCCTCAACATAAAAAAGTAGATCAAGGATATTTTTGTTTCAAAGGCAAATTTTTCTCAAAGTTTTATTAATAGTGTTTCTCAAAAAAATTCTGCTTTGGAATTTTTTCCTATTTCAGACAATTTTGTTGTAAATTCTGAGTTCTGACTATACTTTCTGTAGAACAAAAATCTAATTTTCCACAACAAATTGGTAGTAGACTGAGAATAAAGGATAGGTCGTAAAAGGTAGAATTAAGGTCAGAACTGCACAACATGTTCTGGAAGGAAACCGGCATTATTTTTTAAATTATGTTCCACCGGCATTGCGACGGTCGAGTCAGGTGATATACGCCAGCAATTAATGGTGCCGCGCCCGATCGCCGGAAATTTGTTGACCTCGCCGGAAAATGGATTCGGAATCGGTAGCACTACTGGTACTCAATTTTGGCTTATGAGGGCAGCATTTCGATGACGACCTACTTTTTATTTTTATCGGTTACTCATTTCATTTTGACAGTCTCAATTAACTTTGATGAATAACTGACTTAATTTCAATTCAAATATACACATACGTGATTAACATTTTTGGCAAAATATGAACAACAAATGAAATGAGCTAATCGGAATTAGTAATCCAATCGAAAGACCTCTAAGGTGCAAAATAGTTTAATTTTTTAAAACGTTCAATTTTTACTTCAAAAATAACTATTTTCGGCTAAAAATGGAATAAGTAAATTTTAAATTACCAAATTAATTTTTCAACAAAAAAAAGGAATTTACAACGACATAGTTCAATTTCCAACCAAAGAGATTAATTTTTAAATTAAGGACTCATTTTCTTTATAAAATGTATTTTCAATGAAATTCAAGAATTCTCAACAAAAAAGTTGTATTGTCAACTAAAAAAGATGATTTTTTTTAACAAAATATTAATTTACCACCTAAAAGACAAATTTTTTAGAAAATTCAAGAATTCTCAACCAAAAACTTCAATAATCAACTGAAAAAGATGAATTTCTAACATAATTGAAGAACTTGGAACCAACAATTTGAATTTTCAACTAAAAAAGAAGACATTTTAAGCAAAAACATTAATTTACTAATAAAAAGGACAAATTTTTAATAAAATCAAGATCTCTCAAGCAAAAAGTTGAATTTTTAAGAAAGTAAAATACAAATTGTTAACTTTTAAGAAAATAGTTCAACTTTAAAACCGAGTTTTAAATTTTTAACCAAACAGGCGCATTTTTACACCAAAAGATTAATTTTCTACCAAAAAAACAAAAACAAAAATTTTAAAGAATTCCTAGAATTTTCAACCAAAAAGTTAGATTGAAAATTAAAAAAAGATGAATTTTTAAATGAATGATTCATTTACTACTAAAAGAGACGAATTTTTAATAAAATTCTGTTCTCAGCCAAAAGGTTAAAGTTTTAACTAAAAAAGACGAATTGTTAATAAAATTCAGTTCTCAAGAAAAAAGTTAAAGTTTCAAATAAGAAAGATGAATTTCTAAACAAAAATATTAATCCACTACCAAAAAAGATAAAATTTTAATAAAAGTCAAGAATTCTGAACCAAAAAGTTGAATTTTCAACTAAAGAAGAATTTTTTAACAAGAAGCTTACTTTACTACCGAAAGACACGATTTTTTAATAAAATTCAAGAGTTTTCTAATAAAAAGTTAAACTTTCAACTAAAAAAGATGAATTTTTAAACAATAAGATTAATTTAATACCAAAAAAATCAAGGTTTAATGAAATTCTAGAATTCTCAATCAAAAACTTGAATTTTGAACTAAAAAAGAAGAATTTTTAATCAAAAAGGTTAATTTACTACTGAACAAGACGAATTTATAATACAATTTTTTTTATGAAATTTAAACAAAAAAATTAATTGTTTTCCCAAAACATTCAGCATCTGGAAACGTACTAAAAACTTTACCATATGTAACGTAGTTTATGGACGATCCCTAATTAGTAGTCTGCGATTTTGGTTTGGATGGAAATTAGGCCTTCCACATATCACTCATGCATTTTTTATTATAAACATTGGATTTAATCACGATTGACACAATTTAGTTGGAAAACGGAAACAAAAAATTAAAAAAAAAGCGCCAAAAGCTCCGACTCCCTTCTTGAGCGTTATATTTGTATTACCTTTGACAAATTTACAAAATTTTTACGGTTTGATTCCGTTTTCCCGATGCAGATGCTCTGAATATTATCCAATCGAGCCTAAACTTACCCGGCTTTTTTTTTTGGACATCCCCCAAGAAATCATCCACATTTTACTATAGGTTGAAGTTTATTTCCTAATGTTTTTCCAGAGTTAAAATTTGACTGTTTGAGCTTTATCAAGTTTAATTGAAATTGGTTGAGAAATAAACCATAAATAAAATAAAAGTTCAATATTCGTAAATCTGTCTAATAAAATAGATTTGCGGTAATTTTTTTTTATTTTTATTCGGCGAAGATTTGCTACAGTGAATCTTTTTAAAATATTCGAGTTTAATCTAGCCATCTGATCTTTTCAAGTAACAGACTGGCGCCAGTTTTCTTTTTCCTCATTCGCTTTCTCGACACTAAGATTCATAATGATGATGACTTTGAATTTATGCAGCATTTGACATGTGGTATTCTACGAGAGCATCCAGTCTGTCTACTCTATATTTTCTTGTTCCTTTCATTCAACTGCAAGTGAGTGTGTTTACGTGTGCGAACGAAGTGGAGACTAATGGGAAAACTAGCGTCGAGCGACTTTTTGCCGGTAGATTAAAATATGCAAATAACCCGCCCGACACAGCTAGGCTGGTAACCAGGAACCCACCCCTGCCAGCATCTTTCGACCCATCCGACGCGACATCCCATTCCCTCTTTCAGAACTCCTCCGACTCCCTCACACCCTCTTCAAACCCATCACACCGTACGCGTCTCTACACAAACGCAAACCAGCACAGGGTGTTCGAAAATTGTTGTAAACTGTTCAAGGTTTAACCCCTGATTGCATTGCTGCTAGAATCTCATACATATGGAACAAACCAGAAACCACTAACCGTTAGAGCATAATAAAGAAATGTGAGCTACAAAATCGTTACCACCCGGTACTTATTATCCCCTTTCCAGTCATTTACCAAAACTACAGTGGGAAAATGGAGGTTTGTTTTCAACATTTAGATGTCTTAGGTTAATCTGTTTAATGTTTTACTTTAGGACAGCCATCTTAAAATTCAAGAGCTGTTTCTGTGGCTACACTGTTAGAAATATTCGAAAAATTGCGACAAATTTATTATACTCACGTACTCAAGGAATTTGTATTATCATTAGAGAATAACAGAAATACTTAACGTCTTTTCTGACGAGATGGAGCTATGAACCAGAAATATTTTAAATTAATTTTCTTGCTAAAAAGGATCTTCTCCTTCGCTCCGCTGGGAATCGAGCCACAAAAGTTCCGATTGCCGGTTGGGTGATTTTCCCTTAAGCTACTAGAGATTTCAAGAGAAGAATTGGTTTTAGAAATAGACGCATTATTTTGTCATGTGTTAAGTATTGAAATTTCGTAAGGAATCTTTATTATCATTAGCGAATAACAGCAATTCTAAAACTTATTTTCAGGCTAGATAGAGCTATGAATCAGAAATTATTTTTTTCTGAAAAAAGATCTCCTTCGCCCCGTTGGGGATCGAACCAAAGAACTTATAACCTATGGCAAAATGACCCGTTTATAACTGAAAAGGATTCTTATTTCGATTTCTCTAGTAGCTTAAGGGAAAATCACCAGACCGGCAATCGGAAGCTATGTGGTTCGATACCCAGCGGAGCGAAGAAGATCTTTTTTTTAATATTTAATTTTGAAAACTTTTAATGTATGTCACCATCTAGTCTGAAAAGAAGTTAAAAGTTTATATTATTATCTACTGATAATAAGGATTCCTTGAAAAATTTGAATGTGTAAGACCTGGAAAAATAATGGGTGT
>JAWWLR010000155.1:19347933-19364514 GCA_035041075.1 Acraspis erinacei | reverse complement strand
TATCACACTGACACTATATTTTCGCGCGTTCACGCATACATTAATGCCGCAGGAAAATGGCGAAAAATGACAATGTGGCTTTGATTCATTGCGTCCCCTCTTTTAATTACTTCTTCACTCTTTTTCTTATCCTTTCGTTATCCAAATATTGATTGAGTGTAATAGCGCAATTACTTCTTTTCTCATTATTCGATATGTACACTTACAAATGTATATTATTTATAGATAATACAATTTAAACAAATATATATATATATATGTATATAACTCTTTTCAATTGTTTTTTTCCACTCCTTCAGATAGTAATTTATTTATAAAGTAAAATTACTAGCAACATTTCGATTGCGGAACCCTATCTATGTCAGGTAATTTTATATCTTTGTTTCAAGGACATAAGCCAAATTTAGAGTTTTGTATGAAAGATTAAAACGATTTACTTACCTAGTTTTTGGTTTAAATTTCATTCTGACTTTTTCCAGCCGATTAGAATAGGTTTATCGGACAGAGGCTAAAATATATTAGAATTAATTGACAAACAGTGTCTCGGTGTAGAAAGCTGAATTAAAATATATAAATTAGTTTTTAATTGAGTACAGCTGTGATTTTAATATTTAGTTTTTATTTGGCAAGATATTTACCTTATTCAAGGATAGAAATTATTTCAAAAGGTGTTTGTTTCGTTACTGGGGGGGTTTCTATTGCTTGTACCATTGTAAATTTTTCACGAGAGTAAGAATTTGTTATTAATTATATATTTTAAACTGTTAAATTATAAAATTTTGTTTTTAAAAGGATGCTGGGTACTGGTGTTCCAAATCAGTAATTTTATTTCAAAGATTCCTTCTATTTTAATAAATATAATTTCAGCAAAACATCCTTTATAGTGATTAGGATATTAGTGTAAGATTTCAATATTATGCCAATCGAATGGAGTTGAATCATCATCATGGAAATCTATCTAATGTTTACTAATCCCTTTATGGTATTTTGGATTTATTTTTACATTATTTGTATGTTCTCTTCTAATTCGGACCGGAAGTAATTATTCTAAATATCTTAAATGTTCTTTTTGTTCTGTATTTCTATTAATTTTCTTCTAATATCCTATTTAGTAAAATCGTTAGGATAATTATTTTAGTAGTTTTGTAATAATATTTAGATCTTCATTGTGGACAATTTTCATCGGTAAGTAGTATTGCGCAATCTGCTATGTTTTTGATAATCGTAATATTATCTCAATATTTAAAAAGTTAATGAAACTGATATTTTTAGCGTTATGTTTGGCCTAGAGTTTAGGATTACAAACATTGAAAAAATAAATAATTTTTTTAAAATCTATCTATCGGAATAATAAGGATAGTCTCATCAACGTACCGGTAATAAGTTCCTGCTGTATAATCTATTTTCCCATAAACTTCATTTTCAAGATACTGCAAGACAATATCATATAAAGTGTCAGATATTGATGACCGTACTGGGGGTCTAAAAGTTTCTTTATAGTAAGCGTTATTAAATTTGAAAAAGGTTCAATCCTTTAATAATTAAAGTTTGTGTTTAAATTTATCAATATGAATGCCTGTGTTACTTGCGCAAAAATAAGATACGTGCAGGGATTCAGGGATACAAGCATATATCTGTCTGGAATATTTACCTTAGTTATGATTTCTTTGCACAAATTTTAAATTGTTATATAATATTTAGGTTCATGCAGGGCATTTGAGATGATTTTGTGAAAATCTTAGTCATAAATAAAGTAAAATTATTAGTGTATAGTAAGATAGGTCAGGTTAGAAAGGATAGTTGTTCTCATGAATTTTAGGTCAAACATAAAATCTAGCAATATTAGTGTTTTCAGTTATTAGATCTTTTCTTTCAATGTTATTAGCCTAAAAACCATTTTATTTCCAACCCTCCAGTAAATTAAAAGTATCGTTTTGTTATTATTTAAGTGGTTCACTATCAATTTTCTTATAAGTTCGATTATTATTCATCATGAAGGTCACTTTGTCCTTGCATTCTTGACTTTTCCTTATCATTGTGACCTTCCCGACATCAGCCCCGAGATCCGCGCACGTAATTAACAAATCTTTATTATTCTTAATGAATTCCTTTGTATCTTTTATGTTTCTTGTTTTTCCTGTATATTTCTGTAATTTTCTTTGTTTCTTTTACATAACTCGAACCTGTTGATAACATCTTATGGCTATATTTCTCTAGTGGTTTATCAGGAATTTTATCAATGTTAGCTTTCAAATCCTTTACAATTTCAAAAACTTCTAAATATTTATTTGATAGAAGCCTACTGTTAAATGTTTCTTATAATCTAAGTATATCTTCCATTGCCTCAGGAATACTAAAACCAGGTGAATACATTAACCAAGGATTGCTTGTTTCGACTATATTGTAATTATTATTATCAATTTTATGTTTTTTTAAATCTACATTTTCTATCGATCGTTGTTTTCCAGGTTCTTGATTTTATTGTGAAACCCGTTACTCATGTTATTATTAGTTTCCATTTGGCTTACGTTTTCAAAATTCTCAATCATATTTTTTAATCTTTTGACTGGAATCAAATTTGTTAACCTGTTTTTGAATTTAGATAGAGATTAAAAAAGAATTAGATTGTTATAGATTGCCTTTATTTCTAGATGCCTACTTTCATTTTTTCCCTCATAAACAATAATGTGTGTTGTTTTAGAGCTTGTACAGTTATAAAAATGTAAGTTTCTTATATGATTTGTGCAGCAACCAACATTATTCGAAATGATAATTTAATATTTTAGATAAGAAAGTTTATGGATATTCAAATAATGACATTGAATTATTAAGGAAACTTTCCATATAGAATTGTATACGTTGTGACTAAACCAACTTTAATTGAAAGCGCCTGCATATGAGATATTGTGGTTTATTATGGTTTCCTGGTATCCTATAAGATTGCTCACAAAAAGCTTATAATCTCTGCCTGAGCCCTTTTTGAAAAAAGTTCATTTTTCTTTTTTACAAGTTATTGGATATCTAATTTGCTTGCAAGTTGATGGGAAAAGTAGAGTGTCTAGCTGACCAGAAAATAGGGAAACCCCTGGAAATTTTATTGCAATCATCGAAAAAAGTTGACAGTAGAATGTACGATACATGTAGCACGTATCGTACATTCTACTATCAACTTTTTTCGATGATTGCATAATGTGTTTTAATATTTATTATCATTTAGAATTTTTTTCTCTTAAGTAGGTTGAAAGCTTCTTATTGTGTGTATTGTTTTATTTGATTGAATTTTATTATTTTGTACATTTTAAAGGTATGATAGAGAGCATAATTTAATTTGTTGTTCAAAGGCAAGCTTGTTCATATACCCTTGTGTGTATTCAATCTCGGAACTTACCATCTAATTTTTATAATTATTTTTAAAATCAAAAGAAAAAAGACTCATTATTAGTTGTTGCAATTTGTAAAACAAAAATCTGAAACGCATTAGTTTGAAAAAAAGATATTTCTCATCAAGGAAATATCAAAGTGTAATTCCAAAATAATATCTCTGTTCTGATTCCGGATCAGTGAGCAGTCATAATGAATACTATGCGCCCGTGTTCGAAATAGCATTTCGCTTTGAAATTTAAACACGCTGACTATTAAAATAAGTTTTATCCTGAAATTTCGTTTTATGATGTCCCATTGTTTCCTCCGGACTAAACTGTTTTTGGTCTACAGATAAGGCATTCCTTGTTATTTTTGTAACTTCGAAAACACTTTAATTTCTAAGTTCTTTACTCATGATTTTCAAGGGCCAACAATTTTAATTTCGTAACGGACAAGAAAAAGATTTAGGAAAATGTTCGAGTGTTGTAAAACTAAGATAACTTATACTATAAATTGCTTGAATAAATAGTTTAATTTATAGATTAAACACTTTTTAAAGTTATTATTATCTATAAACAATGGAAAGCATGATTTAAATAGGTCCTAATTTCGATGAAATTGGATGAAAACAAGAAGCGACGAATGAGAAAACGACGTATAGAGCCAGGCCATGATGCAAAAATGATATCAAGTTTACAAAAAAAGCACAAATAATATCAAAACTTATTTAGGTTTTATAAATTATTTTTGCTAGTTTAAAGTGATCACACATCTTTTAATATTTTAGGTCAATTATTTATGATGCCCTGCGCAAATTAATTTTTTGAAAAGTTTTTATGAACTCAAATTGCAGCAATAGATCAGTTAATTTGCAGATTTTCTAAGTCATGAAATTGAATTTCATCCAATCTAATCTTTTATCGACATTTAGCTTCCTATTTTTGCAAATAATTACGTTTTACATATAGGTCAGCCCATAACTCATAAATCATGGGATATAAATTGGCCAATATGAGAAGTAGAGAATACTTAAATTATTTTTTAGTAGACAATATAATTTTTATTGTGAATACTGCACCAGGGATAGGCAAGACCATCATATTTCGACTTCAAGAACTAGTATTAAAGAAAAGTTATTTGGGAACTTAAAAATTACTTTTTCAAAGGTAATTCATGTCCATAAGTGAAACACATTTCTTTAGAATACCAAGGGAATTATATTCTGTGTTATGCAGATAAGCAGCCTAATAGATCTGAAACTTGATTTTCAAAATCTTTTAATCAATGTAAAACTATTTTAAGAAGAATGTATGTTTCGTTGCATATTAACTCTACCTTCAGAGCCGAAATGAAAGGGTAAACTTAGGTAGTATTCAAGATAAATTCTTTGAAATCTTATTAAATTGCTCGGCATGGGTTATTATATTATCGTGGAAGATTTCGCGTATCAGGTATAATTTCAGGCATCTTGAAAATTTGTACATGTATTCCAAGCAATATATTTCCAATTCCTCAATTTATAATACCTGCGCTTGTTCAGAATGCAATACTTTACTCAAGTTTATTAAAAAGCTACTAATTATCAGTAGAAATACTACCTAAAGCAATTGGTAAACCACTACGCAGGGTTTCAATTAGAAATTTTCTAATTCAGATTTAGAGGATTAAATTAAATAAAAATCAGGTCACAACCTGTTTTCTTTCAATCATATTCCGGATAGCTGGAGTGTGAATAAAGTTCAAAGGGCGTCATAATTGCCAGCAGTAATAACCCACCCTTTTCCCCTTCTGGCTTCTTCACCCTTTTATATCCTTTACACCACAAACGTTCACACCAACACACACATGCTTAGCTACAATGTGATGTGTATTATTTATCGTTTCCTCCTCTTTTATGCTTGCTTCTGTTTATATTTTTTCAAATGCACATTTTCACGTATACAAATATTCAGAAACACGTAATGCTTATTCATACTGCTACATATGTGATACACATTTAAAGAATGCTGGAAAATTTTTGTTTTACCTTTACTCATCCATCCTTTCACGCTGACATACGTTTTCCTCATTCGTAAACTTCATCAGGAATACCCTTCCTCACCCTCCTTTTTCTTTATCTGTTCGTTTCTTTCCACTTTACTCTTCGCTAGTTTTAAACTAGATTTTCAAACATATACACATGCCAAACACACATACATACATATAAATACACATGCTTATACATACACCATCCTCTGCAATCACCTCACTCTCCCTTTTTCTTTGTCGCTGTTATTTTTTTCCTGCGTCTCTTCAAAGTGCTTTTGAGCTTTTTTCCACTGATCTTGTTTTCCCACAGCGGATCAGAAGTCGCTATGAAGGGGGATTTCAAGAAAAATGAGAGGGATTACGTTGTTTTTTTCCTTTTTGAAAGGTACATTGCAGAATCTTCCGTTTAGGCAGGCATCCGGCGGAAGCAGACAGTAGCGGAAAATCTATATCAGGGCATATCTTCTGGAAAATGTTTTCAAGTTCTTGTGATCCGAATCATTTATAGAAATAGAAAAGTTTGATGCAGAGTGAATTTTATTTTCCTCTTGAACAAAGTTTGCAATTCGAGACAGATCACTATTTCTGCCTGAAGAAACGCCCGGTTCGAGGAAACTTGTCAGACACTTTATGGATACTGATAGTGGAGGAGAAACTTTTACAGTCTCTATCAACTCTTTGTTCATTTATATCGATTTAAGTTCCAATTCCACAATTAGTTCTCGACACGTTTTTCACAAAGATTTTCAGAATCTAGGCAATTTACAAAACGTAACTCTAGAAACTATCAATGTTATTGTTGAACATCTACCAGCTCTCCTTTAAAAGATATTTGAAATTGTTTTTTTTTTAACTAGATGATTTTTTATAACAAAAATAGGCAGCAATTTCCATATTTATTTTTTTTCTTCCGCTTTAGGCCAAACTCGGAAAATACAATATAAATTTACAAAAACTCATTACATTCATTAAAAGGTTCTTTATAATTATATTCGGCAAGTTATTATGAAATATTATTTAAGAAATTGTCTAATTGAAAGACTGTCTAGTTAAACACAATTACACGTATAATTCTTAAATAAAATTATTTCCATAACAACGCGACAATTAAAATTGTTAGCACCTTTCAAGGAATAAAACGAGATTGTGTTCTTACATTTTCTTCTCAAGTTTGTTGCAACAATCATGGGGACTTTTTTCTCAATTTTATCAATAACCTTAATAACTAAGCAATTTTGAACTTGACTCTACACTTAGAAAATCCTTTTGTTTTGCTTCTAATTAAACTTTCTATTTTGTGGAACATGAATTTGACAACAATGTGCCTGTCATAGTATACAAGAGAAATTTTGCATTGAAAGCAACGTGATATACGCAGCATATGCAAATTTATAATAAAGGTTTCATGCACGCATCTACACACGTGGACCTTTCTAAATTGCCTCATGTTACCAGATATTTGAATATCACAGACAACGTATTTGGAAAATTTCGCAAAATTTATATTTCGGATAATGCGCGAATAATAATTTAACAGTATATCATAACAGATATTTTGTATTACATGATTTCCTAAAAACGCTAAAAACAATTTTCAAACTTCAACCACAAAATTGTGTGTGCTTTGATAATTAATAATTTAAAGTTTATTGCAAAGTTAATTTCAAAACCGTTTAGGTTAGTTTTAAAGTTAAAATTTGCAAATTAAAAAATTACTAAAAATTACGTAATTTTGAAGTAAAACATTGCAGCTTGGGTTAACTACTCGTGTAGACGTTTAGAAAATATAAATTAATACTAGTTTTTGTTTCTAATTAGAACTCCACAAAATGTACATCCGTTGTTATGATTTCCTCAATATGTTAAAACTGAAAGAATCAGAATTTTTATCCATATCAAATTATCCCATTCTTCATTGCCATAATTGTACATATTTCACTTGTTTTCTATTTGTGTACTAGAATTTGACGTACAGTGGACATTAGGAAAATAAAAACAAGAGTAAATTGATTTAAAAAAAAAGAAATTCACATAGGGGACCTCTTAAGCATATCCGATATTACATGTTTTTAAATTTTTTGGATTTTATTTAGGTTTCTAATTATGTGTATTCATTGCTTTGGCTATGTGTTTCTACTCTTCACAGTTTCATAGTTAGATGATATCGTATAGTTAGAAACATGCAACACTGCAAACTGGATTATTTTTTAAACCAGCGATCGACTAAATGGCTTCACTAGCCACAACAGATATATTTATTTTATATTCGCACAGCGCCTCTCCTAATTGAACCTCGTGAATCCAGTTTAATGTTTGTCGATACTTTCTAAAATTGGCTCTTTCATTTATAAAATTTATTGTTTAAAATTTACAATCAGTTTGAACGAAAACCAGTTGATTGAATTTATAACGAGTTTTAAACTACCGAATAGCTTAGGATATTGTGACTTTAATATTTTTTTTATCTTATGCTAAATTATAATAATATATACGTGTAACTTATTACGGAATTTCGGCAAATATAAAATGATTAAATCACTCATAATTCTATATGATTATTTAATCATTAAAAAATTACTATAATACTCTTTTCTGCCTTTACCTATATCAAAACATGTTCTAATTGTATTCATTAGATAACCACATACCATGTATCAAATACAAACGTAAATAGTGCCGGATTGATATCCCACATTTTAATCTGTTTACAAGTTGATCGTATCTCAGTTATTATTTTGTTATGTCAAGCTACGTCATTTATGTACATTTACAGAAGCTACATTTGTTTATATGTATCAAAGCAATTATCAATTAAATTAATATTAATTAAAATATTCTTTCTTTTAAAACAAGCAGTCATATTTAGTATAGGGCTAAATTGATGAGAAATAAGTTTTTTTAATTTAATTAAGCTTTTTCTTCATAAGTTCTAGTAGTTAAAATTTGACAAAAGAGCAGAAAATAGCTACTCACAATTCACTGGTTAAAAAACCCCCCCACCCTTTTAAGCCTACAGCCTCAAAAGCCATAAAATCTTCTGAAATCTCATAAGATTCTATACATTTCTCTAAAACTCCATAGAAACCCTTAAAATAATTTCAAATACTTTGTAAACGTCAAATTTTTTATAAATGCGTTATTTTAATTCCAAGTTTTTTAAAGTCTGTGCCGTCCAATAATTTTTCTATAATCCCTTGAAATCTTCCATAATTGAGAAAAATTGTTGAAAAATATACATCGTGAATAGCATTGAAACCTTCTTAAATATTTTGCGATCAGTCAAAATTCTCTGAATTTTATTAAACGTTTAGAAATCGTTTCAAATCCTGTAAAAAGCGCCCTGAAACTCTGAGAAATAACCCTAAATCTGGATAAACCCATTGAAATATTTGAAGTTACTTCAAGAATTCTCAAAAACCTTTAAAATAGTTCGGGATCTCTAAAATCAGTTGAAATATTTTGAAAACAATTGAAAACTTTAGATGTTTTGTAATGTCCCATAAAATATTTCGAAATTGATTGACAATCCTTAAAATCTTTTAAAATATTAAGGATTTTCTAAACATCGCTTCAAATATTTTGAAACCAATTCAAAACTTTAAAAAATATTCAAAATCTCGCTAAATCACTTGTAGTGTTTAAGCATTTGTCGAAAAGTACAAAAACCCTGCGAAATAATTTTAGATGTTTAGAAATAACTTGAAATCTAAGTTTATAACCTGTCTTGGAATATTTTAAATCAGATTAATAACTTTTACAAAATTGTTTAAATCACTCCTAATTTCTCAGTCTTCTAAAGTGATTTTAAAGCCATCAAAATCCCTTAACGCTATTCTAAATCTTTCGCAATAACTTGAAATCTTATAAAATAACTTAAACTATTATAAATTAATTTTAGAATCCTGAAAATCTTTTAAAATACTGCAGTGTCTCGATCAACTCTAGTAATCTTTTCATATCTTTTGAAGCCACTAAAACACTTAGAAATTTTGTAATATCCCATGATATATTTTGAAACATTCTAAAAACATTTTTAATGCTAAAATCTCTCTGTATCCCTGGATGTCTTCTGAAATTAGCGGAAATTAAAAAAATCCTGAAATTTGCTGAAATATTTTTTAATACGTCGAAAATCCGTTACAAAATTTAAGGTACTTTGCAATTCCTCAAAATTATTTGATATCGCGTGAAATCTTTTAAAATCCCTTAAACTCTGATAAGCTTTCTTGTAACCTCTTAGATTATTCTAAAATCTATTAAAATCATCTGAAATTTCTTGAAATCTCTTGAAATCTTTGGAAGTCACTTAGAATATTTTCAAATACTTTGGAATGTAAACTTGCTTAAAACTTTTTGACACCCAAGCATATCTTCTAAAATATTTTGAAATTCAAAAATAAATAATAATAATAATAAAACAGTTTTAAGCAAATGCAAAGTACTCAGTGAATTTCATTTTTAAATTTCAAATCTAATAAATATTTCGTTGCAGTATTTTATTAAAAAGAAAATAATCACTTATCGCTTAATATGCATTTTATAATTACGAGAAGACATTAGTCAAGCTTTAATTTTTTTTTTAAGTTAAGACTGTGAAATCGAAATTCAAGAATAAAAATAATTTAAAGGGCCTGAAAAATTCAAAGCTCATTTTAGAGCACTTTTAATAATATTCTTATGGGCTTAACCCTAATACAAAGTGCATAAATTTCAATGATTTTATTTTCACCTACTTACCTAGTTATTTTATTTTCATCACGGGAATGCAGAGACATTTGTGTATAAGTTTGAGATAAAGTTAGAGCGAGCTACATAAGACACATCCAACTTTTGGGAGATATAATTGAATACGAAACCTGACATTTTGAATTTAATTTCCAACTTCGTGTGAAGTCTCAAAGAGTAACTTAATTTCAGTATCATAGAATTTGGCATCAATATTTCGAATGCGATCAATCGCAAATTAATTTATTACAAGAATATTTTTATCTGCAAAAAATTTAAACTTGTGGCAAAAGGAAATAAAGCTTAGAAGTAAGGTTTAATAATTTTGAAAAACAGTGAAATTTATTTTTATAAGATCTTGTTCAAAGAAAATGATTAATATGCAAATTATCCTCGGGATTTTATTTTCTTTGCAATATGATCTATCCACCCTTATTTTTTGCTTGCTCCCTTTTTAATTAAAGCCCGTTTTCCTCGGCTGGGACTTTAATTATAAAAAAGTATTATACTTATATTTTGAAGCCATCTCTAAGAGTTATAATTAAAATCAGTCTTCTTAAAAGTCATAGGTTCTTTTCAGTATCTATCTTATCTACAAAAAAACTAGGCACCCTCAGAATTAGGAAATCAGATAAATTGATTTAAATGAATATTTTTGGCTCTTTTTTCCCTTAATTATACCAATTTTAGAAATATGAAAAATTGATCGGTTTTAACATCTCTGAAAGAAAATATATTATTAGTGTTGTCCAAAAATCGAAAAGTTATAAAGTGCAATTGGCTTCTCAAAATTATTTCTTAAAAAAAAAGAAAATCCCGGAAAGAATTTAATTTAATCGAATGAAATATAAGAATTTATTGGTACGTTATGATTAATAATTAATATAATTTAAAAAACAGTCCATAAGGTGCCAATGAATTCTTATCGACAACTTCTGTAACTTAGGACCTTCATAGTCCTAACTGTTAGAAGAAAAATTGAATTATTTTAAAAAAGTATCTGAAAAACTTTTAAAAATTATACAACATTACATTTATAAAAAATAGTCTAATATTGTCGGGAACATTTTTTAGGAGCACGAAAACAATGCAGATAATTAGATTTTAACATATGACCTCGATAACGGAATGTCAGATTTTATCTGCTGTATAACATTTTTGGGCGATTTTTATTTATTTTTTTTAAAGACAGGAAATTATAAAATTTTATTTTCCTCATACCAAACTTATCCTAAATCATTTTTGGAAGAAAAGTATCTGAAAAGTTCCATTTTATTTCACAAGTATTTCTAAATAATTTTAAAATTATGTCCCAGTTCACTGAAACTTTTTAGGACCAAAGTACGATAAAGGTTCCATTTTATTTCTATTAAAATGTTTACAAGTTCTCGTAAGATTTATTTTTCAAACAAATATTTACTAAATTAGAACTAAAGTACCAACAAAATTATAAAATACATATACTCTTTTAGAATAATAATTTTTGGGAGAAAAGTACAAGAAAAGT
Source organism: Acraspis erinacei (assembly GCA_035041075.1). NCBI lineage: Eukaryota > Metazoa > Arthropoda > Insecta > Hymenoptera > Cynipidae > Acraspis > Acraspis erinacei. The sequence goes on along the minus strand of JAWWLR010000155.1, from coordinate 19,352,891 downwards.
TTAATTTTGTTCACAATTTTTACAAATGCTAGTCCCAAAAAAGTAATGCTGAAACAGGAATAAAAATATAGAGAAGGCTAAAAATATGTCTTGTTTCACTAGGACTTTTTTAGCCAAAAAATACAGGAAACGTTCTATTTTATTTTTGGATCCGTTTTGAACTTTTCTGGCACTTTTTTAGCACGCCGGTTCTAATTCAATAGGACCTTTTCGGAACACAAATCTCATCAGTAATTTCTGAGTTGATGAACAATTCCTAACAGAAATTGAAAGAGATTTTTTTTATTCGGGACCCTAATGTACCATTAAAATTAATAAATGGTGTTTTTTCAGGAATAAAAAAGTAAGTTCATAATGCTAAGAATCACTGAGTGAAGCCTCATGGTCGATTTTTGTCGGGATTTGAAATTAAAGAGCAAAAAAATAAGTTTTTACCATTAATGGATTTTTAATGCCTGATGAAGATTCTATCAAGCGAGAGCATAAACGTGTCGACATGAGGCCGTAATTAATGCGGCCTTTGATCGTTGATCACGAACTAATGAACTTACCTCTTAAAATACAGCTTTTCTTTTCTTCAACGCTCAAGCACTTCGGAAATTATTGTCTTTTTTCAATCACAGCCCGAATTTTTTATAATATTCGCTTATGTTATTAAATTTAAAAAAATCTCGTTCTTATCCTTTCTATAAAAAAGGGGGAAGTATTATTGCAAGATAAATGTTCTTTATCTCACAACACGTTCTATTCAACTGATTAAAATATCACTCAGCTATGTTTTCTCTATAAGAATTTTTGTTGCAAAAATCATAAGTTCGGAAAATAAGAGGTTATCATAAATAAGAAAGTAGCTTTAATATTAAAAGAGTCAAAATTTCGGGCTTTGAGTGTAGCGAGCTTTCGTACCGAATCGAGTAAAAAAAAAAAACTTTTAAAAGTTTTTCTCGAGAGAGTGGACCAAAGAGGACCATCCCTCTCGGGCGCGCAAATGCAACTGAATCGGGTGCAGTGTCCTAAGGAAGAAACGATCGAGCTTTCTGTTTTCATGGGAACGGCGCACGAATGTTGGTAGTCCCGCGTCAGACTGCAGGGTGTCACCCTTGCTCCAACCCTCGGACCAATTTCCACCCCTACCACCTACTCTCTCTGCCTCTCACCTACTCCCTCTCCCTCTCACTTACTCTCTCTCCCTCTCACCTACTTCCTCTCCCTCTCACTTACTCTCTCTCTCTCCCTCACGCGTACTTACTCTCACTCGAGCGTACTCGCTCTCACTCACGCGTACTCCCTCTCACTCTTACTTACTTTCTCTCACTCTGACCTACTCTCTAACTCTTCCTATCTTCTTCTCTCTTACTCTCTCATCACATGAGCGCATGCCCAGGAAAATCCCCTCAACCTTCCCTTCTTTTTTTCCTACCCCTCCGAAGCTCTAATTTTCGGTCTACGCAACTTTCCGCGGATTTGTAGGCGCAATTGTGTGTCTGCTATCATAAGAGCGGACGAGCATCGGACAAACGACACCAACCAATGACAAACGATATGTCTCACTCCACTTTGCATTTTGTGGCTTCGCTTTTATGGAGAAAGTGTGGGACTAAATTCTCAAGCGATCACTAGGTCGTAATTCCGAAAATTGCTGCTCATCAATCAGGGTGACTATCAGAGGTGTATTAACGGACCCTTCATAAACGACGTTACCAATTTTCGATTCTTTTACTATTTCACAATTCTGCGATTTTCCGCGTTTCTGGTGAATTCAGTTTTTATATTCCGACATGATTTAGTGGTAAACTAGAAGCTTTGCTAATGAATGAAGAGTAATTGAAAATATTCAAATACTATACTTGGAGCTGGAAACTTTCGTAGAACCGGGCAAACAGGGTGATTTTTCATAAAAATGTGAAAATTCGAAAGGACCAAATGTTTGAAATGAAAAGAAACATACTGAATTCATAATAATGTTTTGTTTATTAAAATAGTTTCATTTTAAACAATAAAAATGAACTTTTAACAAAGGAGTTCTACTTTTAACCAAGTTTTCGAATTATTAACAAACAAACAAATCTTGTGAGCGTACGATTTATTAGTTTATATTTCAATAAAAAAATATTTTTATTTGATATAAAAAAATGTATGGCAAAGAAAGAGGAATTTTTTACCGAAAAATATTTTAATAAAACAGTTTAATTTTCAACTAAAAGTTGAATTATTATTAAAAAAAAATAAATTTTGAACAAAAATGGAATTGTTCAATTTTCAGAAAGACCCATTTTCAACAAAATAACCAACTTTTTGAATTTTTTACCAAAAAAGATGACATTTACAAGATATTTTGGAATTTTTGATGAACTAATAAAATTATAAATAAAACAGTTGAACATTTTAGCAAACAACTGAATATATAACCTACAAAGATGAATTTTCAATCAAATATTTGAATTTCCAAATAAAGAAGATCAGTTTCAAATCAAAAATGTAATATTTTTCATTTTTAACCCAATAGTTCGATTTGCTAAAAAAAAGGCATCATTTTAAAACAAAAAGCTGAAAAAACACCAAATTTCAAACAAACAGTTGCATTATTTACCAAAAATGATCACATATTCACCGAAAGAGATAAATTTTCAAATAAAAAGACGTGTTTGCTAAAAAGCAATTGAATTCTTGACCCATATATTTTTATTAAAAAATGTTAAATATAAAAAAATAGTTTCATTTTCTATAAAATTGTTGAATCTTTAAGCTGAATGGGCAAATCTCTACAAAACAGTTGAATTTTCAGACCAAAAATATGAATTTTTATCTAAAAGTAAAGGACTCTTAACGAAAAATGTAATTATTGATTAACAGAATACTTTAATTTTCATCCAAGGATGTGAATTTTTTACGTAAATGATGTTTCTTCAACAACAAACTTAATGTAAACGAAAAGATTTAAAAATCTTAATACATAGCTGAAATCTCAACGAAAAAGTTTTATTTTTAATTAAGAAGATTGTGTTTTTACAACAAGAAAAATTCCAACCAAATCCATAAATTTTTAACTAAATAGTTGAACTTGAACTAAAAAGTGACGATTTTTTAGTAAATTTTTAGAGAATTATCGAATTTTCAACCTAAAACTGAATAGGTAACAAAATTTGAAATTAAATAGTTAAGTTTCCTACCAAAACAGCTGATTCTTCAACCAAAAAGATAAATTTTCAACCACAAATGTAACATTGCCATCTCGCAATCAAAAAAAGTTAAATTCTCTATGTAGAATATATTAGTTGATATTTAAACCAAAAATAATTTTATTTTAGAATAAAAAAAGATGTCGTTTCTACCAAAAGCGATGAAATTTCTGACTAAAAAGACGAATTTTGAACAAAATAATTACATTTTCAATCAAGAAAGATTCTTTTAGTAAAAAAAGAAAAAAAGTTTAACGAACAGTTAAAGTTTTCTCATAGAACAGTTGAATTTTCAGCAAAACATTATTTTTTTAACAAGGAAGGTTATATTTTTAACTACAAAAGATGACTATCCAGTATAAAAGATGAATTTTATAATTCAAAAGAACTAATATTCAACAAAACAATTACACTTTCGAAAAAAACATGAATTTTTCAGAAAAATATTTGGATTACCATCTAAAACAAAAAGGTAAAGAAACAAAATTTAAAAAAATTAATCGTCAACCAAAGAATAAATTTTTAACCAAAAAAGTAGACTATTTTGAACAAAAACAATGAAAACTCTACCAGAAGAAAGTTATTTTTAAACAAAATAATTAAATTTTCCACCAGATTGTTGTACTTTCACCCAAAAAAGATAATTTTAACAAAATATTAAAATTTCTAAAAAAGGCTGAATTTCAGAAATGCAGAAATTAATTTTTAATCAAGTATTTGAATTTAAAAAAATATGATCAGTATTCAGCAAAAAATGAAACATCAAATTTTTAAGGCGAAAATATGAATTTTACACACAAAAATTAATATTATGCCACCAAATAGTTGAACTTTTGAGCAAATAATTAAACTTTTAACAAAACAGTTACATTTTTTACTAAAATATCTGTATCTTCAAAAAGTATTATAAACACATGAAATTATTTGTTCTCCCAGACCACGTATGGCACAATATCACTTTACTAATATCTGCTTACCTGAAATTGAATTTCTTAACCCCTAAATAATATAATTTATACATTAAACACTTATCGCAATGGTGTCATATTACATTGAAAATTTTCAAGATCTGCCAGGATCTCAATGACGTCACTATGATCCCAGGAATCCTTATAATGAAATTAATTTATAATAAAAAACATTCCTTCGTGATGACATCAGAAAAATTGTTGGAATCCTGATAGTAAAAATCATTTTGATGCGCGCCAACATCAAGCGTCAGAGGTGAAATGTTTCATTTTATGTTCGACAGTTCCCGGTAAACAGATTTAATTCTGATGACGTAACTGTGATTCTAGGAATCCTTATAATCGAATATATTATAATAAACAACGTTCCTTCCTGAAGACGTAATGCAAATTCTAGGAATCCTGATAACAAGAATCCTGTTGATGCGAGATGACATCTTGCGTTGAGAGTAACCTATTTCGAATAATGTTAAACAATTCCTGGTCAACAAAATTCCATTCTAATGACTTCACTGCGATTCTGGGAATCCTTTTAATAGAATTAATTTATGATAAGCAGCATTCCTTTGTGACGTCATACAAATTTGAGGAATTCTGATAATAAGAATCCTTTTTTCCTCAACTCATAAAAAATTTCAATAGCCAACCTACAGTCTAAAATTTTTGTTATAAGTGTCTGCTGATTTCTGTTTAATTTGAAAATGGAAGGAAGGAACCGGCGACATTAGTGAAGCTTCGAAGAAACTAAGGAGTCGTCCATAAAGTACGTTACCAGTTTGAGGGATGGAGGGGGTGACTCTAAAAATTACGG
>JAWWLR010000155.1:19230301-19241525 GCA_035041075.1 Acraspis erinacei | reverse complement strand
GACTTAATCAGAACTTGAAAAAAAATCAATCGGAAACATCAGATAGCGAACTGCTACGCTAAGAACACGGACAGCTTCATAATGGAAATATTGTGAGCACGTATCCTTATTGTGATCGCTGAAGAAGGAACTTAAAAAATGTAAGATCTCCTCGACGTAACAGCGAAATATGAAAAAGTTTGAGACTCAAGGTACCAAGCAAGCTTCACAAATGATGACCGTAAAATCAAATTTTGATGTTAATTTGCATTTCCAGCCATTGCTAGCAATGATTTCTGAGTTAAAATTTACCTTCTTGACGGAATAGCAGAATCTGCGATGGAAGATAAGGGTTATATAAGGCCGGGTTTGGTTAGGTTAGGTGAGTTTAGGTTAGTTTAGGTGAGCTAAAGTTAGGTCACGTCAATTGTAAGAATCAGACTCCGCTGATATAGGCTTTCCAAAAAAAATCAGCCTTCAGGGCAGTATATCATAATTCTATATCATTGTATTACGATTTTTTGAGGTTAGGGTTCAGGGACAACTTGTGTGATCAATTCTGGCAGCTAATTTGCATTCAGTGCATCGAAAAACATAATAATTGATATGCCTCATTTCCAGAACAGGAAATACAGATCACGAAATTTTTTTTTTGTTGCTCTGTTATGAATTGTTTGATTTTATATTTGAACCACATAATATAAAGTTCTAAATACAAAATCTAACAGAGAAAATTTTCAAAAAATAGTCTTATTGTTTGTGTTCTTTTTGAAATTAATTAAAAATATGACGCACTGTAAATAACGTAACCCCATCATGCAGAATGAGTGCTTGTCATGCCTTACTTAACATTCATATGGTTAGAAATTGTAGCCGCTGGAGCGAAATTAAAAATGTTTCAAATATTAAGGAATTTAATTTTAATATTCTGCATTAGGTCATTCCATAACGACGGGACGATTAAAAGAAGATATAAGAAAATCTGTAAATCCGTTCCATTTCTGTTAAGAGGTTTGATAATTTTCCATTCACTTTAAGATGACCCTGATTATTGACCATTTTGACCGATTTTACTAATCATTTTTTTTCATTCTTTGGTAAATTGTATCAGGAAATTTATCCAGGTAATTAAAATGTATTTGATCCTAGCAGTTCCTAACCTTTTCTTGAGCAATTTCTTTTCCAGAATTTTTAATTGATAACTCTGCAATCATAGATATTCATAATATTTTAAAATGTTTTTTCACGAGTCTTTATTTCAAATGCAGCTGCTTGCGTCACTATCAACTTGCACCAAGTGTAAAGATTATACAACGTTCAAATTTTTCATAAATGGTAAATTTATAACTGAACAATTTATAGTAAATATTGAATAATGAAAAATATTAATGATACGTATACAATTGATATTGCCAAAGATTTCAAAACTCTTGGAATAATTTTAGAGGAAAATATTTCAGAAATTTTTCACGAATATTTCAAAAATTGTACAAAGGTTTTAATATTAATTTTTCGAAAGATTTCACAAAAATTAGGACGGTTTCGCAATGTTTTACAATCGATTTAGAAGATATTGATAATTTTCCAACGTCTTCACGAAAGATTCAGTTACTTAAAAAAAATTCACAAACACTTCAATTATTTCACAAAGATATCCATTACATTTCAAAATAGTAAAGAGAATTCATAATGTTCCAATTATTAAAAAGATGTCTGAAATATTACCAAATATTAAAAAAAATTATTTGTAGTCAACAAATCAATATTTAAGAAAATATATGTTTATATTAATAACGTAATTTCACTCATTAATTGCTTTGTTTAAGATGGCAAATGATTGAAATCTTGTAAATGGATTAGAAAATGTTTGCGAAACCTTCCTAATTTTTGCGAAATTTTTCGAAAGTTATTCAAATCTTTCTAATTCAAATCTTTCTCGTTAATAATGTTCACCTCTTAAAATCTCTCAAATTAGACTAAACATTGCTCCACTGCATTTTAATTAACTAAATAAATTTCCTCATATAATTTAAACAAGACTGGAAAAAAATTAGGGAAAACAGCATATATGATCAATAATGAGTGTAATCTTGAAGTGAATGCAAAATAGCCAAACCTGTCAACAGAAATCAATGTACACACATGGGTGAGGAAGACCCGAGCATTTTTGAAAGTTTATAACTATTGATCAAATGAACGGAATTAAATAAATTTTTGTTTCAATCAGTAGGAAATGATTTAAAATTTTTATGAGAAATTAATATTTTAAAGATTCGTTGGGCAGAAATAAAAAGCTGAAGAATTGAGCTTTAAGGTGGTACAATGGGATTTGCCAGTCATTCAGAATACCATATATTTTTGCAAATCGAAACTAACGTTTGTTTTTAAAGCGAAAATTTAAGTAAAATTAGAAATTCGTCTATTTTTTCTAACAAATTTTATATTTTGACATTATTAATGAACTTTTTTATTTATTATGATATATTATTTAGGCAATATATAACTAAATTGAAAATTTTTCATTATCAAGAAAATGTAATAATAAACATTCTAAAAATACATGTATCTTAAAGATAAGGGTTTTTTAAAAATATATAAAGTTTGAAATTTAAAATCAGATTTATTCACTAACGTTTTGAAAAAACTTAAAAAAAAAAAGATATTACCCTTAACTAAAACTTATTTTTAGATTTACTCATTGATACTGCAATCGGCGCATATCTTAGAGATGTGTTCTTTGCACATTGGCGCATCGCAATTCAAGCATCTCACACTCATTTTTCTGTTCAAAGAGGATGTGCAAAGACCACAATGCTCTGGTTTCGGCAAAATATAATTAACGTATTGCAAATATATTATAACAAAAAAATTAATAATATTAAATTACTTTTGAAATTTAACACTTTATGTAATAAGGAAGCAAATCTGATGTCCGCTCCAAATTTTTTTGTCTTCAATTTTTATATCACAAAACACTTCAAAAGTATGAGAAACTATGTTTTTTTAAAATTTTTACTAGATAATTACACGCTGCATACTTTGGAAAACTGATTTTAAACAAAACTTAATTTTTTCAAAACATACATTTTTTTAACGTTTGGTTCACACTGGGTAAACATCACCCGGGACTCGTTTTTGGACTCTTACTGGTCCGCTTCTAATTGAGCCATGACACCAGGGCAAAGAGAGTTCTTGGTTGAACTTTCAAACTTCCCTAATCTACCATTCCGATGGTCCTACGATCAGGTGTTCCAAATTGGCGTGTACTTTTCAAAAGCTTTCGGGTATAGCTTACCCAGTGTGCATCCAAAACACTTCTTGGAAAATTGTTTGTGAAGGTTTAAAGCATTCTTTTTTTATTTACAGCAAAAAGTAAAGGAAAGTCACCTGCAGACCAGCAGCCTGATTTCTCCAATATCGACTATAAGAAGAAACCCGAAATAGTGAGCCCAATTATATTTATAGGATATCCATCAACCAATTCCGTAGTTTTTCAGTTTTGGCATTGGTCAAGATCTGTGTGCCCTAAAATTATTTTGAACGACAACAAATCTCAAAGCGATAAATTCTTTAAAAATAAAGCTGTAACTAAAAATATTTATTTTAATAATTATACGACCATTATTTATTTGATTGATATTTATATATTGATATTTATTTATTCCATTATCTTTTTGAAATCAATTTATACAAAATCTTTCTGCTCTTTTTAATTATAGGTCAAGTATACGGATGGATGGTCAACCGTCGAGGGTATTACTGGAAAATTTCTGGATAAATGGTTTCTTCCAAAACAGATCTCAACGTTGAAAATAGATCTGAAAGCAGCAACCTGGATGCATATAAAAATTCTCACTACAGGTACATATTACAATTTTTATACTAAACTTCTCAAGTGGAGGAGGAAATATTATATTTAGTACCCCCACCCTTTTTCTGCAAATATCCTCTGAATCCGCCCTAAGGGGTGTTTAATAAATACGTATTTATTCGAAGTTAAGTTTTTTTATGATTAAAAATCAAATACAAATGTATGCGGAAATTCTCTAGAATTGCGTCTTTTCCGAATTTTCGATTTGTCGGTGTTTTCTTAAATTAAATTATTTTAAATTACAAAAAACACCAGGTTAGACGTTCCAAAAAAATTAAATTAAATTAAATTAAATTCAACAATTTATAACTTTCTTTCAATACCATAAATGTCAGATGTTTGAAAAAATAGATTTTAAGCAATATTGTTTATTGAATAGGACTTTAGAAAATATTAAGATAAATTCGAATTTTAAAAAAAATATGTTCAAGAATTTTGAAAGATTCCAAGAAATCAATAAATATATAATAAATCTTCCGAAATTTTTCCAAGTTTTAAATTGTTTCTAATATATTTTTTGTAAACATTGACACTTTACTAAAAATAAAAAAATCGATTTATTTTCTAAACTTTCCCAGGAATTACAAAAAAATGTTTATTCATTTTAAACCTTTCTAAATTCTTTTAAAGCTTCAAAAGTTTCTTTAAAATTTTTTTAAACAATACATATTTATAAAAATTAATTGTTTGATATTTATTCGGAAAATTAACTTCTAATCTTTTTAAAACTTCTCAGAGTTTTGCTTCAAAATCTTTTACACTCGTTTTAATAATTTTAAGAAATAATAAAAAATGTGTTTTAATCTTTTTTAATTTTCTCTTGGGATTCATTACGAAGCAATAATTAAAAAATTTTCAATGAATCTCATGAGAACATTTTTTGCACTTTGAAAATTTAAAAAAATTATTCAAGTTCGCTTCGAAGCTTTGAGCCTCGTTTCGAAAGTATAGATTATGCACGCGCGCACGAAAAATACACAGGAGAGTGCTGAGTGGCCGAGTGGAGTCGATCCCGTGCGGGTAGGGGGCACGGCCCACAGTGGGAGAAAAGCACATTTTTTGGACAAAAATCGACTGACTGTGCAATTCTTAACGGATTTTGATTTTACCTTCTTAGAATTGACCATAAGACTTCCAAGTATAAAATTTAACTGCACAATTTGTCTTTTGACTTAACGGAAATTTGATATTTAACTACAAACTTGCAACTTTTTGTTGCTAAACATTTCCATGATACCATTTCTTCAAAGACTTTGAAGTTCATTTAAAAGGTCATAAATCAATTTAAGAACTAAATAACAATAATTTACTAGGGCGCTAGAATAACACATTTTTTCCAATAATGTTATAAACAAATTAATTAACAATAGTAATTTTTTCGTGATTTGCAATTATTAGCTAATTTTGTCCCATAGCTTTTGTATAAAGTTTCTCAGATAATGATGTGCACTTCCAATAAATTAAGAATAGCTAATTATTGCCAATTATTTAAACAATTTTCACAAACAAATGCACATTTTGACAATTTTTTGATGAAAAGGCTTGTTTTTTTTTGCGAAATCAACTTAAAATGCTTTGCCTAAGACTCCTTGCTATCATATTTTTCATAGTGTCCAAAAAATGTTAATTATTTCAACAATTTTTATAAACAATGGCTCATTTTTACCATTTTTGGATTAAAAGGCTTGATTTTTTTTAATAAACTTAAAACGTTTTGCCTAAGATTCCTGGTTATAATGTTCGTCATAGTGGCCAAAAAATGTTACTTATTTAAACAATTTTTATAAACAAATGCACATTTTGACCATTCTTTTATGAAAAGGCTTGACTTTTTTACTGAATCAACTTAAAATATTTTTTCTACGACTCCTTGCTATCATATTTTTCATAGTGATAAAGAAATGTTAATTAATTCAACAATTTCTATTAAAAAATGCGCATTTTCATCATTTTTTTCATTAGTAGGCTTGATTTTGTTGCGGAATTAATTCGAAAAATCATGCAAAAGAATATATGCGATCATATTTTTAATAGTGACGGAAAATTATAATTATTTAAAATATTTACATACACAAATAAAATTTTGACCATTTTTTCATGAATAGGTTCAATTTTTCTTGGAATCAATGCGATATATATATTGAAAAAGAATCTTGGCTGTCATATTTTTTATATGACTGCCAGAATTTTTTTGCCGAAAACGGACGAAGATTGCACCGTGTGCACTTCTACCAGAAGCTTTTCCAAACATTAGAAAAAAAGTTTCACGATCGTTTAAATAATTATTATTTTCTGTCACTATTAAAAAGATGATACCATAGATTCTTTTTCAAGATGTTTCGAAATAATTCAGCCAACAAATGAAGCCTATTAATAAAAAAATGGTCAAAATGTCCATTTGTTTATAAAAATGGTTTAAAAAATAAACATTTTTTGGTCACTATTACGAACATGATAACAAGCAGTCTTATGCTGAACATTTTAAGTTGATTCCGCAAAAAGAGGAAACCTTTTAATAAAAAAAATGGGCGCAAAATTCGCATTTGTTTATAAAGATGGTTTAAATAATAAAAATTTTTTGGTCCCTGTGAAAAATTTAATAGCATGGAGCCTTAGGCAAAACATTTTAAGTTTGTTTCGAAAAAGAATCAAACATTTTTATCATAAAATGGTCAAAATGTGCATTTGTTTATACAAATCGTTTAAATAATAAAAATTTTTTGGTCACTATGAAAAACATGATAGCAAGAAGTTGTAGGCAAATATTCAAAAAGTAGCTAATCATTGCAAATCACGAAAAAAGGACTTTTGTTGATTTATTTGTTTATAACATTATTTTTAAAAATTGTGTTACTTGAACCCATTAATAAATTACTTGCAGTTAGTTTTTGCATTGCTTTATGACCTTTTTAATAAATTTCAAAGTCTTAGAAGAAATGGTATCATGGAAAAGTTTTGCAACAAAAGTTGTAAGTTTGTTGTCAAATAAAAAATTTCCGTTAGGTCAAAATAAAAATTGAACAATTAAATATTATGCCAAGAAGCCTTACGATCAATTCTAAAAAACAAAATTCAAAATCCGGTAAGAATTGGATTGTCAGTCGATTTTTGTCTAAAAAATGTGCTTTTCTCCCACTGTGGGGCGTCACGACTCTTATCCGCTTACCTTCGCTTCATTTATAGCTCAAAAATGCATGCAATCGAAATTTTTCATTAACAATTTTTTATACAGAGTTTTATTCTTTACGATTGGTATAGTAAACGTTTTCGCGCATCTTTAGCTGTTATGAAAAAATAGAATGTTTTTAATTTTGCGGTCATTTTCTAAAGACCCTGGTGATGGAGAGATCTCAAGTTGGGGGGGAGGGGGTTTATCGCAAGGATGTTGTGGTCTTTCATGAAAAAATTCACCCTAGTGGTTAATTTTCACTGAAAAATGCTCATTGGCCTGACCTTTTATGTGTTTATTAATCTTTAATATAATCAGCAAATATTATTTTTCCCTCAGAAAGTATACAGGCTGGACCAATGAAGATTTTAAATGATGATTTAGTATTCCGTGAGTCAATCCTAATTGCAAGATGTCAGCGCGAAGGGAATGGTCAAATATTTTGGATTGACGTGAAAACTAATGATGTAGAAGGTGAATAGAGAAATAAAACACAATCTAAGATAAATATGAGATAATATTTCATACATTTACCAGATATCTGTAATAACAGCAAATAATTAACATAATTTTTTGAGAAGATGGAAAATAATTATTTAAAAAAAATTTAAATTATATTTTTTCTGAAAAAAGATCTTCTAAAAAGCGCTCCACTGGGAATCGAACCACAAACCATCCGATTGCCGGTCGAGTGCTTTCCCGATGAAGCCATTAGAGAGATCGAAAGAAAAATACTTTTTCAAAAATATATGCTATCTCAAGCTAGATGTTGTATTAATTATACGAGATCTTTACAGAATATCTCTAATAACAGAAAATAACAAACGTTATTTTTTTTCCACAGAATGGAAAATAATTTTACAAAATTGTTTTTAATGATATTTTTCTGAAAAAAGATATTCTAACAATCGCTGCACTGGGATTCGAACCACAAAACTTCCGATTGCCGCACAGTGGGGAAAAAGTAAATTTTTTGGTTCATAATACAATTCCGGCTGAACTTGTGGACAGATTTGGATATTTTTTTTAAAGCTGATAAAATTTCAAAGAAAGTCGTGGGGCCTGATTTTTAATTTAGTTTTTCGATTTTTTTATAAATAAATATCACGAAAAAATGCAAATTTTTTCTATTTGACGTTCTCAGTGCTCGTAAATAATAGAATAATTTCTCTTAAGACTATTATTATTAATATTATAAACAGACTTAATAAACAAATGCGTTATTCAGACATTTTTCGTTAGAAAAAATTTTTTTTTCTATATCAATTATTTTAAATTGGGAAACTTATGATAATTTTATAAAAATAATAATTTGTTGATCAATTTTTATAATTTTTTAAACAAATTTAATAAACGAATGCATTATTTGGGCATTTTTTAAAGGAAAAATTCGTCTTTTTCAATGTCTCTCCTTTTAATTGGGAATTTTAGGATAATTTCAGTAACAGTCATAATTAGTTGTTTAATTTAATGTTTTTGTTCAACAATATTAATTTAAAAAAGGATTATTCAGGCATGTTTCGACGTAAAAACTAGTTTTTCTCAATGCCAGTGCTTTTAATTTTATAAAAAAAAAATCTTTTTTCATTCAGTATTTACATTTGGCCATTTTTTAATTAAATTTGTTTTACGAAAACATAAAATTAATCAACTAATTATGAATTTTACTGAAACTATCATAAACTTCCCAATTAAAAGGACTCACATTGAAGAAAACGAGCTTTACCGTCGACAGATGCCCAAATAATGCATTTGTTTATTTAATTTGTTAAAAAAATGATAAAATTTATGAACTAATTATGTATGTTTCTGAAATTAACATGAAGTTCTCAGTTGAAAGTACTGACATAGAAAAAAACTAATTTTTCGTCAACAAATGCCTGAATAATGCATTTATTTATTAAATTTGTTTAAAAAATAAAATTTATCAAATAGTGATGGATGTTTCTAAAATTGTCATGAAATTCCCAATTAAAAGGACTGGCATTTAAAAAAACTCATTTTTCCGTCGATGAGTGCTCGAATAATGAATTTGTTTATTAAATTTGTTTGATAAAATCGTCAAATTCATCAAAAGATTATGAATGTTCTGAAATTATCATGAGATTCCTAATTTAAAAAAATTTTCATGAAAAAAAAACGAATTCTTTTGACGACAAATGACTGAATAATGCATTTGTTTATTAAATTTGTTAAAAAAATTATAAAAATTATTAACTAATTATGAGTTTTTCTGAAATTAACGTCAAGTTTTTCCGTCGATAAATGCTCGAATAAATGATTTTTTAAATTAAATTTGTTTGATAAAATCATAAAATTGACCAACAAATTATGAATTTTCTGAAATTATCATGAGGTTGCTAATTTTTAAAAATAGTCATCGAAAAAAAGGAATTTTTCTGACGGCAAATGCCTGAATAAAACAATTGTTTATTATATTTGAATACAATATTAACAATAATAGTCTTAGGAGAAATTTTTTTCAGTAAAATATTCTTTCCATTCAAATTTCTGGAAATATAACTTAAAAAAACGTTACATTATTGAAAATTATAGAAAACACATTTTCAACAAATAATTTGTTTAACCAATTTTTTTTATTGTAGCATGGTGGAATATCTTTATAGAGTGTAAATCTATAAAAAGTCGGCGATTACAACAATTTTCATGTTATTGACGAGCACCGGGAACGTCAAATATAAAAAATTACCATTTTATTCTTGATATTTATTTATTTATAAAAAATTGATAACCTATTTTAAAAATTAGGTTCCACAACTTTCTTTGAAATGTTGTGAGCTTTTTAAAAATTAAAAAAAAAACATCCAAATCGGTCCGCAGGTTCAGCCGAAATCGTATTTTAAACCAAAAAATGTACTTTTTCCCCACTGTGTGCCGGTCGTTTTCTCTCCCAATTAAGCTATTAGAGAGATCGAAAGAAAAATCCTTTTTCCGAAATATAATTTAAAAAATTTTTCAATAATTATTTTCCATCTTTTAAAAAACATGAGGTTAATTATTTTCTTTTATTACAGATTCCTTTGAATTATTGCTATATTAAATACAAAAATTTTTTCAGAAAAATATAATTTTAAAAATCTTTCATAAACTAGGTTTTTTTTCGCTATGTAACGTTTCAATCCTTTCATTCCCCCACATTATAAAAAATTATCTGCTCAATATTTCTAAATGAATTAATTTTTTTAAACCTTCAATAAATTAATGACTACGTTTTCTTCTGAGATTAGGTGAAATGCCGAATTACACACCTAAACCTTTTGATGTACTGGTACGCAAAAATGCCCCGTACGGACAATGCAATAAAAAAACTTTTTACGCATATGTGCCAGAGAAAGTTGTACATACTAACCCAGCAGGTAATTCGAAAACTAGATTACATTCTAAAACCAATATATTATATAGAATTATAAATTGATAATTTGTTTTTAAATTGAGGATTATTTTGGGGTTTTATAAAAGGTTCAACATCCCAAGTTTAACTAAATGTATAATATATTTTGTACGTCTAGTGTAGACTAACCTACTTTTTTCGTATTTTTAAATTATATGTTTTTTAATGATGAAAATAAAAAATTCAATAATTTTTCTTACAGGAAAAACCGAGGGAAAAACTTCAAAATCACGTAATTAGATCGGCAGCCCACGCCATAAATTAACGGACAATAAAACAATTAAACAATCTCAACATAATAGAATGAATAAAAAGCTTTAGCAATGCCACGAATTCTCCTATGATTGAAAAATTTTCTAATTTTTACATTTGCGAAAAGAAATTTGATGTGTTTACTTTATGTGAGGATAAATAGATTTTACGAGTGCAAAACATATTTTACTTTTTTAAATCAAAGTCAAGAATAAATTTTCACTAACTTTTATAATTTTTTATAATTTGAATCGCTAAAATTTATATGATTGAAATTATTGATATATTTAGAATTATTAATTATAAGTTAATATTAAGAAATTGAAAAATGTTATTAATTAATGAGTATTATTAATTTATTCATTAATTAATGTATTCATATAATTATTTGTTCATTTAGGAATATATATTTTCTGCTTCAATGATTGAAAAATGTATTGATCAATTAATAGTTTGATTAATTATATTGCTTACTTCTTCATTTATTCATTCAGTTATTTTGATGAAATTATTATAATTTATATATATATATATATATACA
>JAWWLR010000155.1:19124374-19140254 GCA_035041075.1 Acraspis erinacei | reverse complement strand
AAATTACAGTTGTCGATTCTATGACCTTTAGTTTTACAAAGCATGTGCACAAGTGTGGGGAATATATAAAAACCGAGTGCGTAGCGTGAGGTAAATAAATTATCGAGCGCGAAGCGCGAGATAAATATACTATCGAGCGAGAAGCACGAGAACTAACACCCGCGCGCCCCAGGCGCGCTCAAACTTGCGAGCGAAGCGAGCCGCGCGCGATGAGAATGTGCCCGCGCTGCGGGAAGATTTTTTTAATTTCAAAAAGATTTTTAAGAAATCAAAAAATTTTAAAGATGCAGGATGTTTAAGAAATCATCATCAATTCAACTATGCAATCTGAATGATAAAAATGTATCTTGAGTGTCAATGACCATAATTCATTATAAGTGTTTCCGCAACCAACCGTACTCGTATAACGTGATACATTGTACTTCCTATATTTTCATGCGAATTGATTTCGTAATTCTTCACGGAGGCGAGCGCCTACAAAAATGCACCGGCACTGTTATATGAAAGTAAATGCAGGAAATAGACAAGAATGTGTCAGCTGGTTCGCAAAACAAGTTGCAACAAAAACTCTTTACGAGTAAAGTTCCGGAGATGCACAGATGGTGGAGAGTTCTCTCGAGAGTTTAACAAAATTCTTCAACTGTAAAGTAATTTTTCTTTATAATAAATCTGTAGTGCAGAATAAAAAACGACTTGAAAACCTACATCATGAGGGTGGTAGAAATGATTCATTTTCAAAATTTTCTGATTTTTGTCTGAACAATTTTTCATCCTGCCTGACAATTAATATTCAGAGAACAGAATTTCAATCGTGTCAAATTTTTGAAATAAAATCTTTTATAAGCGAAATAAACAAACAGAAAATTTAAACTTGAACTTTTCAACTAAAAATGCTTTAGAAAATAGTTTAATTTAAAAAGAAATCATTATATTTGCAACAAAATATTCGAATTCTTAAAACGAAAAAGATTAAACTTGAAATAAAAACAGTTGCATTTTCGGACCTAAAAGTAGAATTTTCAAATAAAAATATAAATTCTCAACGAATTTTCAAGCAAGTAGGTTCATTTTCTACCAAAAAAAAAACGAATCTTTAACAAAATACATGAATTTTCAAACAATAGGTTGAATTTTCAACAGAAAAATATGAATTTTCAACTCAAAATCGAAAGCTAAATCTGCAACCCAAAAAAATGGATTTTCAAAAAAGTAGTTTAACTTTAATAATATAATAAAAAATATAATATATAAATAAATAAATATATAATTAATAATAACCATTTTCCACCAAAAAGAATAATTTTAGAAGAATTTTCTACTAAAATAATAAATCGTCTGCCTGAAAAAAATGTTAACAAACTTCTTTTTAGCCAAAAAAATAAGTTCGCAACGAAAAATATAATATAATAGACGAAATTTAAAAAAAATATATCAATTTTCAAACAAATAGTACAAAAATAAATAATAAAAAAGTTAAATTTTCAATTACAAAACTAACTGTTAACAACAACAAAAAGAATTTTCCAATAATATAGTCAGATTTTGAACTAAAGAAATAAATTTTCAACTAAAATAATGAATCCTCAACCAAAAAAATATATTATCTTAACAAAGTATTTTAACTTTTAGTAAAAAAGACCAATTTTCATCAAAAAAAGGCGAATTTTCCACAAAACATTTGAATTTTTAAACAGTAAATATTAAATATTATTCAACCAAAAGACAAATTTTCAACAAAATAGTTTAATTTTCAACCAAAGACATGAAGTTTCAACTTGTTAAGCTTTAAAGCTAAAAGACCAATTTTCTGTACAACAGTTGAATTATCACCCTGAAAATATAAATTTTCAATAAAAAATTGAATCTTCAGCCAAAAAATTGCAGTTTTAACCAAAAAAGTTTCCATTTAACTACAAAAAAATTAAAAAATAATATAACAGTTCATATTTTAAAGAAGAAAATAGTTTAATTTCAAATAAAAAACGTTCCCACCAAAAAGATATTTTTTAAATCAAACAGAAAAAAATAAAAACAAAATAGTTAAATTTTTAAGCGAAAAAGATTTGAGTTAAATTTTCAGCACCAAAATATGAATATTCAATAAAACAGTTGCATTTAAAAATGCATTTTTCAACCAAATAATAAAATTGTTAACTAAAAATATAATTGTGGGGAGTAAGCAACTAAAAAATAAATGGAAATAAAAATAAAAGGCAAATAAATTACTAATAGGAATGCTATGTGAGGGTGTCCACAAAACTTTCAAAATTTTCTAATTTTTTGGTGACTAAATTTTTATTTTCCCTTATCATTAACCTTCAAAGAGCATAATCCTAATCTTGTAATGTTTTTAACACAGAATCTTGCACAAACGGTAGAAAACAATTTTAAATTAAAATTTAAAAATATTATATTCATTATTCTTGGCAGTTATTTAAAGTGTCCTTATAGAAATTAATAATAATAATTATCATAAATAATAATTATAAAATAATTAACCAAATAATTCACTTGCAGTAAAAAAATTAATGCATAACCATAAAAATAATGTTCAACAAGATAGTTAAAATTTAAACAAAATCAATTTTATTTAGAAATAAAAAAAATTTAGGTCTAAAAATTTTAAAAGGTATGGAAAAAGAATATGTAAACATTAAGACGATTTTTCAGGATTTAACCAAATTTTAGGTAAGCTCAATTTTGCAGGACGTCAAGAGAATGAAAAAAATATTCTTGAGATTCATAGGAAAATTACAAATTATTATTTTCTTAATGAATTCTAAGCGAAAATTAAAAATTTTACTAAACATTTTTCATTATTTCCTAAAATTTGTAAATACTTAGAAGTTTAGAAACGGTTTAAAAGTAATTAAAAATCATAATATATGTTAGGAATTTTGTAAGGTTCCTAGGGTAAATTAAGATGATTTTTTATTTTGAAAAATTAAATTTAAGAGAATATTGAAAAAGATTTAAAAACAAAATCTGAAGATTTTCGGAGGTTTTGAAAATATTTTTAATATTTCAAAATCTGAAGGCATTTCCGACAATTTATAAAAAAAAATTTATTTTGAGAAAAAGAAACGATTTTTCAACCAAATAGTTACATTTTTAAAAAAATAGTTGAATTCTCAATCATATCGTTCATTATTCGACCTCAAAAAGACGAATTTTCAATTAAACAAATTTTCAACAACAACGAAATTAATTTTTTACCACACAGTGGAATTTACAGCCAAATTTGCAAGAAAATATTAAAATTTTTATCCAAATAATTATATTTTCAACAAAATAGTTAAATTATCAGCAAAATTACCTAATTTTTCAACAATAAAAAATGCATTTTTAACGAAGGCGTTCAACTTTCACCTAAGTACTTGAATTTTCAATTTAAACAAATTTATCACGCACAGTTTCACTTTTAATCAAAGACAATCAAATCTTGATTTAATGTCAGTTTTGGGACTAACGGTGACCATACATCCAGAATCTCGGACCTGTTTTGTCTTTCTCTTGTTTCTCTTTCTTGTGTCACGCCTGAGTGAACAGCGTGCACCTCCGCCCCCACAGCTCCTCTCACTCATCCCCGCGGCGCAGCGCCAATGCTTGGAAACAATATATCCATAATCACTAAATCCTGATTCGACCATAATTTCAATATTTGTGTGACTAAAAAAAATATTTAAAAAGCAATCAGGTTTACATCAAAATATTATTTTATTTATTTTTATGCAGAACTTTATTTTTACTAACATATTTTTATTTAGAAAAAGTCTGTTATATTTTTAAACATGATACAAAAAATATTAAGTAACTGCGGGTGGAGGGAGGATTTTACGGTCTGTTGCATGGGGGGGGGGGTCAAAGGGTCGAAAATAATTGTACGTAATATGTGAACGCTCCCTTTTTTGCTTCAAAATTGAACTATTTTTAAAAATACCGAAAAATCTTCTTTAGATCATCTCTATTCACTGAGAAAACCTTGACTCCGAAATATAGGTTTTCCTAATTAGTTAGCGTCTAACTTATCGCTTACTGGCTAATTGGTTCTTCACGCTAGCGGCGTAGAAAATAGTATTTTTTCTTGTTGATAAGACTTAAATTTTAAGAATTCACTTATTCTGATATCCTCGAAGACGCATATCATAAAAACTCGTTCGACACCCAGTTTAAAAATGAATCACGGTTTTGTCATCAATAGTGAATCAGCATAAATTACACGTCTGGTTTTTAAGTCACAGGAACCAATAGTTTGCTCTTATCTTCCAAATCTATCCAAAGCAAATGTATGAGCCATCACAAGATTATTTCCTATATCGTAAAAAATTGTACACTAAAAAATTTTCTACTGAAAGGGATTAATTTTCAACAACAAAAATAGTTTTAACCGAATAGCTGCAGCAGCAACCAAAATTTGAAATTTTAACATTAGAATTTTAAGCCACATAGTTAAATTTACATGTTAAAAAACGAATTTTTTAGAAAGCAGTTGAACTTGCAACAAAATAGAAATTTTTTTATCAAATAACCAAAGGTTTAACCTACCAAGAAGAATTTTTAATCAAGAAGATTAATTTTGTACTAAATGATGAATTCTCCATTAAAAAAGATAAAGTTTTGAGCCAAGAAGGGAATCTTTAAATTTTTAGTTCATCAAAATTAATTTTCGAGAAAAGACGAAGTATTAACAAAATAGTTGAAACCTTATACAAAAAAAAAGAACTTTCATTAAACAATATTAATTTATTTCCCAAAAAATGAATTTTCAACAAAATACAATAATTTTCCACTAAATAGTTGAATGTTAAAATAAAAAAGATATATTTTTTTAACAAACAAAGAATCGCCATAGTTTCAGCTTCTAAAACTAATTTTCAACAACAAAAAAATAGGTTTTTATTCAGAAAAGGCGAATTTTCCATTAAGCAGTTAAATCCTCAAACTAAAAGATAATTTTTCAACTTATAAGGAGTTTCTAAACAAAAATGAAGCAGGTGATTTTCAGTAAAAAAACTAAATAAATATTACACAGAAATTTAGAATTTTCATTCAAAAAGATAAGTTTTCCACCAATAAAATTAAGGATCCATAAAAAAGATGAATATTGAACAAAATTGTAGAATTTTTAAGCTAAAATGATGGATTATCTACAAATCTGTTGTATTTTCAACCAGAAAATACAAGTTTTCAACAAAAAAGTTCATTTTTTACGAAATCATTAAATTGTCACAAAAATGGCTTATTATTAAGCACGTTTTAGAATTTTCAACAACAAATATGAATTTCCAGCAAGAAATTTAAATTTTAATAAAGCATTTTAATTTTTGGCGATATTGTTGAAATTTTGAGCCAAAAATATGATTTTTCATATAAATTAATGAATCTTTAACCAAAAAATCTTATTTTTATAAAAGTAGTTAAACTTTAAACAAAATCGTTGAATTTTTAACGCAAAAGATAATTTCTGAACAAAAAATTGTAATTGTTCATATTTCAACCAAAAAAATTCAATTTAAAATAACAAACAGTTCAACTCAAACAAAAAAGATGAATTTTCAAAAGAATAATTGAATCATAATTAGAAAAATAAATTAATTTTCAACTAAAAAGGATACATTTTCGACCAAGAAGATTAATTTTCTAAACAAAAAGTGTTTTCAACATTCTAGTTAAATTTTCAACCGAAGCTGTGAATTTTCAACTAAAATTATGAATCTTTAGAAATAAAATGAATATTCAACAAAAAAAGTTTAAATTTCAACCCAAATGACCAAACGGTCACATTTACAACCAAATAATTAAATTTTCGAACCAACAAAAAAATGTTGAAGGAAAATTTAATTCTTGAGCCAAAAGGACTACAATAAAAAATAGTTCGATTTTGAACTAAATAGTTGAATTTTTCAGCGAAATAAGAGGAAATTTTCCGTAAAAACTTGAATTTAAAAAAAGACGAATTTTTGGTAAAACAGTTAAATTTACAAAGAAAAGACATATTTTTAACAAAATAGTTGAATAATCAATCAAAACAGTTTAATTTTTGACCAAGTCTCTACTAAAAATTTGAATTTTCAAATAAAACATATTAATTTTAAATCAAAGAGTTCATTTTAATTGAAAGAATTGAATTTTCTATCAAAAAGCCAAATTATCTACCAAGAAAGACAAGGATAGATTTCGAACCAAAAATGAAATAATTAAATTCTCATGTAAAAGATTAATTTTCAACCACATAAAAACAAATTTTCAACAACAAAAAAGTTGAAAATTCAACCAATACAATTAATTTAGAACAAAGTAGTTCAACTTTCAACCAAAAAATTTATTATTTAAATAACCCGTTTAAAAAATCTAACTTAAACAACTTAAAAATTAATTTTTAACATATTAGTTCAATCTTTAACCAAATTAAAGAGATTAAGGTAAACCGAAAAATAGTTCGATTTTCATATTGGTTAAGGAAAGATTGACCTAATCTATATAGTTTAATTTTTTATGATTCTTTTTAATAAGAATTCAATTTTTACAAAAAACCTACACTTGTATTTTTTTATTTAAAAAAAAATTGGGCTTGGTAGAAAATTCATGTTTTGGTTTGAAAATATAACAATTTTGTTAAATATTCATCTTTTCAAATAGAAAATTAATAAAGTTTGATTAAAATTATTGTTTTTTTGTCGAAAATGAATCTTTTTGGTGGAAAATATACCCTTTTTTGTTAAAACTGCAACTTCTCGTTACTAAATTAATCTGGCTTTATTGAGGATTTAACACTTTTGTAGAAAATTAAACTTTTCGTTTGAAGATTAAGTTTATTGTTAAATATTCATATTTTTGTTGTAAATTTAACTCTTTGGTTAATGATTTATCGTTTTTAGTTGCAAATTCAACTAATTTTTTTAAGCCTAAATTATTTTTTTTAAGTTCATATTCAACTATTCTATTTTTAGAGAAAAATAACCTTCCGGTATAAAAAATCATCTTTTGTGTTGAACTGTTTTGTTGAAAAATCATTTTATTTTCTGAATTATTTATTATTTCAGTTGAAAACTCATCTCTTTGGTTGAAAGTATAACTATTTTATTGAAAATTTTTTTATTTTTTCGGTTCGAAATTTAATTTTTAAAATGACCATGTAACTATCTCTTTGTTGATCGAAAATTAATATTTTTACTTGAAAATACATCCATGTTGGATTTAACAATTTGGTAAAAAATGAAACTATTCGGTTTCATTTTGGTTTCAAATTTAACTAATTGGTTGAAGTTTAAATTAGATTGTTAAGTTCATACTTAAATATTCAATTTTTATAGAAAATTCCTATTGTAACTATTTTATTGAACATTTTTTTTTTTTTTTTAATTTAATTTTTAAAGTGAGGATGTAACTATTTCTTTTTTTGTCGAAAATTAATCTTTCTGGTTAAAAAGTCATACCTTTTGTTGGAAATACAATTGTTTGGTTCGAAATCAATTTCGTTTGGATGAGGACTTACAAATTTTGTAGAAAATTTTTTTATTCGATTTAAATGAATTTTTTGTTAAAAATGCATCTTTTTGTTTGAAAATTTATCTTTTTTAGTTAAAAATTCAATTACTTGATTAAAATTTATATAAAATTTGTTAAAGATTCACATCTTTGTTTCGAAATATAACATTTTTGTTCAAAATTCGTTTTCCTTTGGACACAAATTAATTTTATCAGCTGAAAGTTTCCCTATTTCATTTTTAGTTAGCAATTTATCATTTATAAGTTCAAAATTCATGTATTTTGTTGAAAATGTGTCTTCCTGGTTAAAAAATTAATCTTGTTTGTTCAAATTTCAATGTATATTTCGTCTTAAAATCTTAGAACTTTGAAGTGTTTGATATTGAATTCAATATGGTATTTACATTAATTTTATTTGAAGGATCGAGAGAAAAATCTCCAGTAGCTTAGTAGTAAGAGTGGTCGACCGGGAATCAGTAAACCCGTGATTCAATTCCCAGCGGAGTAAAGGAGAAGATCTTTCTTTGAGAAAAAATTTATTTAAAAAATGTTTTAATTCACAGTTCCATCTAGTCTAAAAGACGTTAAAGAATTTTTATTAATTCAGAAGTTAACTTAGATCGATAATGTTGGTTTCACTTTTCACGGTAGGGGAAAAATATGTCCACTGATCGGCTGTTACCACTTTCGATGATGATACAGATTCCTTGTAAAATTTGATTGCACTAAAAACATAAAACCTTAATAAAAACATCGTTTTTCTGAAGAAAGATTCTTCTTTCGATCTCTTCAGTAGCTTAGTGGTAAGAGCACCCGACCCGCAATCGGTAGACCTATGGTTCGATTCCCAACGGAGCAAAGGATAAGATCTTTTTTCAGAAAAAAATTTAATATTATAAATTCTTTCCTATGTTTTGATAGAATTTTGGACTACCAGCAATTTTCAACGTAGGTTCTCTACATCCCCTTACGGACGGACTCTTACGTAAAAGTTTATTAAAACACGAAAAATGCTTAATTTAAAATTAAGATAGAAATTTATAAGGAATGCCGTGTGCATGCAATAGAAAAGATAATTGAAGAAAGTTCTTCCTGTATAATTAATGAATTAATAATTAGGTTCGCATACCCTGTGAGCACAACGTAGGAAGACCCTGTCCAGAGGAGATTTGGAATCCTGAGCCTTGGCAGTCTTCTCTTTGCACCATGCTTGTCCCATTTTATTATTCTCTCCTCTCCTCTCTTATTCAGCAGTTTCCTGCTTTCTTCGAATCGATTTTATTTTCTCTGAACCGTTTTATTCAAAATTCTGGATTCTGGAATAATGCAGGCCATTTTCGATTGAAGGCTTCTTTCTCACGACCTAGCACAAACCGTTGTACATTGTAATCGGTCAAGCGAATTAACAATCGAATATCTTCAGTCGAGAGAGAAGGAGAAAATCACGTAGTCGTTTTAGCCTCTCGATGAGTGTTCGTTCAAATGTGCTGTAAATGTCAAAATCTTCTTATAAACGATTTGTTTTGCTTCAAGTACTGCATTAAATCTTCTGATGATCAAATAACAGTACTTGCACATCAAATCTTTTTTTAAATTGTAACTTTCAAAGTTATTTTGAACAACAAAATTGCTATTTTTAATCATTGCAATTTTTAAAAAGTTAAGAAATAACGAGAAAAAAGAAGTGATAATGGTAAATTTAATAATTCACTGGAGTATCGATCAATCGATTTCAAGAATTTGTAATCGATTGATCGATATTGAGAAATTAGCTTATGTAGATTTATCCCATCTTTTCGCTTTCTTCTGAAATTCTTATAGTCAAATAATGCTCAGCTCGACCTATTACTAACGGAACGACCTAATTTTTGACTTTATTTTTAGTTTTGAAAACCACATTATAACCACATTTGTAAACAATTGTAATATTCAACCAAAAATGCAATTGAATACAAATAGCTGATTTTGTCTTCTATTTTCTTGGAGAAAATTAAAAAAAATTAACAATAAAATGTAAGTTTCTACAATTTAAAAATTTTTATTACATTTTATTATTATTTTTTTTTGCTTTGTTTCCAAAATCTACACGGTATTATAGAAAAATACAGGATTTCACATTTCTTATTCTGATGTTTAACGCCATAGAAATACTTTTAATTTTACATGAATTATAAGTTACAAATCCTTCTTTAAAATACAAGAATTCATGGCAGTTGAAATTGGAACACTGCAATTAAAAGAATGTTGTAAGTGCTGGTATTTTAATGTAGAAATGTAAACATTTAAACAAAAAATATAAATTTTCACAAGAAATATTTTTAGAATTCGCATCATCGTTTCAACTTTTACTTTTTTGTCAATTTTTATAGGATATTCAATATATACGGTGACTGAAAAATCCCGAATAATGAACTTCCATAAATTATTTCAAATTACTATTAATGGAAATGCATGTGACAGGATATCAGAAGTTCTGTGGTTCGATTCCCAGTGGAGCGAAAAGAGAAGATCTTTTTTTCAAGAAAAATTTAATTTCTGAAATTATAAAATTTCCGAAATATCAAAATACCAAGTTGGAAAATTTTTGAATGAGAAACTCTCGCATTTAAACAATTAAAAAATTGTTTTTTGTTAAATATGATTTAATTATTCAAAAATGAAACAACCCAATATATTTATCAGAGAAAATTCTTTTTAATAATTAAAGGTTTTTAAAATTGTTTAAATTAACAATAACAATAGTTGAAGACAATAAATTTCTAAATAAAAAACTTTGTTTAAAAATGCCCATGCATAGTATTTCTCAAAAATTACAAAAAATGTTTTTAAACATTGAATTGTTAATTTGAACAAAAATAAAGAGAGGCTTTTAATGCTAACATGTTTTAAATTTATTTTAATAATACAATTTTTACACGATTATTATTATTATAAATTCCAAAAATAATTTTTAAAAACCTTAAACCTACTAAATTGAGATTTTTTAAGATTTCGAAATAAAATGTTGAAGTTTAGGAAAATTTGGAAAATAATCGAGGAAGTTTATTTGTAAGATATATTTAGAAGTTTTAAAAAGTTAAAAAAAATATTTTAAAACGTGAAGAGATTTCAAAAGAATTTAAGACACAGTGCAGATTTTTGAACATTATAAACATAATATTTATAAGCTTTTTAGGCATTTTTTAAGGTGTTACATTAATCAAACATTCCTAACAAAACTAAAAATGATATTTCCTAAGTTGATTTAAAAGTAATGATTTTAATTATTTCCAAAATTTTCAAAAAAAAATAATCTAAAAGATTTCAAGATAATATTTTTCATTTTGCAGGATTTTCAAAAAATTGTAGAAGAAATTCAACTTACAAGATAATAAAGTTATCATTAGATTCCTGGAAAATGTTGAAATGATTTTTTTTAACAAAATTTTAAGCGAATATTTAAAATGATAGCAAGACAAATTTTGATGTATAAATTCATGTTTCTAGATTAAAACTGCTTAAAATGGTATAGTTTAAAAATTTTATAAATTTTGTATGTGTACGTTATGTGTGCGTTTCAACCAACATTTTTTATGCCTTAGTTTTAAAACTTTAAAATTCAAATGTATTCCGCTTTGAGTGTTTTAATTTGCAGCTCAGTTTTTATAACTTCAAATACAAAATCTTATCTTCAAAAGTTTAGATATTTTAATTTCATTGAAATTGATCAATTCTTTCTCAATTATTCAAATTTTATTTTCAGTCCAAAAGTGTTTATTTTTCGACCTAGGGTGACAAATAGTGAGAACTTTGCAAAGGCATGATTTTAAACAACATATATGGCGTCCAATCGATTGTTATATATTTAAAAAAAACTTTAAGCGTAAGTTTTGTTGTTGTTTAATAACGATTATTTATTATTTTGTTTAATATTCTACCATTCCTTTAAAGTTCAAACAGCTTTTTTTATCGGTCATGTACACACGAATTTAAAATTATTTTACTGTAATATGCTAAATATTTTTCATTCCAGGTCGAAAAAGAACAACATTTGGCT
Organism: Acraspis erinacei; assembly: GCA_035041075.1. Classification (NCBI taxonomy): domain Eukaryota; kingdom Metazoa; phylum Arthropoda; class Insecta; order Hymenoptera; family Cynipidae; genus Acraspis; species Acraspis erinacei. Next base: position 19,128,730 of record JAWWLR010000155.1, on the reverse strand, counting down.
GCAAATTCATGTAGATGTAAAATTTAGTCAAAAAAAATGCAGGGAAAAATCAGAGGATTTTTAAAATGAAGTTTCGCGGTAACCCCATTTGCAGATGATCTCCCGTTTTTATTGGGAAACTTATGAGGAAAAATAATCTTCAATATTCTTGAGCTATAAAAAGCTGAGGATAGAAAAAGGTGCTTCTTCTCAAGCAAACACTAATCATGACGCAAAATGTTCTAAAATAGTGTCTGTAATTAATATTCAAGGTCTAGCACAGGAGTCAAGGAGTTGTAATATTTATAGATGCTTAGTTTTGTAATTAATTATTTTTTACTTGCTGTCTCTAATTATTTTCGTATCCTGAAAATCTAACGTTAATTACATTCAATTGCGTATTAATTTTAGCAATTGGAATAATACAAATTCTTAAGAGTTCTTTAAATCTATAATTAGTGATTTTAATAAAAGAAGTTCATTTATCTTTAACAAAGATGAAAGCTCCCATAACCGGATTGAATTGAAGACCACTTTTCACGCTTGGATTCATTGACTGCATATCTTGAAAACCCTGGTAGTTAATTAACTGACATTCTAAAATACATTTTTTAGTATTTATTACAGGCTGATAAAACCAGAATAGAATAAAATTGATTTATCTATTGACTTTCTAATCCGGTAAAAGAACCTTCATTTGATGAAGACGTTATAGGTTTAAATTAATTTTCTAATAGATACAAACTAGGGCATAACTTAAAATAAAAATTTAATTTAATTAAAAAATCCTTGGGTTCTGTTCTCTTTTATACCTAAAACATGGTAGGCTTCGACAGAACCCGACCAAAAAGGTCTAGCACCTCCCGTTTTTCTGTTATTATTACTGTAGTACCTGACTATAATTTTGAGACCAAATTCAAAAAATCTGTGAAGCCGTTTTTGAAAAAACTCAATTTGGGGGGGGGCTGCTATTAAGTATAATTTTTGGTTATAAGGACACAAAAAAAACCGAGAGGTACAAAACAATCTTCATAAGGTGGAATCTTTTTATAACGTCAGTCCCACCCAACTTTAGTCAATGAAGGGTCAGTATAGGGACATAATTAGAACGGGAAAAATCAAATTTGGTGTGTGTTGTAAACTGAGTTACGAGATACCTTGAAATATTTGACATCACGTTAAAATTTATTAAAATCTTGAAAATCCAGGAGAATGTGTCTAAATCTCTTAAAATCCCTTACAATATATAGAAGTCTTTTAAAAGCCATTACAAATCCCCAAAATCTCTTGAAATTTTTTGAAACCCTTTTGGATTTAGTTCCATTTTGTGGAAAACTCACTGAATTTTCTTTTATTTATTTCAAAAATATTTGTTATATTAAAAAAATTGTTTAAATGAAAGTTCCAGATCTCTATGAAATACATTTTTTTGCGTATTGATTTTTCCATTGAAACAACCCTTCTCAAGAAAAATTGAAAGAATTAAAAAGTACACACAAATATTTATGATATTTTTCAAAATCAGGAGGTATTATTAATTTTACTTATTAATAGACTCCATAAAAACTATGTATAACCATTTTTGACACTTAAAACTCCCAAATTAGTAGTTTGTCTTCGTTCTCAAAAATTTCACAACAAGTAATTTACCAAAAAAAGTAGATTTAATTTTTTTAGGTGGAAATTTTTTTGCAGATCAGTAAGAAAAACGAGAAAAATTTTTACATAAAAATACGAATAAATACAATAAATTACATCAAAAATTATAGTAAATTAGAACGTGTGTCTCTTTTTTTGCAGTTTATTGAATTGATTTGGATTCTCATGGAAAAAATTTTCTGGGTTTCCATGCTTATTATGTAAAATCACCTGGAATTGAAACCAAAATTTTTATTTGATTTTTTAAAAATTAATTTTCTGAAAGTACTGACGAAAAAAAAAATATCAAAACAAAATTTCGGCATTTTTCACCTTTTTTATTTTTCACGAGAAGGATTTTTTTCAATTAAATAATAATAAAAAATATTCAATAAGTAATAAAATTTTCGAACAAATTTAGCTAACAACAATCTTTCAGACCCTATTTTCAAAGGCTGTGTCTCGAAATTCGAGATGACTAATCTGTCCCCTTTTCCAACTCCCGTAATTTTTCGGGACGACGAGATAAAGCTTAAAAAAATACGCTATTTCGGTTGAAATTGAACTTTTATGTTGAAAAACAATTTGGTAAAAAAATGAACTATTTGGATGAAATTTTTTTTTTAAATTCATCTTTTCTTAAACAATCAATGTTTTGGTTCTAAATGTAATCTGTTTTGTTAAAAGTTAATCTATTTTATTTAAGGATTCAAAAATGTTGAATATTCAACTCCTCGGTTAAAATTTGAAGCGTTTTTATTCCGAAGCCTGCAGTTGTCATTCTTATATTTTTATACATTTTTAAATTCCAGGGCAGACATTTTTCAAAATTTTACTATATCAAAAAATACAAATTCAGTAAATGTGAAAAAATCCTTACTCTGTTTTCGTGATATTTTAAAAATATAAGCAGTTTTAAACTTTATGATATTGAAAACTGGATAGGATCATAATTTTTTCCAGGTATAAGTTTTCATAGTACCAAATAGTTGAATTTTCAACTAAAAAAGATCAATTTGTAATCAAATAGTTGAATTTTGGGCTAAAAAATATATGTTTAAATAATTGAATTATTTCATTTTGAGCTATGAAATAAGAATTTTCCACAACAAGAATTTTAAACAAAGTGATTAATTTATATACAAAATGATGAATCTTCAACTAGAATAGATTAATTTTAAACTAAAACTATGCGTTTTTAACAACAGAGTTTTTTACTTTCTACCAAGTAATTTCATTATCAAATAAAAAGATGAATATCCAATTAAAATGAAAAACATTTAACTCGAATACTTGAATTTTTAACCAAAAAGTTGAATTTTCAAACAAGAATATTTATTTTATACAAAAAATACAGATTTTCAACAAAATACACGAACTTTAAACAAAATAGTTGAATTTTCAACAAAAAATGCCAATTTTTCAACCATGAAGTTGACGTTATTTATTCAAAAAGAACAGTTTTCATCATAAAATAGAACAGTTAAATTTATTTTTACAGAAATTAATGTTCATTCATAGTGATGAATCTTAAACTGGAATACTTAAATTTTGAATAAAAAATATGAGCTTTCAACTAAAATAATGAATCTTTGACTGGAACAGTTAAGTTTCCAACAACAAATATTATTTTGAACCAAGCAGATTAATTTCTTCCAAAAAGACGAATTTTCAACAAGAAAAGATTAATTGTAAAAAAAATGAAGAGTCAAATTTGTAGTAAAAAAAATCATTTTCAGCCAAAGGAATGAATTTTAACAAAAATTATAAATTTGAAATGAAAATGATAAATATTTAAATGGAATAGTTGAATTTTAAAGTAAAAAGATTATTTTTCAACTAAAATGATGAATTTCTAACTAGAAAAATTAAATCTTCAACAAAAAAACATGAATTTTCGACCAAGAAGATTAATTTCTACCCAGAAAGAAATTTTGAATCAAAAATAAATGTTTTGAACAACTAATTGAATGGTTACATTTTTAGTTAAAAAATTATTATTTAACAGAAGAGTCGAAGTTTTACCCAAAACGATGGATTAGCTACACATTCAGTTAAGAAAAATAATTTTCAGTCACAGAAGAAACAAATTTTTAATTTGAATGGCGATAGTTTCAATTTAAAAAAATAATATTTAACAAAATAGTTTATTTTCAAACGAGTAATTAAATTTTCCAAAAATGGAATAGTTAAACTTTTAGGTAAAAAATTAATTTTTCATTTTAAAAATGACAAATTTTCCACTACATTGATGATTTTTCAACTAACATGATGAGTCCTCAACTGGAATAGAAGAATTTTAAACCAAAACGACGAATTAAAAAAAAGCACATGAATTTTCAACCAAGTATTATTAGTAACCAAATAGTCAACCAAGAGTAGAATAGTTATATTTTCAGTTATAGACATTAATTTCAAATTTAAAAAAATGAATTAATACAAAAAGAAATTAAAGAATTTTGCATTTCAATTATAAAATAAATTAAACAGACTCTCAAAAAAGTTCCCTGAATTTAGAAAAAATTTCCTGATATTTACAGGTTTTTCCGGGTAGAGTAGACACCCTGTATCCTGTAAAATTTTATTTATAGTGATCCAGTTCTCATTCCCATGTCTTCACATGCTCAGTGCTTTCTAAAATTTCAAAACATGATTTATTTTAAGAAAGACCCTGACCATTTTTTTATTTTAGGCCTAAAATAGTCGAAAGCCCCCCCCCCCACACACACACACAAAAAA
>JAWWLR010000155.1:19079306-19116965 GCA_035041075.1 Acraspis erinacei | reverse complement strand
ATTTTTTAGATGTCTGTTGGAAACATTTGTTTTGAAAAGTATAGGTATGTAGAAAGGAACAACTTTGAAGGAAAATTAACTTCTGACAGAAAATAAATTTTATTTATCACTCTCAAAGAAGAGCATGTTCTTTCATTTATTTTCCGGAATGTCTAATGAAAGCACTTGTTTTGAAAAGTTCAGGTATGTAGAAAGAACCCACTATGATAAATATAGGACTATAAGTATATATAAAGAACCAACTTTGAGGCAATAATTAACTTTTGATACAAAAAAAAAATTATATTTATAAGGATCTAGATTTGTATTCTTTCGAAAATTATTGTCATAGTCATTACTCTCAAAGAGGAACATGTTATCTCATTTCTTATCCGGAATATACTATGGAACCGCTTGTTTTGAAAAGTATAGGTATGTAGAAAGAACCTGCTTTGACCTTTTGATGGATTATTTTTTAAATAGCAAATCCATTTGGGAAGGAATTTGTGGAACACCTTTGCTGCACTGATTTTTGGGGAAGACAGGTGATTTAATTGACTTTTGTTCCGCACCTGTGTTCAGCAGTGGTGTAACAGGAAGGTCCATTGATCGAGATCTCGAGGACATGGGAAGTTGGGAACAAGCGAGCAATTCACATTGAATATTCCATCAAGAGGTCGAGGTCGAACGACCTGAATCGAAGAAAACACATCCGACACGAAGGAAGATCGATTATCACTGACTAACTGGTACCGAACTGGTACCGGTCGAGTACACGTCGAACACTGGCACGCGGACAAGCGACATCACGGGACTGGACTATGCTAAACTAAACAGCTATCGCGGGATTGGCTTTCTAACCACAGCTTCCATACGCCATACATTCTGCAGCAAAGTCTCACCATGGACTCATACTCCTCTCCTTTCCTCTCCTCTCTTCACTCTTCTCCAAAGAACCCAGACCTCTCTCTTCTTCTCGAGAGTAGATATGTTGCTTTCATTGTTTGTGGAGACCAGGTGAGTAGGTCCCTCCCCCTCCTTTCAGGTGCATCCGCGGCCCGTCTAGAGATCAGGCCAACCTTTCTCTTGGTTCCTTTTTATTGGTTCCTTAAAGTTAAGGTAGTTGTCGTGCCAAAAGTCAAATACCTCAAAAAAATAGTTTTTCTATGATTTTGAAAATCAAAATATTATAACTAATGTCATTTCAAATAAAAAATATTGCTTTTCATGAAAACTGTTAAAATTCACAACAAAGAAAAACATTAATTTTTTCTGACCGTACCTTCTTACCAAATTTTGAAGAATGATTGCATTTTTAGTAAATGACGTCTTATTTTCCCCGGGAAAACATTCTCTATAACTCTACTGTTTCCAATTTTGAAAGTAAATTTTTCATGGCTGCAAAAAACATGGTTAAAATTAATGTTTTTTTATTGTGAATTTTAACACTTTTTCATCAAAAATGTTTTTCATTTGAAATGACATCAGTTCTGATATTTTGATTCTTTAAATCGTAGAAAACATACATTTGTTCTTTTTTGTCCTCTCGCGCATATTTAAATTAAAATATAAAATTAACATTAATAGACCGAATCCATTTCAAATCAGGCAGGGTCCTACACTTAAAATCGCATAATCTCTCGTCGAAGAAATTTGTGGGCTTTCAGAGGAAATTAGGCGACACGTATTTTTCTGATTTGCAAAAAAAAAATTTCTAAAAAGTTATGCGTATTAGAATGCTGTTCTTTGTTTTAAAAAAAAACGATTTTTTTCTTTATATCTCTATAAATTCTTCCTAATTAAGATATTTAATATTTTATTTTTAATTTCAATAGCATTCATCGTCTTTTTTCAAAATTTGCCGGGTAATTGAAAATGGGGCTTAAAATTAACAAAACAGAAGCGGTTATTCTGAAAAAATTAAAAATAGTTTTTCTTAAAAAAAACCCACCTTCAAATTTTTTCGCCATTTTTTTTAACTTGTACTTTGATAATTCATATTTCTTAAAATCGAATTTTCTACTTTTTCATGGAAACAATGACAGATATGAAAAAATGTTAAGATAAAAGTTTGCAAGTCTAAAAAAGTTCCATGAAAAATGTCTTTTCTTTTTGCAACATTTTTCATAGCTTACAAGAAAAACTAAAAAATTACATTTTTAAGAAAAAAATACGCCGGACCTCAAAAATGTTTTAGCCCTCATGATGCTGAGAAGATCTTTCTTCTATTATTATAAAATTTTAAAAACTATTTAAAATAATAAAACAGGTTGGTTTTTCAAGAAAATCTTTTTCATAATTTTCTTCAAATTTTGAAAACATGAAAAAAGTATATTTCCTAGAAAACCCCACCTTTTTTATTCTTCTAAACATTTTTAAAGTGTCTACTGTCAGAAGAAAGGCGTCTTATCAGCATCATACGGGGTAATCCATTTTTGAGGCCGGGAGATCCTTTTCCCTAAAAATTTACTTTTTTCAATTTTTCTCGTAAAATATAAAAAATTTTACAAAATAACAAGAGATATTTTCCATAAAGCCTTTTTAGACGTGCAAACTTTTATCTTAACATTTTTTCATATCTTTCATTGTTATCAAGAGAAAGTAGGAAATTCGATTCTAAGAAAAAAAATCCTCCTTGCTATAAAAGTTATTTAGCAAGCCTCAAACTTAGAAGATATTTTCATTATCAAAGTACAAGTTCAAAAAAAAAAAAATGGCAAAAAATTTAAAGGTGAGTTTTTTGAGAAAATCTGTTTTTAATTTGCTCAGAAAAACCGCTGCTGTTTTGCTCATTTTAAGCCTTTTTCAGTTTTCCAGCAGAATTTGAAAAAAGACGATGAACGATATTAGAATCAAAAATAAAATATTAAATATTTCAATTGGGCTAAAATTTATAGAGGTTTAAAGAAAAATTCGGGTTTTTGAAAGACAAAGCACAAAATTCAAATATGCATTACTTAAAAAAAAAAATTTCATATCGGAAAAATACGTATCGCCTAATTTCCTCTAAAAGACAACATATTTCTTCCTCGAGAGATTGAAATGATTTTGGTCATTACTAAATTTTTGTATTTCATAGTATGACCGAATCCATTTGACGTTTTAAAACCGGTTATAGATTACAATTTTTAAAAGCTTTTTATGTTTTTAGGGTTTCGTTGTTCCGAACAGAAACCCTTCTTTTTCGGTCATAATTCAGGGGAAAAGCGGGAGGGAAAGTAGGAGAAGTGGTGGGATTTATGAGGAGATTAGGGGCTTTAATGACTCTAAAGAATATAATTTTTTATCGCTGAGGAGAAATCCTAGGGCAATAATTAATGATAAACTAACATATATGTAGCTATATATTGATTTTCTTATCAAAACAGTTTTATGTTTGTTTTAAATTGAGTAATAATCACACAAATTCATAATTAAGAAATATTTCTTATTGTTACTAACAGAAATTATAAATAAATTTAAAAAGTGGTCACTTTTGCATAAAAACAATTTATTTTTTCTGCTAAAAAAAAATCAATTCCAGTTATATTTCGTTAAGAAAATGTGCCTCTGACGCTTAATTTGTATTGTTATTTAAAATTATTATTAAATACGTCCTCACTTTTACACTTCTTGCATAGTTCAATATTGTTTTTTTCATAAAACTGATTAAAATTTTTTTTAAAGTGATTAATACTAATAGAATATTCAGAAAATTATAATTTTTCATACAAATAAAATGTTTAGTTTTTATAATTTCTTACTATTATTAAGAAATTATTAAATAAATATTCTATTGTATCTGTTTTTCACAAAAAATAAGATTTTTTTTTCTTTACTACGAATTTAAGATTTATTATGGAGTAAAATCAACAATAAATTACCTTAAATTGCAACAATACTATTTCTCATAAGTATTTATTAGCAAACGAATGCTGAAAGTGACTGTTTTTGCACTTTGTTGATAATTTATATTATTAGCAATGAGAAGGATTTAATGCATATTATGTTCTGTGATTATGAATCAATTATAAACATATCTCAAATTGGTTTTATGAAAAAAAACATTTTTTACCTATGGAAGAAATGCTAAAATGAATATGCATTCAATATTTGTTGATAAGAATAGCAATTAAGTGTTACCGATACATTTTCTTAAATAAATATTGCAGTTCGGTTGTCTGGAATGTTTTTTAGTAGAAGGAATAATTTTTTTCTATGTCAAAGTCAATAATTATTTTATAATTTGTTTATTACTTTAATTATTAAGAATTATAGAGATATACCTTAGCAAAAATTAAAAAAATGAATATTTATTTAATAATTTGTTGATAACAATAACAATCATCACTCAACGTCACTTTTTCTCAAAAGAAAATTTTTATTCAGATCTCTTGGATACTTCTTAGTAAAAAAATATAATTTTTTATGTGTAAAAGAGACTTTTTTCCTTAAATTTTTAGGAATAATAGGTATAACATAGTCACTTATTATAAATTTCCCATTTTGTATTTTTTAAAATTTTTTGGCCAGAAAAAATTACTTTGATTTCTTTTCCAAACCTTGACCTTTTGCATTTTTTGAAATTTCAAGGTTTTTCTTTTTCCAATTTTTCAAGTTTTTTCACTTTCAAAATCGATGAGAACCTAAAAGATGAGAAAAAGAACTTCGCGTTTCATTTTTTTTACCGGAATAGATTTACCATTTTTTATTATTTCTTCATTTTTCTCGACGGTTTCAAAAGAGCGAAAAAAGTTTGACAAACTAAAACAAGGTAATCTTTAACATCTCAAAACTCGCCAAAAGGGCAAGGCTTTGAAAAAATAATTTAAAAAAAATTTGTTCTCCCGGAAAACAAAGAAATACCACATGGGAAATTGATATAAAGTAGAGTGTATTTATACATATTATTCCTACAAAGTTCAGTATTAAAAATTGGATTTTTAAGAAAAAAGGTTGTTTTTTTTATTCTCAAAAAATCTAAATAACTTTACCGTTTTAATTATTTTTTCGTGGATTGTAAAAGAGTGAAAAGTGCTACATACTCTATTATTTTTCGAATATTGTCAATATTCTTGGAAATAAAATAATTTTTTATTTACAATACCAATTTTAGATGAAAAACACTGGCATAAAATAACACCAAATTATTTAAGATTGTAAATATTCTTTTAATCCGATCTTTTTGTTTAAAATAACCATAACTATCTGGCATTTGAATAGATGAATATATTTATAAACAATAATAATTTGTTTAAACATTAATTCTTGCTAAATTAAATTAATTATTAAGTCACTCCATGTGAAAAATTGACAAATAGTTAAAAATTTCAGAAAAAACTGTAACTTTCTACCATTAAGCAAAGAGAATAGTAAAGAAAGTATATATCTAGTGTTAATATAAAAGAAGATGGCTATAAACAATAATAATTTATTTAAACAATTATATTTGATAAATTGAATTTAAAATTAACTTACTTCAATTGAAAAGTGGACAAAAAGTTGAAAATTTCAGAAAAATCATCAATTTCTAGCATTATTCAAAGAGGATAATGTTATGAATACTAATAATTCGTTTAGACAATTGTGTTTGTTAATATTCATGATATTAATTAATCACCCTAATTAAAAATGGAACAAAAAGTGGAACATTTTTGAAAAACCCGCAACTTTACAACTATTCTAATAAAAACTTCTAAAAACAATAATAAATTGTTTAAACAATTTATGACAACCTCTCCTTACCAGTTTAAAATAGTATTTTATGAATTAGAAACAATATTTATTTAAAAACCCGCATAACATTTAAATTAGTGTCAAGAACTCACAAAACGTATTTTTTCACTTATGGGATTTTTTTGAAACACTATAAAACGTACTGATGGAGTGATATTCAAAAAGTAATATTTAATTTGTAGTCTATGGATAATTTTAAAACAAAATTTTGAGTTTCAACTTGATTCAGTTAATATTGACGATTCTGTATGAAATTTACAAAAACGTATTTTTTCTTATGGGAAATACGTCTTGCAGGTTAAAAAAAACATAAGTCTAAAATGGGTTTTGCGATTTTTGGGCTCTAATTATGTTTTTTTTTTGCGTTTTTTCAATGCATATGGTTTGTAATACATAAAATACTACTTGACACTAATTATTAGATGTTTGCATACATTTTTAAAAGAACTTTCCACTTGTTGTCCAATTTTCATTTACAGTGAGGTAAGAATAAATTAATTCCAATGAAAGTAATTGTTTATATAATTTATTATTATTGTTAATAATAATCTCTTAGAATAATGCTGGAAAATAGCAGTTTTTTCCTCAAAAATTAAATTTTTGTCCAATTATTAATTAATAATAAACAAATAATAATAATTAATAATAAATAACTTTTAAACAATTATTTTTGAGAAATTAAATTAAATAATAACTCACTTTAAGTGAAAAATGGACAAATTAAATCATAAATTGAAAAGTTGAAAATTTAAAAAAAGCAATTTCTAGCATTATTGAAAAGGAATATTATTCACAATAATAATAAATTGTTTCAGAAATTGTGTTTGTTGACATTAGTGAACAATTACCTCACTCTAATTGAAAAGTGGACTGAAAATGGAAATTTTGGTTAAAAACCGCGATTTTTTATCTTTATTCTAAGGAAAAGCGGATAAAAAAATAATAAGTTGTTTACAAAATTTAGGAAAATATTTAATTGTTAGTATAAATTAGTGTTCAATATATTAAAAACAATTTGAATTACAAAAAACAGCAAAAATAATCATTAGTGCCAAAAGCTCGCAAAACCCATTTTTGCACTTATGGGATTTTTTTGAGTACCTAAAAAACAAACTTATGGGAGCCATATTTAAAAAGTAATATTTTATTCATATTCCATTGTTGAGTTTCAACTTGATGCAACGAATATTGAAGATTCTGAACACATTTTACAAAACGTATTTTTTTCTCATGGGAAATAAATGTTAAACTTCATCGGGCATGCGCTACATCTAAATATGATTTTTTTTCAAAATTAAAGAAGCAGTAATATTTTTTTCATAATCTTCTTCTTTAATAGTTGCCTTTCAAAGTTTCAATTTTAACGCTTTCCAAAAGTGATTTCCTTGATCTGAATTTCGTAGACGTAGATAAAGTGATTTCTATCGAGGTAAACTCCGGGGATTTGTTATCAAGTTAGAAGTTCTTGATCAAGATCCTCTTGATAGGAATTAATTTCACTAGATATTGTGTTATGGAAATTGCACTCCAGGATTAGAAAGTCTCTTTTTCGTATTTAAAAATTTATTTGTTATTATTAAATTAAGAAAAATTACTCTTTAATAAAAAAGTTCAATTTTCAAACAAATAAATCATTTTTCCAACAAAATACTTAAATTTAAAACCAAATTATGGAAGTTTCAACCTAAAAAGGGGAATTTTAATTTAAATAGTCAAATTAAAAAAAAACTTAATTTAAAATAAAAAAAGTTAAATTGTTAACAAAATAGTTAAATAGTCAAGACAAAAAGACAACTTTTTATAAGATAGATTAGTCTAAAGCTTAATTTCCAACAAAAAAAATACACAAACAAAGATTTATGAGTTTTTAATGAAAAAAGAGAAAATTTCAAACCAAAAAGATTAATTTTCTACAAACAAGGCGAATTTTCATACAAAAATGAAAGTCGCATTTTCAGTTAAAAAATTAATTTAGATCATTTTTAACAAAGTAGTTTAACTTTCACATAAGTAAGTAAATTTTCAATTGAAAAAAAAAATAAATACAGAAATTGTTTTTAATTAAAAAGTATTTTTTAGAGGACAATTGAGTTTTCAAACAAAAAAGTTTAGTTTGGAACACAAAGATAAATTGAAAACAAAAAATGTTACAGTTTGTATTTTAAACAACGAAAAAACGAAATTTTAATTAAATTGTTTAATTTTCAACCAAAAGAGTTCAATTTTGAACAGAATAATTACATTTTCAACAAAATAGTTTAATTATTAAGGAAATAGTTCAATTTTTAACAAAAAAGAAAAATTCTCAAAAAAATATAATAATTAAAATTCCAATGACAAAAAAAAAAGAAAATTTCTGTGAAAGGAGATTAATTGTAAAACTAAAAACACTTAGTTTCAGCACAGAAGATTAATTTTTTCACAAAAAGAAAGAATTAACAACAATAAAGATCCATTTTCAACTAAAAGTGAAACAGACGAAATTTCGAGAACAAAAAAAAACGAATTTTCAAACCAAATATTCGATTTTCTAGTAACAAAAATTTCAGTTGAATTTTCATCACAAAAATATGAATTTTAAACAAAACATTCATTTTCTACTAAAATAGATGAATTATTAATTAAAATAATCAATTTTCCATCCCAAAAGACGAATTTTCAACAAATAAAGATTTTTCAGTCAACAAAGAAAAAAAGTTAATTCAAATTGTTGAACATTTCAGCCAAAAGGCAAAATATCTGTAAAACTGTTGAATTTTAAACCAAAAAATATTAATTTTAAACTAAAAAATTAATTTTCAACGAAAAAATGGGTTTTTAATAAAAAAAAAAGAGGAGATTTCAAACCAAAACGATCAGTTTTCTACAAAAACGGTAAATTTTCAACTGACGAAGAGAAATTTCTAACCAAAAATGGAAAAATCATACTTTCAGTTAAAAAATTAGTATTGAACAAAAAGAAATGAATGTTCAACAGAATAGTTAAATTTTCAATTAAAAAGAGAAATTTTCAGCCAAAAAAGTAATTTTCTAACAAAGCAGTTCAATGTCCGACCAAGTAGTAAAATTTTCAATTAGAAAAGAATAATTTTTAAATAAAATAATGAATCTTTAACCAAAAAAGTTAAATTTTCAATTCAAGAAAATTATTTTCAAATGAAATGATGAATCTTCCTTAAAATATATTTTTAACGTGGTGGCTTAATACCTTTTACCAAGTATTTCTTCATTCAAGAAGAAAGATGAATTCTTAACGAATAACGCAACAGTAGATCTATGTGTTTCGGTAAAAAAATAATTTAATTTTAAATCTAAAACAGTTAAATTCAACAAAAGAAGATGAATTTTCAACAGAATAGTTGGAATCTTCAACCTATAAAAATTGTACTATTAATAATTATATTAAAATTTTAATTTTATGATATCCGTTTTGTGTTTATAGTTGAATTGACAATTTAAAAATATTAATTTTCAACCAAGGAGATGAATTTTCAACTAAAATGATAAATCTTCAATTGTAATAGTTAAATGCTCCGTTAAAAAAAAATTAGTTTTTACATAATGGGATGAATTTTCAAATAAAAAATATTTTAATTTTAAATATAAAAGAGTCGAACTCAATCAAAACGATCAATTTTCAAGAAAATAGTTGAACCGTCAACCTAAGAAAATTAATGTTAAAAAAAAAAATTATTTTTGTCCAAAAATATGGATTTTCAAAAAAAAATTAATTATCTACCAAAATAGTTTAATTTCTCATCCATAAATATGAATTTTCATCAAAAAATTTGTATTTGCAACCAAAGAGGATGACTTTAAAAAAAAATGTTGGCTTTTCAAAATAATAAACAAATTTGTAACTAAAAGGATAATCGTCAGGAGGCAGCAGCTGCAAAAAATAGAAATTCAAGAAATACAAAAAAATTAATTTAAATTTAAAAATTCCTAATTTAGTATCCTTGAAAATCACTTAAACAGCCTCTTATAGAAATTTCATAACTTTTGCTTTTTTTAAATCCTGAGTTTTCCTCACGAATAAAATGTCCTCGATTTACGACCAGCCTGGTGGATTATTAATTAATTTTCCAATTATCAAAGTAGTTTCATAAACTTTCTATTCAATGTTAGTACTCTTCTTATAAAAAATCGTTAACAATGTTAAACGCATTCCGTGCAAATTCCAAAATCGCATCAAACATTCTCATATTTATTCTAGAAAAATTGACTATAATTCCTATGGTAATTTATACTGACCGCATTTTATATAAGAATAAGAGGAAAATTTTAGAAAACAATAAACTAAATTTATTCTTTCGAGGATTGTTATATAAATGCGTTATGCGTAAAGGTATTTCAAATTGCATAATATACGGTATATAAACAGCTAGATATTTATTATTTGTTTGCCACTCTAAAAAATATTTACGATTAGATTAAAGACAAACAATTAAAATCAGGTATAAAAATTTTCCTTTTTTCGAACTACAAAGTCAATTTGCATGTAAATAGACTTTATGCCTCTACAATTTGCTTTTCTGCCGTAAACCATAACGCATAACCATTAACCAGATCCATTATTGAAATCCATATCTGGTGTAGCCGGATACTTTAAGAGTCGATTTATTTTTTATTTTTAAGAAGTAAACCACTAATTTACTTTTACAAGAGCATTTATTAAATCTTTTGAAAAATAAATTCTGTATTGGAATTTTTTCTATTTTTTATTTCTCTTGAACTCTTATCAATTTACTCTATTCAATGGATTTTCAATCTTCTTTAGTCTTTGTTTAATTTATATCGAATTTAATCACGAAACAATTTTAAACTTTAAACTTGAAATATCTTCTAAATAATTAATTCCTCAAAATCATGTTTTTGAATTTTGAAATTCGCTTTCTTTATTTTACCTTGAATTTTAATAAATTTTATCAAATTCTATTCATAAACCTTCAATTTCTTTGAATTTACTTTAATTTTAAGGAAATCAATGTAATTCTTCCATTATTTTCTCAAATTCATTTCAATTTATTGAACTATTCTACATTCAAATTTTTTTTCCATTTATTTCCATTTCTTCCATTTTTTCCATTTCCATTTTTTCGCTTACTCCTGAATTTAATAATCGAATAACTCTCAATTTCACCTATTGCTAACTAATAAAAAATTAAAAACATAAATCAAAGATAAAAAAGCAATTTTAGTTACGCCACATTTTTTAAATTTAAATTTTACCTAGATGTAATATCAAGCTTATTAAAAATTAAAATTTTTGCAGATTTCGAAATAAAATTTTGAACCCAATTAAGGATCTTGAAAGGTTTTTAAAAAAATACAAAAGTTTTCTTCAGATTGCTGGGAAAATGTTAAATGATTTTATATTTATCAAATTATTATTAAGAGATTATTTTAAAACATTCAAAAAAAATTTGAATATTAAATAACAATGGAAGAATTATAAATTTGGAAAAATTCGAGAAATGTTAAGATCAGTATAAAAGATCTGAAAAAATTCAAAAATAATTAAAAACTTGAAAAGATTTCAAAAATGCATCTTTCCAACATTTTTCTCAATTCATTCGAACTCTTTTGAACTTCACTTAAAATTTTTTTTGATATTATAAAATTATCATTAATTTGCTCAAATTCAATTAAAATTATTATGAATATTGAAAATGCTACAAGATTAGAATTTCGGTATTCTTAATAATTTCGGTAATCTTAATGGAATAAATCTCAACTCGACCTATTGCTAACGAAAAGATCTAATTTTAGATTTTATTTTTAGTTTTGAAGCTCCAGATGGATGAAATATTTTTTTAAGCATAAATACCTCGTGGAAAATTTTTTTACTAGCTATTATTACATTTCTAGAACTGTTTAACTTATATTTTCTTATAGAAAAGGAAAAAATTAATAAATGCGTATAATTTTAAACAATTAAAATATTCGTACAACTTTTTATTAATAATTTGTTTACTTTGTTATAAAAATGTACAAGGTATTACTAAAAATACAGGATTCTCATTATTTTTCCTTTGGGTGTTTGAAGTCATAAAAACGCTTAATTTTACGTAAATTATTGTCGAAAATTATAAATCGTTAAAAAATACAAGATTTTACAAAAGTTGAAATAATTGGGTAGTCTACTTGAAACAATATTGCAAATACTGGTGAGAAGTAACTAAAACTAAAATAAGAACTAAATGCAGAATTTCTGTTTAAAATTTGCATAGTATTTTTAAAAAATTTCTCCTAAAGTTCTCACTAGAAAAATCTAATACTTTGTTTTTTGGGGGTTTTGAGTACCTAGTATTCGGAAAAATATCGCCCGATAAATCGCTGACACGTTCGCGCAGAATTTTGTCAGAAATTTAAAAAAATTGGCATGACGCAAAAACCAAATGAAATTTTAGAAAAAAAGAAATGAAAACCTTTGTTTGCGAACTCCAATTCCTATACTTGTTTTTTACCTGTCTTTTCTTTTGTAAGAAATGATGTATCGTAAATTGCATTCAAGGTTTCACTTTTCACAGAGACTACTTCCCGTCAGCGATATCTTATCTTCACGCGTGTATATTACAGTATTTTATTCTGCATGCAAGCAACAGTTAATCTTTTCTTATGTATAATTAATTTTATTGAAAATAGAACATTCTTGTCTCGCGCTTCTATTTTTTTCTAAATTTTCATTGATTAAAAAAATAATATTAATTTAAAGAATCTAAATTTAGATTCCTCAAATTAATCCGCCGTTAATCCCGTCAATCCGAGAATATCACAACAATCCCTTATGTATATATAATTTATATAAAAATAGAGAGCTCTTGTCTCAACCTTTTATTTTTGTTTTATTTTAATTTTCAGTTGTTAAATAAATAATATTTATTTATAAAATATTAATTTAGATTTTTGAAATTAATCCGCTGTAAATCCCATCAATCCCGCGTGTATAATTTATTTTATATATAAATAGAGCACTCTTGTCTCGATCTCGACTTTCTATTAATTAGACTTTAAATTTTCAGTTGTCGAAAAAACAATATTAATTTGAACAATCTATATTTAGATTCTTTAAATTAATCCGCCGTGAATACCATCAGTCCTGCATCTATAATTTATTTTGTATAAAAATAAAGCACTCTTGTCTCGATCTCGACTTTCTATTAATTTAAACTTTAAATTTTGAGTTATTGAAACAATAATATTAATTTGAACAATCTATATTTAGATTCTTTAAATTAATCCGCCGTGAATCGCAACAGTCCTGCATCTATCATTTATTTTATATAAGAATAGATTACTCTTGTCTCGATCTCGACTTTCTATTAAATTAAACTTTAAATTTTGAGTTATTGAAAAAATAATATTAATTTGAAGAATCTATATTTGGATTATTTAAATTAATCCGCCTTGAATTCCATCAGCCCTACATCTATAATTTATTTTATATAAAAATAGAGCACTCTTGTCTCGATCTCGACTTTCTATTCATTTAAACTTTAAATTTTGAGTTATTGAAATAAGAATATCAATTTGAATAATCTATGTTTAGATTCTTTAAATTAATCCGGTGTGAATCTCATCAATCCCGCATGTATAATTTATTTTATATAGAAATAGAGCAGTCTTGTCTCGATCTCGACTTTCTATTAAATTAAACTTTAAATTTTTAGTTATTGAAGCAATAATATTATTTAAAAGGATTTGAATTTAGATTCTTTAAATCAATCCCCCGTCAATCCCGTCAATCAAAAAATGTTAAATTAATCCCGCGTTTATAATTAATTGTGCATAAAAATAGAACACTCTTGTCTCGACTTTCTGTTTTTTTTTATTTAAAATTTTCAGTTGTAAGTAAATAATAATTTATGGAACCTAACTATAGATATTCTTTTAAAAATTCCCACCCCCCTCCCCTAAATTCCATCAATCGCGCATGTACTCGTATCATTCATTTTATATAAAAATAGAGCAATCTTGTCCCGATATCGACTGTCTATTAATTAAAATTTTTAATTTTCAGTCATTGGAGCGATAATATGAAATTAAAGAATCTAGACTCATGTTAGGTTCTTTAAATTAATAGAGCACTCTTGGGACGAATGAAAATCCCGAAAAATAATATTCCCGATATACTCCCAAATTCTTAATTAGGAAAATTATCGAATAATAAAATTCCCGAAGATTTAAATTTCGGAATAATAAAACTTCCCGAGTTTTAAAATTCCCGAATAATGAAATTCTCGAATTGGAAAATTTCAGAATATTAAATATACCGAAAAATAAAATTTCTAAAAAATAAAATTCCTGAACTGTAAAATTCCCGAATAATAAAATTCATGACAAGAAAATTGGACAATTATAAAATATCCGAACCAGAAAATTCTCTAGTAATAAAATTATCGAACTGTAAAATTCCCGAAAGAACATTACAGAATTATAAAATATCCGAACTAGAAAATTCCCGGATTTAAACCGTAAAATAATTGTTTTTAAATAAATATGATGTATTTATTAAAAATGCAATAACCAAATATTTTCATTGCAGAAAAAATTATGCTAGGAGGACTGAAAATAATCATTAAAAAATTAATAAAATTAATAAAATATTAATTAAAAATAAATTAGGAAAATTAGCTAATAACAAAATTCCCGGAAAATAAAAATACCGAATTGGAAAATTCTCGAATAATAAAATCCCGAATTATAAGATTCCCAAATTGGAAATTTCCCGAATAATAAAATTCGCGGCAGAAAATTGCTGAATTATTAAACATATGAATTTGAAAATTCCCGAATTTAAACAAGTAAAATTTTTTATAAATATTTTTTATTGATTACAAATACAATAATAAATTTTGTTAAAATTATTTTTAATGTTTAAAATTTGGAAAATTGTTGTTTGAATTTAAAATAACAATAATTTTAATAAAAATATTTCTGGATGACGCATTTTTTAATGTGCATAGTATTTTTTTAAATATATATAAAGAGCGTTCACTAAAATCGAATTTTAAATTTATTCCTGACTTTATATAAAAAAAAATTGGAAATAAATTAGGTTCCGAGAAAATAAAGGAGGAATTTTTCCACATGAATTCTCATTTTTTTAAACGCTTACTGTATTTTCATAACGATCTAATTTATAGAACATATGCCACACGTGCGAAAAAAAATCCCAATGAATTTTATCGGAACCTAATAATATTCTTTCTTTGTACTTTTTATGTATCGATTCAGTAACTTCATAGCTAACAGCTAATTTTTTATTAAAATGAAAATTCGATTTTTTTATCACAATCATGCGAAAAAATCCCTCCTCCATTAAGTAGGAACCTAATATTTTTCCAACATTTATTTCTATAAATTCAGCAACTCAATATCTGCAAGCTAAATTCTCATTTTTTAAACTTGAAAATTGGATTATTTGACACACTCAAAATTTGACCAAATTTACCCCTCGAACCCAAAAAAATCACCCTCTATTTCCATCGTCCTTATAGCGACTTTCAAAAAAATATATGTACATTTAAAATTCGATTTTTGCGAAAGCTTTTGTATTTTTTTAAATACTATGCATATTTAAAAAATGCATCATCCAAACATATTTTATTCAAAATTATTGTTATTTTAAATTCAAACAATAATTTTCGAAATTTTAAACATTAAAAGTAATTTAAGAAAAGAAAAATTCATTATTGTATTTGTAATAAAAAAGCATATTTGTACAAAATTGTAATTGTTTAAATTCGGGAATTTTACAATGAGGATATTTTATAATTCGGCAATTTTCTGTCGGGAATTTTCCAATTCGGTAATATTCTTAACTGCCGGGAATTTTATTATTCGGGAATTTTCGAATTCGGTAATATTATAAACTGTCGTGAATTTTATTAATCGTGAATTCTCCAATTTGGTCATTTTATTTTTCGGCAATTTTTTTATTCGCGAATTTTATTATTCGGGAATTTTAGAATTCGGGAATTTTACAGTTTTGGCAATCTTATTTTTAGAATTTTTCAGTCGTGCAAATAAAATTATTTATTTATTAAAAATATAATAATAACATATTTTCATTGTAGAAAAAATAATGTTTAATGTTTAAAGAGAACGACTGAAAAATCGCGAAAAATAAAATTCTCGACATTACCAAATTCCCGAATAAGAAAATTCATAAATAATAAAATTTCCAAATAATAAAATTCTTTAATTGGAAAATTTGCGAATAATAAAATTCCTTAATAATAACATTCCCGAATTGGAAAATTTCCGAATAATAGCATTCCCGAATTGGAAAATTTCAGAATAATAAAATTCTTCAATTGCAAAATTCCCGAATAATAAAATTCCCGACACTTTTAAAGTCCCGAATTAGAAGAATCCCGAAAAATTAAATTCCCTAATTATAAAATTTCCGAGTTATAAAATTCTCAAATAATTAAATGACCGAATTTAAAATTCCAGATAGAAAATTGCAAAATTAAAAAAATGTCTGTACTAGAAAATTCCGGGATTCAAACAATAAAATAATTGTTTTTAAATAAATATGATCTATTTATTAAAAATGAAATAACAAAATATTTTCATAGCAGAAAAAATTATGTTTAATGTTTAAATAGAACGACTGAAAAATCGTGAAAAATCGAATTCTCGACAAAACCAAATTCCCGAATTAAAAAATTCTTGAATAATAAAATTTCCGAAGAATAAAATTCTTGAATTGGAAACTTTCCGAATAATAAAATTCCCGAATAATGACATTCCCGAATTCGAATATTTCCGAATAATAATATTCCCGAGTTGGAAAATTTCAGAATAATAAAATTCCTAAATTGGAAAATTCCAGAATAATAAAATTCTTGAATAATGAAATTCGAAAATAATAACATTCCCGAGTTGGAAAATTCCAGGATAATAAAATTCACGACAGAAAAATTCAGAATAATAAAATATCTGAACTTGAAAATTCCCTAATTCCAAAAACTAAAATGATTGTTTTTAAATAAATATTATTTATTTATTAAAAATGCAATAATCAAATAATTTGATTTGAGAAAAAATGATTTTTAATGTTTAAACGGAACGAGTGAAAAGTCCCGAAAAATAAAATTGCCGACACTACCAAATTCACGAATAATGAAATTTCAGAATAATAAATTTCTTGAATTTGAAAATTCTCGAATTTAAAAATTCCCGAATAATAGAATTCTTTATTGGAATCCCTAAATTATAAAATTCGCGAATAATGAAATTCCAGAAATGCAAAAATCTCGAAAAATAAAATTCCCGACAGAAAAATGCAGAATTATAGAATATCTGAACTAGAAAATTCCCAAATTCAAATAACTAAAAAAATTGTTTTTGAATAAATATCATTTATTTATTAAAAATACAATAATAAAATATTTGCATCGAAGAAAAAATGATTTCTAATGTATAAAGGGGAGGACTGAAAAATCCCGAAAAATAAAATTCCCGACACTACTAAATTATCGAATTGGAAAATTTCCCATCAATAAAATTCGAGAACAATTAAATTTCAATTAATTTGTTTTATACACATAAAATTAAATAAATTCCGAGTGAGTCACGCCTACCCCGAAAGGGAAACGGCTTAATGGTGTAATAATAATCATAATTAATATTTTTGTTTATAGAATTAATTAAATAATTAAAAATCAAATGATGTTACAAATAATATTTTTTTATTTATAACAAAAATTTAATTGTTTATATTCAGAAATCTTATAATTCGGAAATTTTCCTATTAGGGAATATCAATATTCTAAAATATTATTATTCGGGAATTTTATTATTCTAGAATTTTCCAATTCGGAAATTCAGCAGTGTCGGGTGTTTTATTTTTCGGGATTTTTCAGTCATGCCGCACTGTTATCTCAACCTTCTACTTATTTAAACATTGAATTTTAAGTTATTGAAAAATAATATTAATTTAAAGAATCTAAATTTATATTCTTGAAATGAATCGACCGGCAATCCTGTCAATCAGAAAAATATGCATATTAACAAATTGTTATGAGAATTGGATTGCATTCGCAGAGCTGCTTCCGAGTCTTAATTAGGAGCATCTCCCACGTAATTAAGTAAGCTTGATTTCCATTCCACCCACCGCATGAGACAATTTGCATAATATTATAGAACAATTTCAAAAGCTATTAAAATATTCACTTTGTGACATTTTAAAATAATTACTGTCTCAAGGTCCACGGCCTTTTAAATCTATATCTCTTATTACTAGAATAGTACAATTGTTTCTATAAAATAAATAGTAATAATAAAATAAATGTGTGCAAAACGTGATAAATCAATTTGATTTAATTTTTCAAAATGTTAAGGACACATGGTAGCTTGAAATCGATTGTTCAAAATTAATTTTTAAATGGCATATTATAATCTGTCAGGCTTTTAAATAAATAAAATGCCAAAAAATATTTTAAATTTATTACAACCTAATGAAGTTATAAACCAAATGAAAAATTAGAAAATTCCCGAATAATAAACTTTCTGAATAACAAAACTCCCGAACAGGTATTTAATAGTGTCCAATTGCTATTATATTACCAATTAAAAATGAAATTACAAAACAATTTTGTTAAACAATTTTCTAGTATGTATAATTAAAAATAATTGGACATTAATTTAATCTGATGGTGAAAACTGTTTACGTAATTACCAAAATTTTTAATTAAATTTACTAAAATTCTAAAACTCAATGTTTACTGAGTACAAATTTCTTGAATTTATATCATGCTGCCATCTATATCATAGCCGTAAAAGTAGATACCTGATACTCGGTCGAAAAAGAAGTGATTCTGGTAGAAACCTTGGAAATTGATAATAAATTTCTACCATTTTTTTCCTTATTTATTATTTTGTTATTATATTATTTACATTTATTTTATTTTCATAAATTTATTTATTTTTAATTTAAATTTTTTATTATTATCTGGTATCATCTGTTATTATCTATAATCCAACCTCCTCCCCTCCTCCGCCTCTAAAACAATTAAATTTACGGTGGGTTATTTAAAAAACAGGTTTGCTAAAAATACAACAGTTATAAATATAATGTTCAACCAAAATGATACATTTTTAACTTATAGGATTAATTTTCTACCATGAAATATGAATGTTCAACAAAACACATGAATTCTGAACAAAAAAGTTATATTTTTAATCAATGCAATTGATTTTCAACTAAAATAAGGGATCTTGAACAAAAAGAAATAATTTTTAAACAATAATTTTTCAATTTGCAACCCAAAATATAATAGTTATATTTACAGTTTAGAACATTAATTTTTTACTATAAAGAATGAATTTTCAATAAAATAGTTAAATTTTCAACATAAGAAATAAATTTTAAACCAAAAAGATGTTTTTGTACCAAGAAGATTAATATTCTACCACAAAAGATGAATTCTTAACAATATCCATGAATTTTCAACTAAAAAAAGATACATTTTCAGCTAAACATGGATTAGTTAAATTTTAAATATAAAAATTTAATTTGTAATAAACAAAGAATTTTCAAGAGTATATTTAAGTTTTTAACTAAAGAAATCAATATTAATGTTAGTAATGTTCAACCGAAAATATAAATTATGAACCTATGAGATTAAGTTTCTACCGAAAAAGATAAATTTTTAACAAAATACATGAATTAAAAACAAATAATTAAATTTTTTACTGATGAAATTAATATTAATTTTATTAATTTTCAACCATAACGATCAATTTTTAACCCATCAGATTAATTTTCTGAAAACAAGAATTGTTAACAAAATACAGGAATTTTTAACAAAATAATTTAGTTTTTAACCAAAGAAATTAATTTTTAACTAACAGGAGCTATATAGTTATATTTACTGTTAAAATATTAATTTTTAACTATAGAAGCTATTTTTCAACAAAATATTCAAATTTTCAACCAAAAAAATCAGTTTTTTCATGCAGTTTTCAGTAAAAATTGACGTTAAAATCTTGCTTTTGACCTCTAGAAGTAATAATTAATGAAAGATAACAAAAACAGTGGTTCAAACAATTTATTTTTTTATAACTATATTTCGTAGGTAAGTACTAGAAAGTTTCGGGTTTTTCTCAAAGTATTAACTTTTATTAGCCTTTTTAATTATGAATAAATAATAAATAATCATTAGAAAGAATCATATTTTAAAAAATCTCTTTCAGTTGGGTGAACATATTTTTGGAAATAAAACAGATATTTGAAATATTTTTAAAATTTTCTATATGGATCATATTGAATGTAAATTTTCCTTCAAGTAGTCATATTGATGTTTATTATTTATTTGAAACATGCATTAATTATTAACTAAGTAAAAAGTGGACAAAAAGTTAAATATTTCAAACAAAACCGTAACTTTCTAACATTATTTAAAGCTAGTTTTATTTAATATAATAAATTGTTCCAAAAATTAACTTTGTTAACTATAATTATTTATCTCCCTCACTCTAATTGAAAATTGGTAAAAAAGTGGAATATTTTTTTTTAATTCTCAAATGTCTATCTCTATTCGAAGAGGAAATTGCTGAAAACAATAAATCAATTAAACAATGTATGTAAATATATAATTTAGTGTATAAAGTAGTATTTTCTGTATTAAAAACAATTCGCATTAAGAAACCGCAAAAAATCATAATTAGCGCCAAAAACTCGCAAAAATAATTTTTTCACATTGAGTTTAAGTTTCATTTTTGGTTACAAAAAAAAATTGATTTGTTTATGGATTTGAGCTGTCCTAATGCACAAATATTTTAATGGTTTTCTGAAGATTTCAACAATTTTTTTAATATTTCGCAAGGACTTTAGATATATTTTAAAAATTTTACAAAGTCTTCAATGATTTTCTAAATATTTCAATAATTTCAAAAACATTACCAAATTTCTTTAAAATATTTTAAAGATTTTGCAAAAGTTTCCAAACATTTGAGACAGAATATACAAATATTGCATAAATTTCCCAAGGATTTGAATACATTTAAAAGATTTCACACAGACTTCAATTATTTCACAAAGATTTCCAATAGATTTCCAAGAATGCACAAAGATTTAAATGATTTTCCAAAAATTTCAAAAAGACCAGTAATTTTACAAAAATTACCAAATTTCTTTAAAATATTTCAAATATTTCTCGAAGATTTCCAAAGATTTGAACAAGATTTCAATGACTTTTCAACAATTTCACAAAGTTCTCGAAGATTTCACATATTCCGTAAAGATTTGAGATAAATTTAAAAGATTTCAGTGATTTTCCAAATATTTCACAAATATTTCAATAATTCCACAAATATTACCAAAGGTTTCAAATATTATATTATATATAATATTATATTCAAATATTTCCCAAAGATTTTCAAATATTTCGCAAAGATTTCCAAGCATTTCAGAAAGATTTCACAAAGATTTCACAAATATTCTCAAATATTTCCAAAATATTTCAAAGATTTCCAAATATTCTCAAATATTTCAAAGATTTCCAAATATTTTAGAATGATATTACAAAGATTTCAATGGTTTCCCAAAGATTTCACCAAGAGTTCAATGATTTTTTAAATATTTCACAAAGATTTCGAATAGATTTAAAAGCTGCGAATTATTTCACAAATCTTATAAAATATTGCAGAAATATTCCAAAAAATTTAGAATGATTTTAAAAAGATCTCAATGATTTCCCAAAGATTTCACCAATAGTTCAATGATTTTTTTAATTTCACAAATATTTTGTAGATTTCAAACATGTCGCAAATATTTTCAAAAGATTTATAAGATTTCAATGACTCAAAATATTTGGCAAATATTTCATTAATTTCACCAATATTGCCAAACATTTCGAAGGAATTTAAATGATTTTTCAAAGATTTCACAAATATTTCGAAGATTTCGGATAGATTTAAAAAATGTCAATGATTTCACAAAGATTTCAAAAGTTTAGTAAAGATTTTTGACAGATTTAAATAATTTTGCAAGGATTTTATGCAGTTTCCAAATATTACTAAACATTTCGCGAAGATTTGAACAAGATTTCAAATATTTCACAAATAATAGCAAATTTTTAAATAGTTCGCAAAGATTTCAAATAGATATAAAGATGCGGCAATGATGTGACAAATATTATAAAATATTTCAGAAAGATTTCACAAAGATTTCACAAATATTTCAATAGTTTCATAAAGATTTTGGATAGATTTAAAATATTTAAGTGACTTTCCAAAGATTTCACAAAGATTTAATTAATTTCACAAATATTACCTAACATTTCGAAAAGATTTTAATGATTTTATAAAGATTTCGAAGATTTCAAACATTTCGCGAAGATTTCCAAAGATTTCAACCTGATTCAATAATTTCACAAATATTATCAAACATTTTTAATATTTCGCAAAGATTTCGAATAGATTTAAAAGATGCCAATGATGTCACAAGTCTTATAAAATATTCCAGAATTTTTTTAATATTTCGCAAGGATTTCAGGAAGATTTCACAAAGATCTCGGATAGATTTAAAAGATTTCACAAATATTTTAGTGATTTCCGAAAAGATTTTACAAATAATCCCAAATATTTCAAATATTTTAGAATGATTTTACAAAGATTTCACCAAGAATTCAATTTTTTTTTAATTTCACAAATATATTGTAGATTTCAAACATGGCGCAATAATTTCAAAAAGATTTACAAGATTTCAGTGACTTTCCAAATATTTCAATGATTTCACAAATATTACTAAAGGTTTCAAATATTTCACAGACATTTCGGATAGATTTAAAAAATGTTAATAATTTCACCAAGATTTCAAATGTTTAGTAAAACTTTTTAATAGATTTAAATGATTTCACTAAGATTTCAATAATGTCACAAATATTTCAAAAATATTTTGAAGAATGGAAAAAATGTTTTTCAAGATTTTTGTCGAGGACTGTAGATTGTAAACCAATGGGCAACATCTCTCGAGGCATCAGGGATGAATGGTGCACTTGTCTATAGTCTACAACACTCCACACTGTCTACAGTTACTTGGGAGTTACCTGTGAACTCTTACCTTTTATAAAACCCAGGTATAAAATTTTAACGCTGACAGGTGATGACTCGATTATCTTTGCTTTCTACTTTTCGAAGAATTTCAGAGATTATTGCAATTGATCTTAAGTACAAACTTGAAGAAGTACAAACTTGAATTAAACATTTGTTTTGCCATTTAAAAAAAGACTCGGCAAACTTCAGGTTTATGAGAAATGTCGGCATTTGTATTTCGCCCACATTTGTGCACAGACTTTTTAGAATTAAGGTTCAAAGCATCAAGCCATCAACAACTCTAATTTGGTGATTGTGAATTCTCTTTTGTTAAAGCTCCTTCGGCTTTAACGAAAACATTTTCATCACCTGCCTGGTGCTTCGCACTCGATTTTGTTAAAAACGTGAACTTTTCTGCACTATATTCAACATTTTTATATCAAATGTATTGTATTCTCATTTTTTGTTTCGTTTCCCGGATTGTTTTTCCCAAAATTTACCTTTTTTATTTATAAAATTATTTTTCACGAATAAAAGAAAATCTACTCTTCCTATCTCAAAACAAATATTATGAAATTTGTGGATCTTTATTGACTGAAAAAGTTTTGTCTATTTTTACAAATTTGTAGCTCTTTTTTGGATGAGCAACTGTTGTACATTCATTTTTTTCATAGCTTGTGTCGTTTGTCCAAAACTTTATTATTTTATTTTATTTTTATGATTAAAACCAAAAATATGCGTTCCATCAAAAAATAATTCATAACAAACTTGTAGCTATTTTTCGCTGAACAACATTTGTCCAATTATTTATTCCGAAGCTTGTGTCACTTGCCCAAAAATTTCTTTTAAATGTTGTTTTTAGGAATAAAACAAAAACTACGCATTATGTAAAAAATGATTAAATTAAAAATGTATAGTTTTTTTTTGGGCGCACAACCTTTTTTTTCGTAGTTTGTTTTATTTGTCCAAAAATTTCATTTTTTCAGTATTAATTTTGGATTATTAATTGAGGATATTTTTTGGGTTTATAATTTTCCATTATCTTTTGTTACAATTCACAGTTAAATTTTCGATTTTTCGCGAGAAATCAAAAACTTGTTATGATAATATTGTAGTTCGAGTTTCAGAGTAATGCGGATAGCCGTCGACATTTAGGAGTTCTGAAAAGATTCAAAACTAATTACAATTTTGAAACAATTTTAAGAAAGTTAAAAAAAGTATATTTACGAATATTTGGAAATAAAAATTTTGAAGCGATAATAAATTTGAAGATAATATTTAAAAAGATTTGAAAGGATTACAACAGATTTCAAAAATTGCCATAGCAGAATTTCAAAATCTTAAGACAAAATTCGAATAATTAAAAAAGATAGATAAAATGTCTAAAAGTGTTTGAAATGGTTAAAAATATTTTGAAATTTATAACAAAATAGATAATATTTCAACTAAAAAATATAAATTAAAAAATAGAATTGTTTAATTTCCATTTCGAGAATAAGCTTTTAAGCAAATTAAATAAATTTCCAAACAAAAAAGTGAAATTTTCAGCCAAATAAATAAATTTGCTACCAAGAAGATTAAGTGTCTATGAAAAAAGTTTTCGACAATAAATGCGGTTTAATTTTTAATTTAACAAATTGATTCTTAATACAAAAAAATAATATTATAAAAGAAAAATATTTTTTTCCATTACGATTAATTCTTCTACCAAAACAATAATTTTTAATAAAATACATGAATTTTCAACCAAATATTTTAATTTTTAGTCGAATTTTTAACCTAATAGTTGAATCTTTAATAAACAAGGTGAATTATTCGCCATGAAGATATTCTACCCCAAACGACCAGGTTTCAACAAAATACATAAATTTATAATCATATAGTTGAAATTTCTACTAAAGAAAATTTATGTTAAACCGAACATGACCCTGTTGGATTTGCGGTTAAAAAATTAATTCGCAATAAAGAAAACTAAGTTTTAAACCAAAAAAATTATTGTTCTACAAAAAGATTAATTTTTTTCTAAAAAAGATTAATTTGTAGCAAAAATACATGAATAAACAAAAGGATGAATTAAATACGAAGAAAATTAATTTTCTACGACAAAATACAAAATTTCAACAAAATACAGAAATTTGCTACCAAGTAATTGAATTTTCAACCGAAGAAGATAAATGTTCTACCAAACATAGATTAGTTAAATTTTCAGTTACATTTTTCTTAAATGGTAACAAATTAATTAAATTTGAAAAAAAATATTTGAACAAAAATTATTAATCATCAATCAGCAAAATGATCTTTTATCATAATAACTCTACTTTTAATTAATTAGTAGAATTTTAAATCAAAAAAGGTTTTTCAATCGCTATTTAAAAACAGAGAAAAATGGAAAATTTAATCAAATAGTTATATCAGAAGAAAAATCCTGGGAACAATTTCAAATTTGCTGGATGATTTGAGTAAGAACTGATTGAAATAACCTGTAATGATTTATGAATGATTAATGAAATAATCTGATTTTTCCGTTTTTGGTTCTATGATGTATTCATCTGGAAAAATATGAAAAATAGAGAAACAGTTATTAGGTAAATGGAGCTTAGAAAATTCGAATTAAATTTTTTAAAAAAATTTACCTTGATGAATTCCGAAATACCTTGAAAATGTATTTCTTTTATTTTTTAAATGTTAAAAAATGTATTAAATTGTAAGTGGGAAAAAACAATGTGTGGCAGTGGGGCCACATGGCAGGAGTAAAACTTTGATAGATTAACTTTAAAATTGTTAGTGACGAATCATGAGCTTTGAGGTGATAACATAGTAGCAGTGATCAGGGAGAGCGAAGGGAGAAAGAGAGAGCATATACAGGGTTTTCTGAGTGCGGCGGTAGTGGGGATAACGGAGAGGAGTTTTATGGCAATTGCGAATCGCCGCACAGAAGGGAGACGCGAATAGAGAGAGAAGGTTATATAAGTATATTACAGATTATAGAAAGTATACTTGTAAGAGAGGGACAGAGAGATATTTTTTCGTTCAGTCGTTCATTTTGTTCAATTCACTCCCGTCCCAAAAGAAGTTTCACTTCGCAAATAGTGTAATTTGTATTGAATTTACTGAATATTCTCGCTATAATAAGGTAACTTAAATATTTTTGAAAGAAAGCCTATTTTTTGAACTGAACCTTCTTTCTGGATGGTAGTGAAGTGGACAAAACGAACGACCGAATGAATAAATATCTCTCTATCTCTCTCTTGCAAGCATACTTTCTATAGTCTATACTCTCTCCTTCTATTTGCGTCTCCCTTTTGTATGACGATTCGCAATTGCTCAAAAGACTCCTCTTCCATGTCCCCACTACTGCCATAGTAACCAAAACCACTATAATTTGGTGATAGTGAATTCTCTTTTGTTAAAGCTCCTTCGGCTTTAACGAACGCATTCTCATTACCTGTCTGGTGCCTCGCACTCGATTTTGTCAAAAACGTAAACTATCCTACGCTATATTCAATATTTTTATATCAAATGTATTATATTCTGATTTTTTGTTTCGTTTCCCGGATTTTGTTTCCAATAATTTAATTTTTTTGATAGTTAAAAATTCATTTTCCTCACTGAAAATTTAAATATTACATTTTTGGCTGAAAATTGATCGTTTTTAATTCGTTTTTTTTTTATAGAAAATTAAATGTTTTGACTTAACTATTTATTTAAACTTAACTATTCCATTTTGGGTTTAAATTTTATATGTTTTTATTAGTAAATTCATTTTATTATTTGATGTTTCATCTATTTGCTTAAAGAACTAACTATTTTGTTAAAAATCATTTTATTTAACTAAGGTAAAAGTGAAAAGTGCAGCTTTTAAATGCAACTGTTTGGTTAATAATTAATTTGCTTATTGTTCAAAATTTAACAGTTTTGTGAGAAATTCATTTTTGTAAGACAAAAATTTTATTATGTGGTAAAAAATCAACTTTTTGCCAAAACTTTAATTATTTTTATAAAATTTCATCTATTGTGTTAAAAAGTTGTATTGAAAATTCTTGTATGGAAAACTCTGGTATGGAAATTCAACTGCATCGTTAAAAATTTGTATTCTTTTGGATTGAAAATTAATTTTTTTTCTCAAAAAGATTTTGATTTAAAAAAATAATAAAACAATTGGTAGAAAATGAAATGTTTTGTTAAAAAATCAGATTTAGCTTTCAAATGTAATAATTTTGTTAAAAATTCATCCTTTTTATAAAAATGTAACTGTATATGGTTAAAAATCAATCTGATTTGGTTTACGGTTGTAATATTTTGTAGAAAAAATTTTACTATTTGTTTAAGAAATTGAATTTTCTGCTAAAAAATTCGTCTTTTTGGCTGAAAAATTCGATTTTAAAGTTTGAAATTCATATCTTCATATTTAAAATTCTACTGAACACTTTCGTTGTAAATGCATCTCTTTTGGTAGATATTTAATCGCTTTGAGTTGACAATTCGTCTCTGTCAAATTTCATATTGAATATATAAAAATATAAAGTTCAACTATTTTGTCGAAAATTCATTATTAAAAAAGTAATTATTATTATTATTTACTATTAATTTATGAATCCAAAACCTAAATAATTAGAATCCTGTCCATTACTTTAATTCTCTTGAAATATATAAATCTTCTTCTCACAATAAACTTTCAAAAAAACTATGGTTTGGTAGAAATAGTTAGTTTGGAAGAAATTAAAAAATAATTTATAAAAATTCGAAAATCTTTAAAAATTTGAAAATATTTTTTATTTCTTTAATACTTCTTAAATTCCGAGATATGTTTTAATCAGACTCAAATTATTCCTTAAACTCTTCCAGGGTTTTTTTTACATTTTAAGATATCTTCTGAAATATTTTGAAACTTTTTTTAATTTTCTTTAAAAATTGATTATAAAAAAGAATATTTCAAATTTTCACACGAATCGTAAGAAATGTTTTTTATTTTCTTGAAACCTTTAAAAATCTCCAAAAAGCTTTGAAATTTTGTTTCGAAATCTTAAAATTAATTTTTTTCAATAAAAGCTTCAAAAATTGTATTTCAAACCCTTCTAAAATCTTAATTTTCTTTAAAAAAATATTATCCCTTTTCAAATTATAAATTATGTTTCGAAGTTTTTCAAAGCATCCTAATATAATCTTATAAATTGATTCATATTTTTCTTAGATTTTTTTTTAAATCCTGCAAAATTAAAAAAATGTCCCTTAAATATTAAGAAAATTTGTTTTGACAATTGAGGAAATCTTTGACAATTGAATTCCAGGCACTTTTTCGCCAATTTATGAAATTATTTGAAAAACTTTAAATTAATTTTTCATACCAAAACAAAACATTATGAATGTTCCTAAAAATCTCAAGAAAATTTTTTTATGCTCCTAAACATTTTTAATGCCTCTAACTTCTAAATTCTTTGTTAGAATTCTTCAAAAATTTAAATTTTGTTTAAACTTTTTGAAATCTTAAGTATTCTCTTAAAATCATTTTAAAAAATTTGTAATCACTTTAAATTTGTCTTCAATTTTTTGAAATCGTTTTAAGTATTAAATTGTTTTTTTTTTTTAAATGTATTTAACACTTATAAATATCTTCCAAGCTTACTGGAATATATATTCTCAAATTTTGTATTCTTAAAATTTTTTTAAATTTTCTTTAAGACCTTCTACATCTTCTTTCGAAATTTAAAAAAAATCATTTGAAATGTTGTAAAATCTTTCTAAATATTCCCTTCAAATTA
Source organism: Acraspis erinacei (assembly GCA_035041075.1). NCBI lineage: Eukaryota > Metazoa > Arthropoda > Insecta > Hymenoptera > Cynipidae > Acraspis > Acraspis erinacei. Next base: position 19,088,460 of record JAWWLR010000155.1, on the reverse strand, counting down.
AATTTTTTGAAAATGAAAAATCGTTTTCAATTTTCCCAGATATCTTACGACAATTTTGTATGATCTTGAAACCTCTCAAAATTGCCAAAAAGCTTTGAAATTTTGTTTCGGAACCTTAAAATTAATTTTTTAAATAAATATCCTCTTAAGTTTTGCCAGGAATCTTAAGGATTTTTTTTATTATCTTGATACTTTTCAAAATACTTAAGAAGCTTTAAAATGTTATCTCAAAACCTTAGAAATTTTCCCCTTTTTTGAAAATTTTATCCCTTTTCAAATTATAAATTAGATTTCAAATTTTGTTTAAACTTCCGAATAATGTCATCTAAATTGATTCGAATTTTTTATAATACTGCAAAATTTAAAAAGTTGCCCTTAAATATTTTAGATTTCTTTTCGACAATTTTGGAAATCTTATGAAATGCTTAAACAAATTTTAAACAGTCTTTTAACATTTATTTTAAAAAATAATTATCAATTTTATCAGGAATTTAAAAAAAATGGTTTATTCTCTTGTAACTTCTCAAAATTCTCAAAATACTTCTAGATTTGTTGTTCGATGTTGGACTCTTTGTAAAACTTCTAAATATTTCTTTAAACATTTTTTTCTGCTAATTAAAAAAAATGTATAAATCTTTCAAACTTACTGGAATGTATGTTCTCGAATTTTGTATTCTTGAAAATTTAAAAAAATTTTGTTTAAAAACTTCTAAATTTTCTTTCCAAATTTTACAAAATTATTTCAAATGTTTTGAAATCTTTCTAAATTTTCTCTTCAAATTAATTTTTTTCAAAATGAAAAATCTTTTTAAATTTTCCCAGGAATCTTAGGAAAATTTGTTATGGTCTTGAAACCTTTGAAAATTCTTGCAAAAAACTAATTTTTTTAAATATTCATAAATCCCAGCCTATGAATATGAAGATATATAAAAGCACAGTTTTGATATCGAGAAATAAATTGATTGACATAAGTGTTTTTAATAGGCTTATAATAATGAAAATTTTGACATCAAATGTATTATGAACACTAAAATTCCACTTTTCCTGTTCAATTTCGGAATCCAAATTTTCGTTTTAAAATAATCTCGTAAAAAACCGAAAATCTCGTCACGAATTGGTGACATCGCCCTGGGGGGTTCAAGCTTTGTGTGACGACCTGTGACGAAGAAGTTGAGGGGTGGAAAAAGTGTTCAAACTAACGTGACGTAGTTTTTGAGCGGCCCCTATCTTAAGGTAGTAGTATTTCGCTTCATTGAGAAAATCTTCAGAATGTCAGTGGCCTTTACAATCTTACATTCAGAGACTAGAATCCCCGTTTTTACCTGATTGATAGAAGTATACACAATCGTTGTAAGCCGGAAATGGCCTGAACCTTTGCGTCTAACGTCTAACATCAGAGATGCCCATCTTCTACTATTTAAGGTACACATTCCTTCCACAAGGTTCAGTGTCCATTTAGAAGGCAAACTGTGTATCTGAAGGGCCAGTGAAGACTCCAAAGTAAAGTGAAAAATTTTCAAAACAACTTTTTTTTTAACCACCATGAATCCTCTACAACTATTGATCCTCTTATTGATAGTGAGTGTTGAGTACGGACTCGCCAGACGTGTACTACCGGAAATACGAATTATACCAACGGGTTTAATTCCACATATTTGTGTCACAGCAAATAGAGAACTTCCACCCTGTGGTATCGGAAAATTTAAGAAAACTCAACACGATTATGAAGAAAAGATTGAGAGAATAAGACAAAGTTATGTGGACATGATCATTGATTTTAAGGACACCAAGGATGTGAGTTTCGAAAATTTTGGTCCAAGCAGAGTTTATTTGGAAAGTTTTGAGTCTCTGGAGAAGCAACTGCAGGTGCAAGAAGCAGATTCGAATTCAACAGAAATCAAAATTCCGAAAATTGAAAACAAATCTACGACCACCATGGTCAGAGTCATTAGATCGTTAAAGGAAACAGTCATCACAGCTACTGAATGTATTCCCCTTGGAGTAGAATTCTGTGATAATTTTCCTAGGCCTTCTGTTCATCAAGACACTGAGATTTCGCAAATTCAAAAAAGGAGTCTCCCAGCGGTTCCAGAATTTTTTAGTGATTTTTGGAATCCTGAATCAAAGGAAAACAATCAGAATAAATCAACGGGTGAAGCAGAAGGACTTGTTGAAATTATTCCTCAAAATAGAGAAGATTTTTTTAGAAGAGTGGACAAGCGAAGCATTTCGGAAGATTTGAATCGTGTGGATATTGAAAAAGTCAATTTTGGTATACTTTATAAAATAATATCGCCCAGAAATTCCCAGTTTTCGCAATCCAAGAAAAACGTCGAGGAAGTGTCAAACCCGGAAATAGACCACAGCTCATCGGATGTTTTAACTGTGCACAAGAAGCTGGAGGTAATTAAAAAAAAATAATCATACAAAAAATTGTGGTAATAATTTTACAAAAATTATTTTAAAAAAAATAAATAACTTATGTTTACTTTTACAACTAAATTTGTGTGGAGACTAAAATATTTTGCCAAACATACATATACATACACATCTTTTTTTGAAATTGAATTAATTAATATTATAATTAATTTTATTATAATATAATAATTATTAATATAATTAATAATAAATTAAATAATTAATTAATTAATCATTTCCTCCCAATAAATTTTTATTTCACCCCTCCCCCAAACCCCTTAGACTGTGCCCGGAAGCTGCCCCAAATAATGTTGGTAAAAGTTATAGTTCGGCGGGGGGCAGTGAAAGTAACTTTTAGTTTACAATTCTAATATTAGGTTTAAAATTAAATTAGTTTGTTGAAAAAGTTTCAATTTTACTGAAGTCTTCTTTTTTTCAAATTTTTTTTCAAAATAAAATCTATTTTAAGTTAAAAATGTATAATTTTTAGTTCAGAATTTGACTATTAGGTTGTAAATTTATTTTTTTAGTTGATAATTTATGTATTTTGTTGAAATATATTTGTTTAATTGATGTAAATTTATTTTTTATAATTTAAATGTAACTGTTCCATTTTCGCTTAAAAATTAATATTTTAAATTAAAAATTGATGTTTTCGATTTGAAAAATTCTACTATTCGGTTAAAAATTAATATATTTTGTTGAAAAATCCGTCTTTTTTGATGGAAAATTTATTTTCTTATTTATAGATTTATGTTTTACGTGTTTAATTCCAAAGAAAATCTTTTTTGCCTAAAATATCAACTAGTAAAACTTTAGTTGAAAATTTATTTTCAGTGGTTGAAAAATAAACTTCTTTTTAAAAAATTCCTTTTTTGGTTAAAGATTCATAATTTTTGTTAAAAATTCAACTATTTCTTTGTAAATTACCATTTTTATTTGCATTTCATATTTTTTTATTAAAAATTCAACTGATTTGTAGATATGTCGTCTTTTTTGCTTAAAAATTCAATATTTTCGTAGAAAATTAAACTTTTTTGTTGAAAATTCATAGCATAAAAATAAAACTATTGAAATAAAATTATTTGTATAAAAATTGAACCATTTGGTAGAAAATGAAATTTTTCGTTAAAAAATCAGATTTGGCTTCCAAATTGAAGATTTTTTTTTTTAAATTCATCCTTTTTTATAAAAATGTAACTGTATGGTTAAAAATCAATCTGTTTTGGTTTTTGATTGAACTGTTTTGTAGAGAATCCGTATGTTTGAATTGAATTCGACACCTTTCCATTGGTAAATAAAATATTGATGTAAAAAAACTATTTGGTTAAAAAAATACTTTGCAAAAAATTCATTTTTTAATTGAAGATTCATAATTTTAGTTAAAATTGAACTATTTGGTTAAAGGATCGTCTTTTTTGGTAATAAATTAATCTTTGTTAAAAAATTCACTTTTTCGGTTAAAAATTTAACTAATTGGTTAGAAAATCATATTTTTCGTTGGCAATTCAACTATTTTGTTAAAAACTCTGTTTTTTTGTTTAAATTTAATTATTTTTTAATTGAAATTAATTTTTTTAACGGAATATTTTACAATTCCAAAAACTTTTCATTTTGTTGAAAATTTAACTATTTGGCTGACAATTAATATATTTGATTGAAAATCTATTTTTTGGTAGAAGATTAATATTTTTGATTGAAAATTCTTCTAATTTAAAAATTCAGCTATTGGATTAATAAATCATGTATTTTTTGAAAGGTTAATTATTTGGTTAAAAAATGAAGTATTTTGTTAAAATAAAATTTTTAATGTAGAATTCAACTACTGTTTTGTTGAAAATTCGTAATTTTAGAGTGGATTATAATCAAATTTGACAAAATATAACTTTTATAGCATTTTAAAACTCACAGTCAATTGTTTAAATAATCATTATTTATTTGTACAGACTTTTCACCCTAGTTAATAATAAAAAGTTATTATTTTTAGATAAATGATACAGTTCATGAATTGAGTTACATTTTTTGTTTAATATATTTTTAAATTGTTTAAAAAATTTTTATTCATTGAAGTTATGCTTTTCAAGGCATTTCGACCAAAATCGAAGATAGACTCTACTTTTTTTTTAAATTGTTTTGGGCATACATTTTTATTAACAATTTGGTCTTCATTTTTTGTCCACAATGGTGATTAATCAATATTTTTTATATTTATTTAAAATTGTGAAAAAATGCTCTCTAGCTCCGCTGGATCAAAATTATTAATACATTCCCCTGGTCAAAAAACCTGACATCAACAAAAAATTATTATTGTTCGGTAAAAGACAACTTGTCAAGTATTTTAAAATTAATTAATTAATTAATTATTTTTTATAAGTTATATTTTTCCTTTACCATATTTTTCAATTATGTAAGCAATTTATATTTGCTCAATATTTTTCCCACAAAAGCGATAAAAGTTAGGATCTTCTAGAAGTAATAATGCAATAAAAGGTTATTATAGAGAGGAATATTGGTTTCTTAGGAACATTTTGCAATTAACATTTTTCGTTATACTAAACAATTTTAAAGGAAGAAATAAAAAGAAATATAAATCTTTACGGTTTAATGGGAGGGGGATTTTTGTTTAAACCAATAATAATTGTTTGAAAAATTGAAAATTAGTTTAAAAATAATTTTCAAGTTGTGTTTTACCCAATAATAATCATAAATATCAAAAATAGTTTCAAAAATTCTTCTTTAAAATGCATTTAACATTTAACTTCTTTTTTGGGGGAGGGGGACATCCTTTGAGCACGACACAACGGTTTTTTTTTACAGGGGATCAAAATTAAGAGTTATTGGATGAAAACTAGTTTTCGAACATTTCTTAAAACGAGAGTAAACTTTAATTTACAAAAAGTTCATAACAATTAGTCAAACAAATTAGCATTGAATCAAGAAAATATTGGCGACAATAAAAACGCAAAATATTTTAGTTTATATTGGACCAACCCTTTAAATTTTCATTAAAAAAAAAATCGAACCCTTTTTTTAAATAAAAAATTATAACCTATCACCGAAGACATTTTTTTATTTTCAATAATTTTTATTAAATTAATTATTCGCTTAAAAAATCATGTATTGTTCTACTGTTTTGTATGCTCTTTTTACATCACTAGTTGAGGGGAGGCTAAAAATAATTCATTAAGAAAATAACAAATGGAGGGTACATTTTTGTAAAAAGAAATGTACCATTTCAAGGGGTTGTACTTTAAAAAATAATGATACTTTACAGTTTACAGGTTACATTTCCTAACCATCGTAAATTTATTTTTTTAAATTGTAGCCTATAACTAAACACTCGCATAATTTTAACTTCTTTCCAAGGCTTGTAATCTAAGGCGGTAAAGATGTTCAATTTTCTTAAAATGAGATGTATTTGGTCTCAACGGATAGGTTTCAATTTTTTATTTATAAAAGTAAATCATTATTATTATCGTTTAAGTTTAATTAAAAAATTCTTATTTTAAAATACTTTGATTATAATTAAAGCCAACTATTTAGTTAGTAAGATATGGTACTGCCACTTTGTTAGTTGATATGACTATTTTATTAGTTGGTACAACAATTCCACTAGGTGCAGCGACTATTCAGTTAGTAACCGCAACTTATTAACTGGTTGTCCCAACTAACAAAATAGCAGTGCCATATCTTACAAACTGAATAGTTGGCCCAACTAACCATTTTTTTCCATATATGGAAGATGCTTCTATAAAAAATTCAAAATTAAAAAGCACAAATGTAACTACTTTTGAACAAAAATTCATGAAATTCGATAGCAATTTTTTTCTTTTTTTAAGTTGGAATTTATACTTCACATCTTTTCCTTTTTTCTTTTTTCAGTTATACGACATGCTTGCATTCTTGGAACAAAAGTTTGGAGTAAAAAAATATGAAGAAGAAGAACGACCAGAAAACTGATTAATTCAAAATTTTACACTTGACTTTGACTGAGCTTTGAATTTTCTCTATAATAATTATAAAAATAATAGCTTGCTTTTCTTAGATAGCGGATAGTTGTTATTCGGGATCGAAAAAATTGTCTATCGTGTACATTTTTTAAATTTAATTAATTTATTATTAAAATATTAATTTTTAAGTACCAAACCTGCACTATTATAATATTATAGTCTCATCATCATTATTTTCATCGTTATCATCATTATTTATCTTCATTTATATTATTAGGCACATTTTTTTTAGTTTCCATAAATGCACGAAATCATTAATATTATTCGATTGCACAATTCATTTAATTTATGTAACGCGTTAAAATAAAAATTATTTCCCAACCAAATTTGTGTTGTTAAAATATTAATAAAATCAGATCAGGCACAATTGATTATTTATTCGACTTATTTTTATAAATGAGCCATACAGTTAATTTAAAACGAGCCCTAATATTTCAAAATTGTTTCTTCTTTTTAATGGAGGAATTATTAAAATAAAAAAAAATTCATTTACGTACGAGTAAAAGTTTAATTTTTTAATTTCCTGAAGAAACAGTTTTCAAATGGAACCATTTTTTTTACTTCATGGAAGTTTATTAATTTTAATTAATGTAAGAAACTTAGTAATTCTGACTCTAACTCTGTAAAGTAGAATATTTCTATAATTTTTTATTCGAGAAACTCATTATTTATTAATAGAGTGAAATCTCAATTTTCCCAAGGGCCGACAAACGAATAATTCGGATATTCCAAGTCTGCAGTGGAACCCCCACCATTACCGCGAGTCGTGAGGTGATTTTGTCAATCGACGTTAATTGGCCGCCCCTGCCTTTTATCGACGTGCGCGCGTAAGCATGTGCGCGTTCTTGCAACAAACGAGGGCTTCCCGTTCTTCGGACCTCTTTTTAATTGGCCAGCCACTGACGCGAGCGAGACCGTACAGGGACAGTATGGGAGGTGAAGGGGCTCCGCAACTTGGAATATCCTAGCGGGAGAGACTTAAAATTAGAATAGGTGGGTCTAGAAATAAGTGAACCTTGAAATAAATGAGAGTTCACTGTACATTTCAAAATGTTATTTCAGATGATATACTTAAAAACCGTCTAAAATATTTACAATCTTCAGTAATTTAACGCACAAAAAATATAGTTATTAAGAAACCGTATCAGATAAGGTTTGTATATAATATTATAATTTATTATGTTTACAAACATTAGTATAAGATATAAAAAATCTTTATATGATTACTTAATAAAGAAAATATTTAAATATTTGATTGACCTTCAGAATTATTTCCATGGTGAATATTTTTTCAGTCAGATTGTCATTGACTGTATATGCGGTCAGAGAAAAAATTCTAAGATAATTAAATAATATAAAAATATATTTTTTTATTTTGCTTCATTTAGAAGTTCTTGTAAATTTTATGAAGCTTTGAATTTGTTTGTGAAAATTATTAAAATAATTAATATTTCTTGTAAATTTGCAATTTATCACAACTCAAATTCAAATTATTCTCACCCTCTGGATATTATTAACAGATAATTTAAACACAGATTTATGACCTTCCTCGATATTTTTGAAAATCTTCAATAAAAATGGTATCTTGCGAATAGTATGTCAACTTTGTTTTTAAATAAAACATTAACAAAATTTGAGTAATTTAGCATGTTAATAGCAGATTTATCTGAAATTCATAACAAAGACGGTATTTTTCCAAAGTGCATTATTTTTGTTCAATAAGTGAAGAGTTTCCAGGTATTCTACAACAAATTCTTAATTGTTTAAACAATTACTATTTTTTAGGCAATAGTTTCCTCTGAAAGTCATGAAAATTTAACTTTCTGCGGAATTAATTACATAGTTAATGAAAATTAAGACTAATATTTTTGTGGAAGATAATTTACTATTTCAGGAAATAATTAATATTCACGTTTCACACGAGAAAAAATTGTATGATTCATTCCAGAAAATACTACATTTTCCGATTTAGTGAAAAAACTTATACAAATATATATTGCTTAAACAATTGCAAAATATGTTGAACAAAAAATATAATTTTTTTAAATTCATCAACTACATCATTTATCACAAAATAGTACCTTTTCACGATTAACTGAAAAGAAAAATTATTTAATCAATTGAAAATCAATCATGAATACTTAGAAGCTTGTTACTTATCGAATAAAAATAATTGTTATTGAAAAAGATACATCTTTCGCATGAATTTTTATATAAAACTTGTATTTTGCATTTATTGAGTAATTTTCCGAATCCAGTACAAGTATCTAAACTTTAATTTAGAAAATGTACTTTTTTAGATTTTTTTCAGAAACCGAAATTTTTCCGTTGAAAACCCTATGTCAATTAGGCGATTAAAAAAAATAGGTAATTTATTTTTCCAGAAAACGAGCGAATCAGAGAAGAGTGGGGGTGTGTTGGAAACCAAAAATCGAATTTCCGGACCACCCTAGTGGCTCTAGGTTTGTCTATCTTTGTCTAATGGGTAAACCGGTACTGCAACCCACAAAAGACTTTTCCCTCAGGTCAAAAGACTCCATTAATTTGAGCATATCTACTCAATATTAAATATATTAAAATTATATATATATTTAATAGTTATATATATATTTTTTATTTAATATTATATTTATCATATTATAGAATTATAGATTCTAAACAAAGTCCACCAATCAGGCCGAAATGGGCATTGTGCATTTAGGCATGAGTGGTGGGACCCTGCAAGC